>CM021103.1:225785188-225818205 GCA_007115665.2 Sequoiadendron giganteum
TTGCCAAAAAATCCATTGGTGGAGGTGGTAAAGGTTGATTTATGATTGGTTGAGGTTGTTGAATGGGAATGGCCTCAGAATCAGATGAGGATGAGGCTAATGAGGGTGTGGATGGTGGAAATGATGAGGTAGATAATGACTCTTCCCTTCTTTTGGTCCTTCTTGACCTAGTTGAGGGTGGTAGTTCTTGAAACTCTTCTTCTCCTAGTGTAGATCTAGTTCTTCTTTTGAATCTCTCAAGAGAAATGGCAAATAGAAAGTGCTCTAGGTTGCTTATTCAGGCCCTCCTTCTAGTGCCAATTTTTTGATGGTGTTTTCTACACAGCAACAACTCAGACAGAATATGATATCCTATCTCTCTTGAAAGTTAAATCTCTATCAACCAAGAGATAACCCCAAGGTCTCTAATTTCAAGTCTTGAAAATGCAGTGAAACAACTCAGAGATAATGTGAATACTATCGGTAATCACAAAGGGACCTTACAAACAAATGTTGGATCTTTAAACTTATCATATTTTACAATGTATTGATACTTGAAAGCCTAAATTTAACCTAGATTTAAAGAAATAGCAAAAGATAAAGGTCTAAGAGAGATCCTATGATTAAAATTACTCATAAGATCAACAATGCAAATGATAAAATGTTTGAATTGGACCAATCCCTCAAAACTAATTCCTGCTTAACCCATATTTCATCTGCAATATTACAGAAATAGTGTGATCTTCTAAGGAATTAAATATGTTCATATCATGAGACATTCATTCAACCAACCCTATTTTTCAATTGAAATGAATAAAAACGCATAATTGAACTAAGCACATAAATGTAAGGTACAGTCTAGCTTTACATCGCAACCCACAATCAGCCAATTGCTAAAAGTATGGACCAAGGATTGCTACCAACACTTCAAACATCAAACCATAAACACCATCGAATCATATCTAACTCAAAATATAACATATATCTAACATTTTCAAAGCAATCTTGAGAGATAGAATGACAAGAACCATGTGCGACAAATCAATACAAGACAGGGAACCAAAGCACAATGTCTTTACTTGTATTAAATCACCCAAAAAATTCTAACAATTCTAGTATTTAGTATTACAACACATGCTTTCAGAATAAACTATCTCCTACCCCTAGCTCTTAATCTATCACTTAGATTGTTTCGAAATCTAACCCTTAAAAATGAGGAAAAATACCCCATTTATAGAAATTTTACATCAAGTCGGTCCAATTGGGGTGAAAAAAATGAGTGGCCAGAAACAAGTCAGCCCAAAAATTTCTTTCAATAAAATATATTTCTGGCATTTAATTTTTGGGACTTTTTCTAGGTTGACCTAGATTCTCCAATGTTGATCACTCCAATTCATGTAGAGGTCGGAAGAAGAAATGTGTAGAAACCCTAGATAGATGGGAAGCACAAATCTCGATGCAATCATACATTAACTGGCCCATTGTCCTTATCTTGACCCAATTTATCTTGCACCATAAGAAAGATCCTCTCCAAGTCGGCCAGTGGTGGAGTGATCAATACTTTAAATCTTCTTTCAACTAGTTTAATCTCCTCCCTTGATTCTTTAATGGTCTTGTCCCACTCTACCCCAAGAGCTTGAAACTTCTTCATAACAGCAATATAGGTAGCCGCATCATCCAAATGGTGGGCAGTGATTGGGCCATCATCAATTGGAGCATAAATTTCATGCCACCATTTTCTTAATTATTCCAGGCTCATATTTTTTGACGTAAACTTCTTCCTTCCAGTCATTACTTCAAAGAATGAGATGCATCTATTCTAAATATCCTTCAATTTATTCTTCACCTGTTGACCTTGTTTACGAATTTTCCTTAGAACTCTCTGCTTGATCTGTAGGGCCTCATACCACTCCCAAGGCTCTGAAACCTTTGAGGAAGGTAGGATTCCATCACTTATTAATCTTTCCTCAGTATAATCCATGATTACCTTCATTTTCTACAAAAGAAGATCTACATTACCCTTATCTTGTACCAATAAATTCTGCAAGCACTCCAATAATCCATGTGCATCTCCATAGTTTGATAGAATTTCCTTAATCATGTTGTCTCCTCTAAGCCCTACTCCTTGTAACCATTCATGTGTAGCCTATGTAGAATTTTTCATCTTCTCAAGTTCACTAAATGTCTCCTTAGGTAAGAAACCTCTTGATGATGAAGAAGAACCAACTTGGCCGATGGACAGCAAGGGTTTCATGAGATTTTACAAATATTTATTTAGCTCTTCATTTTATTTCTCCAATCTTTCCTTGGCCTGCTCCTCTTCCTCCAATCTTTCCAAAACTATTGCAGCAGACCCCTTGAACTCTTCTACTTGTCTTTTAGAGGTAGGCCCCAAATTTATTGTTTGAATGCTGTAATCTTGAGGAGTTACCTCATCCTCATTCTTATCTGATGTAGGAGTGGCAATATGAATCACCCTATTGTTTGATTCTTCCTTTCCAATTCTGGAAATAGTTTTGGACTTCTTCTTTGTTTTATTTTCCAATATTAGCCAGTAAATCATCCCAACTCAAAAGAATGTCTTCTATAACTACTTGCTTTCTTTTTAATTCCTCATTGAGCCAACTAGGAGTAGAATTATTTGACTATTTCTCGCCTTGTTTATCCCTTTCTTTGTGCCTAGTGGAAGAGTCAATGTTTGAACCATGCACCACAAAAATTTCCTCAAATTTCTCTTCTTTTTCTTCATCTTTCTCCCTATATCCCTCTCGATTCTCATTCTATTCCTTGTCATGCATCTCTGGCACTTCACAAAATGGAGGAGTTCTTTCATGCATCTCTTTTTCCTCTGGGGATTTCTCTCCTTTATCCTTGATAGGTGAACCTTCATGTGATACCAAAGAAGATTGCAAAATCTTATCAATATCTACCTCCATACTATGAAGATCCCCATCCTTAAGTTCGTTTGTGTCCTCACCTTGATGAATATCCTTAACAGCCGCATTTGTTGTCTCTTTTTCTTCATTATACAATTTCTAAGTAGGAAAGGCAAACGTATCTTTTTTCTGCTATGTAACAGAGGGAATCATGGGGGAAACTTCTTATACTAAGCTTGCCCTAGGACATTGAGTTCCTTCTTTCTGAGTATAAACCTATGTTTTCTCTCCGGAACTCTCAACATCTACCAGTTGTGGTCTTGTCTCACCCTTTTCCCTAGGAGGCTCATTTTTCTTCCTTGATGTTTTTGTTACTCTTCTCCTTTTAAGCACAGGGGTATCACTTTCCTTTCCTTCTTCCTCACGTTCCTCTTCTTGAGCAGATTCCTTCTCTTTGGAGGCAATCCTTCTCTTCCTTGCAATGAGCTTTCTTTTCTTTTCCTCCCCTCCTTTGATCTTAATTTTAAAAGGGGAACCTACTTTTTCCTTGCCTTTCAGGTCCTACTCCTCCTCAGAAGAAGACCAAGATTCCAAGCTTCCCATCAAGTCATAAGTATATTGTTTCCCTTCATTATATAGCTCCCAAATCTTATGCTTGATCCACAACTTAGTGTATTTTATTACTTGGGCATTGATTTGCTCCAATTCTATTTTTTCCTCTTCCATCCAATCAATTTCACCTATAGGCCTATCTTTAACCGATTCATAATCATGACTTTGGATAACTTCTCCATCATCATCAATTTGATCTAGGATGGCCTTGATACTATATAGTCTGATCAAATTGGCAAGAAACCTAGAGAATTTCCTCTTCAAAACTTCAAATTCATCCTTGAAATTTGCTCAATAGTCTTCAAGATCATCCTTATGTCTAAATTCCCTACCGGCTCTCTTTTGAGCCCCACCTGTTCTATCAAATCTGGGCCTTTTAGTATGTAAAGATAGGTTGAAATTTCCCATATCTTCATCAAAAAACTATGTTGTGGCCAAGGAAGGGCAAGCCTCATGACCTCCAATCCTTCGTGGGAATTCATTACCAAAACCAGTTTTGTGCAAATCCCTTTTCACTATTGCATCAAAGGCACAAATTTTCCTTGTAACCTATAAAAGAATGATATGATCTGTAGGATACCTGGGCAATTTGTATGGAGCTCTCGGACAACCATCAATCCTAATGTAAGAAAATTTGGGAAACTGTATAAACCATGCTCCAAACTTCTGAATCAATTCCCTGGCAGCATTAGAAATTCTAACATGTTTTGTACCCTGGAGCAACCTTATAATGTACATGGTGAATGCATCATTCACCCTTCTATATTCAGGACTATCCAAATGTAGCTGAGGGTTGACTTCATAATTTACATCTTGGCGAAAGACTCCTCGAGCACTTAGTCCCTTATATGGATGGAACCTTGCCAAGTTATAGACCAAATAAGATGTCATAGTGAAAGTCTTGGTCTGCAACACGTTGGAAAATTGCTCATGAATCATATCACTAATTATTCTTGTCCAAAGGTAGTCTATACCTTTCTCCACTCTCACTATCAAATAAAACATCCAATTTTCAAACATTCTTGCACTCTTTGGACCCATCACCCTACTGAGAGGAGTGATTGCATCATAGTTATCTGATTTAAACTTAGCCCTGAACAACTATTTTGGAAATTTAGAAATATCTGCCTTCGGGTTCTCCAGCCAAGTATTAATAGCCTCCAGATCCTTATTTTTACCCTTCTCATAAAATTTCTTGGCTATATCAATATCAAATTGCACTACATGAGACCTGTCTTGCATGTCAAATGTTTGGGCAACCGAGACAAGAGGGAATTTTGCAAGCACTTTGCCCTATGGACTAATTACCCTCTATGTACTTTGATCATAGTGTCGAGCACATTCCAAGACAAGCTCATAACATTGCACTAAGGAAGGAAAACCAGCCACATGAGCCAACCCAGAATCTATCATTCTCCTACCAAAGCAAAAGGGTTGCATGTTGCCATCCTTGCCTTGAATTCTTTATAGTCCCACTTTCCCAAATTGGTGTCGGTCACCCCTGACCAAATAGAACTAATTTTACTCTCGGGAACCTTTCTCTTTATATCCAACTTAATCATTTATGCCTCTGAAATAGGAGCTTCCTCAACCTCAGGATCCATTCCTTTGCCCTTGCTAGCAACAGCCTCACTTAAGTTAGCCTACACTTAGCGAAAAGGTCACAATCAATATCCATTATAGCACAAAAGTAAATATTATCCCATTATAAATAGAACATTCATTATCCAAGTAAGCCCAAACAATGATCATAATCCCTTAAAATCTCACAAACAGTCATCCTTAAAACAACTCAATATTTTCACCCCTTTGCGGAAATCAAGCCAAGAAGGAAATTTGAGGATTTCATGACCAGGCCGAAATCAGTGAGGAAAACACAGCCATTACCCAAAAAAACATTTAGTCGACATTATAACTCAATAAATGGAAATATCCAACCTTTAATTAATCAAACCAATCATGAAATTCTGTAACATCAATTCATCCATTTCTACAATTTTCTCATTTTCAGAAAGTTTGGGGATTTCCATTCAATTTGGAAATTAGCAAGGATAAGATAACTTTCATAATTACATGCATTCCCAGGTAATGATAGGGCGATGGAAATTTTGAAAATCTCCGAGTGTGAAGGAATTCCATGAGGTACCTAATATTTCCGAAATTTCCAATTCTTCACTATTTTGCCAAAATTGATTGAATGATCACAAATTTGGGACTTGGCTCAGGTTTTTTATTTGCTTCAAGTTTTTCATCTTTGATTTAAACTTATAACTCATTCAAGCATAGTTTAATTAATCTTTAGCAAGAGATTCAAAATATGCAACCCTAGGGTTCTACCATGGATAACCAGTCAAAGCTTCAACACACTCATTCAATCAAATCATAATCAATTCTTCCAAGACCCTCAAAGGCAAGCCAAAATTAGATACAAATGGATAATAATAACTCAAACTCGCACTGAGATCATCAATCCGTCAAACACACAGAACCCTAGATCCATCGATCCAAATCACCATTACGCACAGTACCAAACACAAAGGCAAAATATAGTAAGGATGAGCACTATTAGGTTATCAACTCAATTGAAAATTGTGATATTAACACCTAGGGGAGGCATCCAAATGGGAAGGGCACAACCCTAGTTTAATCAGTGACCTCCAAATACATAGAAACCCAAGCATAGAATACGCATAATACCATAAAACCACACATACTCGCCAATCAAGAGCAAGGCATCATGCACATACCAATAATGAAGAAAAACTCAAGAGGAAAAATACTGGCAGCAAGCTTCAAATCCCATGCAGATGCGAATGAGACCAAGGAAACATCACCAAACCCAGCAATCCACAGCTCCAACAATCTAGCTCACATGTAGCTCCCTAGGACCAAGCTCTTTCAAATTCATTATGAGACAAATAATACCAATTTTCCAACATAAAACTCCTCATAATCCCAATAAATGCAAGTTGTAGTGTTCGTACGATAGGCATAAATGAGGCGAAATACTCGCTCAAAACCTACTTTGGGGATCCGAGGGAATGACGAAATTCATGGATTTTGAAAACTCAAAGAAGTTCAGAGAATTCTGCCAAATATCGAATTCCACAAAATACTAAAATCTCTTAAATATAATCATAAGAAATAACCCTCTGGCATCTGAGATGCCAATGGAAATCGAATATTTCTGCATAGGAAGAGAATAATCGAGCTCTATAAGAAACCTGAAACTCACCCATAACTTAGGATTTTCAATGAACCACCTCAAGAGATCACTTGTACAGGAAAGAAAAGCAATCAAGCATACTTCAAAGTGGCTAAACCTTCACAACCAAAGGATTACAAGAACCCAAGACCAAAGACCAGTCGAAGAGGCAGGACTACAGAAAACACCCAAAAGACCAAAAGAGAGAGGGTCCCTACTTTCAGCGGGGCGTGTGTGCAAAAACTGGACAACAGGAAGCAATCAAAGTCGTCACCAAATTCTATGACACCAGACCAATACATGTGCTAAAAGCGGTGAAAAATAAAATGGTGATGAATCTCATTAGTGCAACCTATGATAAGAGGGCTCTTGCAATAAAACCTATCACTAATCCAGCCATGAAGTATGCGTCCATAATGATTGGTCTTAAAATCTACTTCGCCAATAAAGAAAACTCTATTTCTACCACAGTAATTTATATTGGTTATGATATGACTATAAATGGTGCAAATTATGACCTATGTGAGCTCCTTCAACAATAGTTGCTTGATAATCTCAGAATGTCAAAGGAGAAGTAACCTTTTAATTTTGGTTTTCTAATTTTTTGCATGTTATTCTATTTTGTCAAAATGCTTTTGGGAAAGTCTGAAACAGTGTATTGGGACCCCTTTCGACTAGTTGCACATTAGTTTCTAATCACATGCATAAGCTGGGTGATGTGAACAACATTGTAAATTCCTTGATAGAATTAGTTTCTGTGTTTAAGAAAAATATGAATGATAGAGACAGAATTCCAAGGAAGATTTTTGAAAATATAAAAATAAGATCATATTTCATGTATCTTCTGATGAGTGTATGACAGAAGCGGTTGAAACCCATACCATCTGGATTCAGCCTCTGGGTTATGAGGTCTTAGAAGATTATGTTGGAGCTTATTTTCAACTCTTATTGAAGATTCCAAAAGATCCAAATGAACCTCGAATTGGAACATATATGCAGAGAAATCTATGGAATTCTGTTTGGAGCATAGTAAAGCTACAAGGAAAAAATATGTGACTGAAATGCTCAAAAAATCTGGTTTCACAAATGAATAGATAGCTTGAGGAAGAGTTCTTGGAGGGAAAAGGTCTTAAGAATCACCTAGTATAAGGAGATCTAGCGAGATCCCTTCTTCCATACCAACCTCTAGACTAGCCTCAATAAAGATTGAGCCCAGCACTGTAGACAAAGGAAAAGGCCTAGCCCCTTCTGAACCTACTACCAGATCAGGAAAGAGAAAAAGTGTTCCTTTAGTAGCCCCTACTAAATGAAGAAAAGAAAAGGCTACTAGGGAGAAGAATATGAGCATCACTAATTATCAAGAGGAAGAGGAAGAAGATCCAACTGCAAAACTGACAAGAAAGAGAAGGGTGAGTGTTTCCTCCGGTGAAGGTGCATCGCAAGAAATCGGTGTTGGTTTGAAGAAAGTTCACTATGTGTCATCGTTAGAGGATGTTCATGAATAGAATTTTAATGATGCAAAGAAGGCCAAAGTTGCAGAAGAAGTTTCATTAGAGCAGGAAGAATAGAATGCCTCTCCGGTAAGACCTGGCTCCCCTCTAAAATTGGATCTTTTGGTGAATAATTTGGTAAATCAAGAAAACATGGTGAAATCCACAGCAAACGTGTATGAATTAGTAGGACAAGATGATAAGGAAACAATAATATTGGCCATCATTAAATATGTCATCACTTTGGAAGCTAAATGGGATAACATTAAGAGTGACGTAATTGAAAAATTGTGGGAAATTCTGATGAAGAGAAAAGAAGAGGTAGTTGAGATGGAAGAGAAAACAAGAATTAATGCATATAAAGAAATTGCATCATCTTTGTCTCTAGGTGATTTGGAAACTTTGAAACAGATTTGTGCTAATATTATTAGGGTAAAGATAATATTTAATACTCTGATGACAAAGGACAAGAATAAAATCAAAATAATAAGAAAGGAAACAGCAAGTATTATCAAGAGTACTATGGTAAAGTATGGAATGGTTGGTGCATATGGTTCGACATCTGAACCTAGAAAAGAAACTTCTACAGAAGTTTTGGAAGAACCTCCTTCTGGTGTTCCTGATGATAATGTACCTCTGGAAGTAAATAACACAAATACCCCTCCAGAAATAGGTAGTACAAATGTTCTATCAAAAATCAATGTTGCAAAAGAGAGTCCAGAAAATGAAAAACTTGTTGAAGAAAATGTTGGAGCAGAAGTTCATGTTGCTACCCCTCCAATACACTTTGAAGAAGAAGATAGAGATAAGGGAGAAGAAGAGAAGAGGGAAGAAGAAAAATAAGAAGAGAAAATAGATGAAGAAAAGGTAGAAGAAGAAAAGGAGATGGAAGAAGAGAATGCAGAGGAAGAAAAAGTAGAGGAAGAAGAAGAAAATAGAAATAAGGAATCAGATGACATTGCTAGAAAGAATGAAGAATTATCCCAGCAAGTTGCAGAATCACAAAATTCCAATGGAGAATCTTCCTTTGGCGATGATTTCTTGAAGGGATTGTTGTCTAAGAAGATAAGATTCCAACCGGTAATCCCTCCGGAGCTCCTGCAATTTTTGATGAATCAAGGTTATGTAGATATGAACAAAATTTCTCATGTACATAAAATTATATTAGGTGATGTGTTTCCTACATTTGGTAGAAGATAAATATTATAAATGCATCAAAAGGAAACTGAGCTCATTGAAGATTCTCATTAGGGGAAATTTACATAAAAAATGGGCCTCCTAAGGATGACATCATTAGCTTTTTAAGTTATCAAAAATCAACTAAAATATGACATTAACCTGTACGGTGACATCATCCAAAATAAAAATAAAATTATTTATTATATAAAATAAAACTTTCTAAAATCTTATGATTTAACTAATGATGGTTAATTTAACTCTACATATCTTATTCTATCTCATTCATCTTTCTAAATATAAAATATTCTTTTTGTTTTTTAGATTTATATTCTTTAAGTTCTATTATAGAAATTTTTATATTTTCAAAAATAATAATTATTCTTTAAGAAAAAAGCTAATTTTTATATTTTAAAAAAACTATTTTTATTCTATCTCATTCATTTTATTAAATTTTTAATATTCTTTTTGTTTTTTAGATTTATATTCTTAAGTTCTATTAAGTTCTGTTATAGAAAATTTTATATTTTCAAATAAATATTTTTATTCTTTAAGAAAAAAGCTAATGATTTTCTTTAAAAAAAAGCTAATTTTTATATTTAAAATAAAATAAAATAATTCTTTAAGAAAAAAGCTAATTTTTATATTTAAAAAAATATATTTTTATTCTATCCCATTCATCTCTCTAAATATAAAATATTCTTTTTATTTTTTTGATTTATATTCTTAAGTTCTATTATAGAAATTTTTATATTTTCAAAAAAAAAAAATTATTCTTTAATAAATTTAAATCTATAAAATCATATATATATATATATATATATATAATAAAATACTAAGTAAAAAATAAATATATCTAAAATTATTTTTACTTTGCCATTTTTAAAAAAAAAACAAATAATCAAGAAAAGAAAGTGAACTTGATTTTTTCAATAAATTATAATAAAAATATAAGTTACCAAACTTTTTGAATAAAAAATAAATAATGAAGAAATTGAACTTGAGTTTTTTAATAAATTATAATAGAAATATATGTTACCACTTTTAAAAAATCATTGACTTCAGTTTTTTAAGGAATTATAATAGAAACGTGTGTCCCCACTTAACTCATGTAGTTAAGTAATTTATATTTTTTATATTTAAATAATTTGTATTATATGAGATAATTTTTGCTTTTTTAGAGTTCCTTAGGAGGCCCATTTTTTATGTAAATTTCCCCTAATGATTAAGGCCTTGCAATAGGTCACACCTGACACATCTCTCTCTCTAGTTGAGAACCTAAAGCTTCTATTGGACTCCTTCAAGGAGCATGCCACAAGACTTGTTGAGAAAACAAAATAGGATGTGGAAGAGAAACTGAATGAGAAAAGGCTATTGATCCTTCATGAAAAATGTGCCTTGGCACATACCAATGTAGAGAAGAGCCCTGAATCTATGAAGGCTTGTGAATCTAAAGCTAATTCTATGTTTTCCTATTGTATAAGGTGGCCTAATGCCACTCAACGCATAAAAGATCTTATGGACTCCATTGAGTCCCAGTTGGTCGTTGTCTTCAGTACCTACAATGTATCCATGGATAGAGACAGATCAACTTGGAATTCTATTTTTATGCACAGAGAAAAAATTTTCATGCTACAGAAGTAGAAGGAAGGAATCATCAAAAAATTTGGCTTGCTTGGTGATAATGTGACTCCAGACACTCTGGATGAAGTTGAATAAAGTTTTATTTCTTTAGAATATTTGAACAAGATTCTAGTATCTACTAAGCAGAGTTGGGAGAATGGCAAAGCAGCTTGGCAAGGCATTCTTCAGGAACTGCAAAGTCCTCCCTCCTCTAAGTAATTTTTTTTAATTTTTACATTGCTTGGGATAAACTCTTCGAGGGGAGTTTAGAAGTTTGATTCTATGTGTTGTACATTTCGGACCCTATGTACATATCTTTCATGTTTTTTTGTTTGATCTTTTTCCTTGATATCAAAGGGGGAGAATTGGAAAGAGAAATATAGTATATTTTGTACATAGGATGTATGTAAATTCTTTTTGGCACATGTTGTCATCAATAAAAAAGGGGGAGATTGTTGGAAGAATGAAGAAGGTCATATCTCTTGACATAATTTTTTTTGTCATTGATGTCACCATGATATATGAGTTGCAAAGTTGCAAGACTCAAAGTCACATTAATCCAGTATATTCTAAACCGGTAATGCAAGATCACCCTCTGATATTTTTCTCTAGAGTCCCCTCTAGTAAATAGCTACTACTTCAGTTTTGGGAAATATTTTGTGACTGATAAATGAATGCATGGGTAGGAACTCATGTGTACAGATACTCGTGGTTATCACCAGTATCATTTTATTGTTTACATTTTTTCTATTAAGTCTATTTTTGGCCGACCTATCAAGTGGTTGAAAATGTAATGCATTAAATTTTGTTTGTGTAATCCATGTTGACATGATGTCACGTGCCATGCATTTGAATTATTGTTGAGAAGATTTATGAAGCCGACCTAATTTTTATCTATGGATAATCAGATATATACAAGATGTTTTTGAAGATATGGATACATGAGTTGGTGTGTGAAAATTTTAGTAGGTTATATGAAAGAAAAAAGTGTGAAGAGTGGTCTACTGGCATGCGAATTTCTTGTGCTACAAAGGAGTTGAATCTACACTTGAGGTGTACTTTCATGAGTTCAATTCTAGTGGTTAGCCATTTTGTTACTTCATTTTTGTAGGCAATGAGCCTCCCATTTTGGAAAGTGAGTCCTGGCAATGAGCCACCCTTTTTGTAATATCTTATAATCGGTTATACTATATTGTGAGTTAATCCTCACCATGTTTTTTCCCACTCTGGGTTTCACACAAAAAATTTGTTTTCTCTTATGTTGTGTTTTTTTTTGTTCTATTGATTCTTCTGCTTATCTTAAGTATCATATGCTTTGGATTAATTGGATGGTATTTGTTCAATAAGTTTAAGAATATACTAATTCACCCCCCTCTCAGTATATTGGATATTTAACACACAGGTTGTCTTTAATTTTGAAGACATGGTTTGACACATGTAGAGACTTGGAGTCCCATGTGGGTGATAGTTGAGTGGAGGTACAATGTTCGTGATGATTATGGTGTCATGGATATGCAGGTATATTTGAGCATTGACATGACATGATCATGTATGTGGTTGTTTGGTGGTGATACGATTTGTGTTAGGAGGTTTTTTTTATCTCCTTGAAGCTTGATTGGTTCTTTGACTATGGTTACTCATTTATGGACATGTTTGGTGAATTAGATATGTGGTTGATTTGGTGTTTGAGTCTTGTTGTCTACAAGATTATCTTCTTTGATATATTAGTTTATAGGTTAATAATGTGATGATGAGTTTCTATATTTTAGTGTTTAGGATCTACAATTTATGCAATTATATGGGCTAATAACCCATTTAGTTATAGTGGGATGACTCAGTGTGGATTGTCTATATCCATGACATTGATTCAATGTTGATGTATACTTTGTAAGTTCACCTTTTTGTGGTCATTTATGTATTGGTATATTGTTTTGAGATGAGAGGATGGATGATTAGAGTACCTGGATAGTTGGTTGTTGAGACTTGTAGCATTTGGTTTTATCACGATGTCATGATAGCTTGGTTACATTTCATTGGTTACAGATTTCAATGGGAACTTTTCATAGTGATGATTTGGTGGTGTAGGATTGATTCTTTATGTTTTGATGGTGGTTGTATCTTTTTGGAATGAAGATATCATTTCTACTTCTTCTCTAGAGTTGCTAGGATTATATTTGAATGTGTTTAGACCATGGGTGATCTTCATTTAAGAGATGGTTATCATGATACCATGTGTAGCTCGATATCACAATTAGATGGGAGTTTTTTACAATGATTTGATTCATCATTGGTGATGGATGATCTTCTTTAGTGTTTGTGGATGTCTTGGAGGATCTCTTATATCTTGTTATTGTGGAAGAGTTCTTCCAAATTTACAAGTTCAATGTTAGGAGATGGTTATCTTCATGAGATAGGAGATGTTGATTCTTAGTTTAGAGTGTGTTTGGTATTGTTTCATGATTTACTCTTGATGCTAGCTTAGAGTTTTGACATGATACAAGTTCTCTTGAGGCCAAGATTTATGCATTGGTGCATGTGATTGATGAGACAAAAAAAATATTTCATCTATTGGCGAAATAAAATCATGTATTTTGCTTAATTATGAAGTTGATCAAGATTGACCATGATGAGGAAAGTAAGAGATTTTCTATTGGAGCAGTAAATATTTCATCATATCTTGAAAATTACGATCTGGGTTCTTGAGATTTTTGGACAGAAATTAGGAGACAAGAAGGCAAAAAAATACATTAAATTTCACAAAAACCTAAATTATGGTTTGAGAGAAAACTTCACCAGTCCGATGCTCTGGAACTTTTCTTTCATGCTACTCTGAAACTTTGCTTTCATGCTCTAAAATTTTTAGAGCTAAGAAGGATCTAAGTGAAGGATAAATATGATAGCAATTATGAAGAGGTTGAGTAGTTTGGGCTTCTATGAGCAGTTAAGAGACAATAGTTGAAAGCATCTGGGGGTAGTTCTAAGCATTTTAGGCAGGTTAATTGATTGTGCAAAAAAATGGAGCATATCTAGGAGGCAGTTTTGGGCAGTTTCAACCTTTTTGCAAGCATCTAGGAGCTATTTTATGAGCTTTAGTGATACACAAGGGAAAGGCATTAATTTTTCAACATTCAAATGTCTTTTTAGAGCTTGATTAGGGGATGCAAAATAGGCATATTTTTTTTGGATGACCAAAGAAGATTGACTTAGCAAGATGAAGAAAAGACTTATCGTTTTCCCTCAACCCATGTTCCTATCTTCTAGCAAGTTGTTGCATAACTATAAGGCCCTGTAATGTCCCCGATTTAGCCCTACGCTCTACAATTGGATTTAGCCTATTTCCAAAAACTTGTAGGCTAAGTAGAATGGGAACACTTACTATTTATAGTAAGTCATGATACTGCTTAGTTGGCATACAGATGTGGTTTTGGAAAACTTACTATTTATAGCAATATGCTATTTTTGGTAAGTATATTTATAGCAGTATCACTCTAGCAGCAACTCAATCTTTTGTAGTTCAGTGTGGCCGATCAGTTTGGCTTTCTGTTGAGTTGAAGTGAATTTACTATTTTTGGTAGTGGATATTTTTAGTAAGTCTAATTTTTGCAATATCATCTCTGTAGTTCAGCTCAGGTCATCATGCTATTTATGGTAATTCTTCAGTTTTAGTATTGGCATTGGTTTTGGTTATCTCCTTGGACTAAGTGTTATACTTAGTCAATTTCATGTTTTTAAGTTGTACCCCCATGCCAAGGAGTGATAACTTCATGTTATTATAAAGAGGGGATATTATGGGGTCATGTTGAGCATTTAATGATTTATTAAAATTCTTTATTGTTGCAAATAGAAATGGACCCCTAAAGGGAAGAAAAATAATGTTTTATTATTTCACAATAAAGTGAATGGTTGAAGGGCGTGCCTTGGGAAATTGAAGTGATTCAACTTCTTGATTTCAAAGTGTTTCATTTGCCCATTGAAACTTTTATATAGAGTTGCTTTAATGTTCTTGGTGCTTCCATTTCAAGGATTACTTTTACCTTTGCAGGGTCCACCTCTATCCTCTCATCAAAACTATGTATCCCAACAGCTTTCTCGATTATACCCCAAAGACACACTTCTTCGGGTTGAGTCTGACCTTGTATTGTTCTAGTCTATCAAAGATTACACTTAGAGTTGCTATGTGATCCTGTCTCTTCTTTGATTTGGCCAATATGTTGTCCACATAATCTTCAACTATTTTATGGATCATGTCATGGAAGATTAGTGTCATGGCTCTTTGATATGTAGCTCTTGCATTTTTCAACCCAAACAGCATCACATTCGAGCAGTAGGTGCCCCAAGGACATGTAAAGGTTGTCTTATGTTGGTCTTCCTTTGCTATCATTATCTGATTGTACCCCGAGAAACCATCCATTAGGGATAGCATCTCATGTCTAGCCGTCATGTCCACTATCATGTCAATGTTGGGTAGTGGAAAATCATCCTTAAGACATGCTTTGTTTAGGTCTCTGAAATTTGTACAGATGCGGATGCCCCCTTTCGGTTTTGAGACAGGTACAAGATTTGATACCCATTTTGGATAGTCAATTGGGTGTATGAAGCCGACATCCAGAAGTTTCTATAGCTCAATTTTGACAAGCAAGGCTATTTGTGGGTGCATCTTCCTTAGCTTCTGTCTGACTGGTTTTGCTCCGGGGTAAACAGCCAAATGATGAACCACTACTTCAGGATCTAGACCTAGCATGTCAGCATAGGTCCATGCAAAATTTACTTTTCTTTCTTTTAGGAATGCTACCAATAGTTCTTGTTCTTCTACCAGGAGTGATTTTGTGTAGAAGGTGATTTGTGGTTCTGATTCTGTTCCTAAGTTGACCGGGTTGCACTGTTCTGCCAATACTGTCGATTTCTCCTAATGTAGACCAGTAGGGGGGAGATTGAATCCTTCATCCTCTGGTGCCTCAAAGAGGTTTTCACCATTGGATGTGTCCTTTATTTTTACTGTTTTATGGTTAGAGAGTGCCACAGTGTGGTTTTCACTCAATAACTTTGAGCTTATTCTCGATCTTTTCCTTTTGCAACTGAAGGACTCAATCATCTCCCCATAGTATGCTTGGGTGTCCAATGTGATGTTGAATCCTACCTTGTGAACCCCACATGGGATTTTATCCCTTAGTCCCATGAATTCTGAGAGCGCCTCATTATTTTCGAACGAGTCTAGAATCGGCGGTCCCCGTTGGTCGTGATCGATTAGTTGGGGGTGCACTAAGGTGATTCGGTGGGTTGGTTGGTTTGACTCAGCTGTGGAGGCACTTATCATTAACAAGGTAGAATCCTTGAAAAGCCTAGGGAGACCTTCTATGGTATCATCATCATCATTACTAGAACAAACATCAGTGATGGCAAAGGTGTAATTATCGAGTGGGATACCTAAGCAAACGGGTGGTCTTGGAGTGGTTCTTATTGCTTGAGAGGACCTGGCTGCTCTTCTAGGAGTACCTTTGCCACATACAGTTATACTCGGAGGAGTAAACCCAAGGCCAATGTTCTGCATTCTTCGTTCTATAATGATGGGCTCCAACCATCCATCACTGTTTCTTCCTAGGCTCAAATTCCTGTTATAGCCCATACCAAACATTATTTGTAACCCTTTGCTAGTTTTGTCCATGGGTAAGTTGGGAGTGGGTCCTTCATCTTGGTATAGTGTTTTCATGATGTCCTCTTCGTCCACATTCTCCCGACTGAGATCCCCCCAATGGTGGAATCCAGAGCGTTTTGCTCTAACAGTTCGGACAGGTGTTTGTACTGGCTGGGGTTGTCCATGCGACCTGGGAGATTGTGGTAACTCTCCTACAACAAAATCATTTCTCTTCATTCTCTAATCACCACATCCATTGTCCTAGATCATGTTTTTAATCTCGGATATGTCAGGGATGGTGGGTGTCTTTGTCACGGAAGTGGAGGCGAGGTTGGTTGGGTCTATGTATGAAGTAGATGGTCCTTCATCATTTTTGGGTACTCGAGGGATTTTATAAAACTTGGCTTCCAAGTTTTTGTAGTAGGAAAAGGGTTTGGGATCCCCATATATAGTGACCTCATTTTGATGTGAGAACTTAATGCATTGGTTATAGGTCGAGGCCACTGCCTTCATTCCATGGATCCACGAGTGTCCCAAGAGGATGTTGTATGGTAGGTCGAGGTTGAGGACCTAACAGGTGGTTTCCATAGTTGTCGGCCCCACTTGGATGGGGATTTTGATATTGCCCTAGGACACTCTTTCTTGGTCATCATATGCCCTTATTGTGATTCTTTTGTTCTTATTGATGGAATCCTCAGCAAAGCCCAATTTCTTTATGAATTTTAGAGAACAAATATTAAGGCCTACACCTCCATCTACCAGGACTCATTTGACTTTCTTTTTGTGGATTAGGACTTGGAGGTGGAGTGCACAGTTATGAGATGGCTACGGAGGGAAATCTTGATCCGAAAATGTAATGAGATTTGGGGTAACAATGTTACCCACCATAGCCTGAAATTGCTTTGTGTCAAGGGTGGCAGAAATGGTAGACACAGCTAGTGCTTCATCAAGGATCTTCCTATGGGCGGTGGATATTTTCAATAGTTCCATGATGGAGATTTGGGTGAGTGTTCTTTTCAGCTAGTCTATGACATTGTAATCATAAGGGATGGCCTTTGTGCTGGAAATGTGGGTCTTAGTAGGTGCCCCAGCAATGGTAACTTTTTCACCTCATGTGGTGACTCCACAGTCATTGTTGGCTCCCGTAATATTTATGACAGTGACCATTTCATCAACACATCCAACTATCTCCTAGTATACTAGATTAGCACTAGCATACTTTTTCTTGCCCTTATTATTCCCTTGGTTATTTCCTTGATTGTTCCCTTGGTTATGATTCGGCATCGGATTCATGTATATTTTCAAGTCTTGGTTGCCGGTCGGCTGCTCGATGTTGATGACCTTATCCTCAATGAGATCTTGGATGATGTTTTTGAGTCTCATGCAATTGGCGGTGGTGTGTCCTTTGACTTTGTGAAAGTCATAGAGGAGGTTCTCATTATACCACAATGGCTTGGTCATAGGTTCCATGTATTGCTTGGAGTTAGAGATTTTGATTAGATTCTCTTTGACCAGCTTCTTCATTATGGACTCAATCAATTCACCAAGAGCTGTGAATTTCCTCTTGGGGGGAAACTTGTTGCGGGGAGGTGGTCCTCCTTGATTACCCACATTATTGATTTGATTGGTGGAAGATGGTTGTGGTTGTGCTACTACTGCATTAGTCTTCCATTGTTGTGATTATGATTTTGCGGTTGATGATGGCTTTGGGTATTCTACTTAGGGGTAGTGATGACCACCTTAGCCTCGACCACACCATCGTTCTTGATATTTTTATTCCCCAACCATGTTCAAGGTTTATCATTGTAGTTTTTAGACAGGTGGTTATCTTGTGGTGGAGTGAATGTTGGTGCACCTCCTCACGAAGTAAGGGCTCTTTCGATGTTGAGCGCCTTTCGAATCAGTTGATCGTATGATGTGATGCACTGCATCTTTAGGTAGAACACCAAGTTTTCATCTAGATTGGCTATGATGGTGCAAACTTGTTGTTCCTATGGCATGTTCCACTTGCTCTAATTGGCTTTGGATCACCATCTTTGCAAGAAGGATGCAAACGACTCTCCTTTTCCTTGTTTGAGTGCAGACAGTTCTTCCAAACTAACATCCGCACCCATATTGAAAGCTTAATTCTTAAGGAAAGCCTAAAAAATTTCCTTGAATGTTTTAATGCTCATGGGTAGGTGAGAAAACCATTCCATGGCTGGACCAGTCAGGCTACGAGGGAAGAGTCGCATTAGATATGTGTCATCATATGCAACCTCCATGCAGTGCACCTGAAATTCCCTGATGTGGTTTTCAGTGTTTCTCGTTCCATTGTATTTGTCAAATTTGGGGATCTCAAATCCCTTTGGGAATGGTACCATGGTGAGACTCCTATCGAATAGATAAGGGCACAAATTTCCTGGTGTCCTTGTGGTTTTTCCTACTTGTAAGTTCAACACTTGTTGCGAGAGTAGTTTGATTTGTGTTGTGACATCCTTGCTTGGATTGGGAGGTGGGATGAATGAGTGGTGAGGTGTTGGAGGTGTTTGATGGGTGGGGAGAGTACTAGTCAGTGTTTGCTACGAGCTTGGTTGTGCATTCAAAGCTTGATGGTATGCTTGCATTTGCATCAACAACACTTGTTGTTGATCTTGCTGCTGTTGTTCCAATAATGCTTGTTGTTGGTCCATCTGTTATTGTTCCCATGAAGCCTGCTATTGATCGATTTGTTGTTGAGCTAGTAAAGCTTGTTGTTGGTCTAGCTGTTGTTGTGCCAACAAAGCTTGTTGTTGGTCGAGCTACTATTGTGCCAACAAAGCTTTTTGTTTAGCTTGTTTTTGTGCCTAAAAGTCTTGCAAGGCTTGTTGGTAGGCTTGTAGGTGGATAGCTTGCAATTGTGCTTGGTATTGTGCTTGGTATTGTGCTTGTGCTTGTTTTTGGGCTTGCACTTGTGCTAAAGCTTGAGCTTGGGCTTGGGCTTGAGCTTGTGCTTGGGCATGTGCTTGGGCTTGGGCTTGCGCTTGAGCTTGTGCTTGAGCTTGCACTTGTGCTTGAGCTTGGGCTTGAGCTTGGGCTTGCTGCTTTTGCTAGAATACTCTTTGTTGGTTGGTGTTTTAAAGAGTTTGGATCAGTGTGGTGAATGAGTTTGTCATATTGGCTTTTGGTGGAATTGGTGGTGGAACAGGAATCATGCTAATCATTGTGATGGGTGGAGGGATTGTGGTAGTGATTTGGATTTGGGTTGTTGGGGGGTTGGTGGAGATGATTGGTCCTTGAGATGGCATGCTTTGGGATATTTGAGGACCAATTATGGTAGTGGCTTGAATGGTTGCCACTTGTTGTTGTGATGATGTGGGTGAAAAGACGGGATTGGGTGTGATGTTTAGATTGTTAGGTTTCGAGAAACCATCGATGTTGATAGGAGGAAAACCCAATCCAAGAGGTGGTGTGGTTGTGAATGGAAATGGGGGAAGGGTTGGAATGTTACCTTGGAAAAAAGGATTTACAATGTCAATTGTTTCAAACAAGCTTCCTTCTTCAAGTGGTAGAGAAGTTTGTACGTTTGTTTGGCAAGCCGGTGTTGCACGGAATGAAGATGAGCCCACAAGGTTATGGAAGGTGAGTGGGGCATATGGGTGGGATGGATTTTTTGGAATAGATGTAATCGGCGTGGTGGTGATGACTGCTTCTTTGTTAGCCACAAGGCGATGTCTTTGTAATTCTTGGAACATGGCACTCCCTTTGTTCACATTCGGCGAGGATGGTGTGATGATCGATGTGGTGCAAGGTGCTTCTTGATTTACATTTGACATTGGGGATGCACTTGGAATAGACACATTTGTACTAGTGCTTGCGTCAAGGTTAGGAGGGAACTGGACCCCTCCTTTTGCTAATGTATTTAGGTATTTGAACATAGCACTGACAATTTTATGGTTCTCAGGATTTTGGACCACCTTCATGATTTTGGATTGTGTCATCCCCATGTCCTCATTCATGAGGTCCTCTTGATGACTCTCCTCTTAGGTATTTTGTGATGATAAGGGAGAGTTGCTTGGGGGTTTGCTTGATCCCGCTAGGTTTACTTTGGAGTCTAACTGACTCATTTCCACAGAAGTTGGTATTTCCATGATATTCTCCATGTTCTTCTTGTATTGAGATGTTGTTTGGACCATAAAAAATAGGGATTTGTTCGATCCTAACCTTTTAGGCCCAAAAGAGAAGAACTAGGGAAGCTAAAAGATCAAAGATGGTGGTAATGGTGATGGGTTAAATGGATGGGATGAGTGAGTGAAAAACCTTATTGAAGAACTCTTGAAGGTATATGCTAAAACTTGTAAGGGCTTTTGAATTGATTGATTGTGATAATTTGACTAGATGCGTTAAATCAAAAAAGATTGTTGTGAAGTTGTATTCCCTAGGAATTTGCGTTATCTTAGGGGAACTTGCACAAATGGATGAATTGGCTAGGTGTGTTAAGCCAATGTAATTGTGAACTAATAAACTTTAGGAAGTTGTGTTATCCTAAAGGAAAATTTGTCCAATGGTTGAGACTATTTTGGCTAGGTGTGTTAAGCCAAGATAGGGGATGTTGATTTAGCCCTCTAAGTTTAGCGTGATGATTGTTTCTAGAGTTCACAAAAAGGTTTGATGATGAAATGAGATTTGGTTGATGGATGGAAGATAATGAAAACTTTGATCTTGAACCTTATCCTAGACATGACTCTCTCTACAAAACCTCGGTATTGAAGAACATGCTAGACTTCCTATGGGAGAAAAGAAAACCTTTCAAAAAAATTGGGATTTTCTTGACAATAAAATGCATACAATGCGGGATTATTCCTTGAGGATTTTTTGTAAAAGTTGTATACAAGTCTTTCCCTTACTTCAAGGAGCATCTCAAGGTGTTTCTCATGGATTTTTAGACTAACTTTCTTGAACTTTGGCTTTGGGATTTTGATCTTGCGGGAAATCATTGGAAACAACACACATGAAGTTCAATTTGTCTCTTTATCTTGGTTTAGATGAAATTCTTTTTATCCAAGACACTTGCTTGCTTAGGTTTCAAACTATATGTCTAGTGTCCCACTTTCGTTCTCATCCCACAAGGTCCTTTGTGTGGAAATCGAGGAAAATAGGGCAAAAGTTCCTTATGTTTAACCTTGTTGAAAACAAATGACAGTAAAATTCATGCACTTAGAAACCTCTAGGAATATGATCCCCAGGGAAAGCAAGAGTGCCCAAATCATCAAGAGTATTTGTTTCTCACAAGGGGTTTGAAATTTGAAGGTCTTTGTGAATGTTCATTTTTCAAATGTTCTCAAGATCAAACAATGTATTCCTTCCAAGCACTTTTACACTCCTAGGATGATGAGGCAATATCTTGTTGGGTTCCCACTTGGATAAATTCAGTTGCGCATGTCTTGTGCAAATGGCTAAATGCTTGACCACACTAGCTCCCCTCCACGGCACTCACTTATTCGGGTCAGCCAAGCATTAGTACCCATGAATCTCCAATGGCATACTTTCCATTTCCACAACAAGACTGCATGTATAACGTGGGGCAACTTCAAAGGACATGACCTTTTCTTAAACAAGGGGTTCTAATTCGGGCATTCCGTTCATGGGGGATTATCCAACATCGGCGAGAGTCCATTGATGTCCATCTCGTCGGAATAATCTTCATGATTCTTGAACTTTCCTCAAGAATCCACACTTATATACCAGTTGGAAGTCGCTTGGCTTTAGCGTGTTCCCAGTTGGGTCGTTCCCTTGGGTGATTACTTTTTCCCACAAGGCAAGCCCTCTAAGATAAACAATAGTGAACAAACATTATTCGTAGTTCAATTGACTTTTTTTTAAAAAGAAAAGGAGAACACTCGCAATAAGTTTTATTCACACTCGCATGTTTTGTTCAATTTTAAGTTCCCAAATTGAAATGTGGAGGCAATCTTTTTAACAACCTAATATTACCAAAATGTTTTTGATTCTCAAAATCACAATGAAGTGCGAGAGAAGTGCATACACATTTTAAATATTATTAATTTATAAAAAAGATTGCGAAACATGGAAAACATTTGTTCATTTTAAACCTCAAAGCAATGATGACTTCTTTTTAAGCACCAAATGAAGTGTGAGTTTGCCTTGTTCAATTGTTACCTTTTAAACAAAATCTAGTGCATTTGCCTAAAGTTCTTTTTAGCCCCTTCACAACTTTTGAAAGGAAATTTGATTTTGTTAATTTTAGAACCCAAAGTAAAACTAGTGTCCTAAAATCAAATAACTTATCAAATCCTTTATAGAGTGTTAAAAAACACTTTAGTGTTTAAAAACACTCTGTACAAAATAAAAATGTTGTCATAAAGAAAGATTGCTTGTTCGTTTTAATCCCAAAGTGAATTTAGTTTTCCTAAGGCCAAAGATATTTAACAAATTTTATTAAGGAGTGTTAAAGAACACTTTTAGTGTTTAGGAACACTTTGGTTTTGTGAACATGGTATCATGATGGACTTCTTTCCTTGCTTTTCCTCTTCTCCAACCTACAAAAATGATAGAAAAAATAGAGAGAAATAATACAACAAACCAAGTTAATGCTAAAAAGTTAAAAATTTATTCAAATTATAAAAAAATAGACCGTTCCCGTGGCGGAGTTTAGCAGGTGCAGTGTTGTTTAGCGGGTGTGGTTTTGTTTAGAAAAATAGGCGGTGCCATACAGTGCCGCACAGTCGACTGTATGTGGTGCTCTGCAGAAACAGAGACTGCGAGTGTGGTGGAGTTTGGAAGCGATGAAAGTTGGCAAATTTTCAAATTTCAAAGGTGGGAAGCAATTGCGGTGCTATATGGTGTCGTGGGTTTTTGGGGGTGCGGTACAATACAGTGTTGCATATGAGTCCACGGTACAATATAGGACCACCTGAACTAGCCACGGTGCAGTTTCCTGTATGTGAGCAAAAAACATGAAAAAACCGCAGAAATTTTTTAAAAAACGTGATAAATCTTGAGATGGCCCTCCTTCTAGTGCCAAAATGTGAACCCCTAAAACTACAAATGCACAAAGATGACAAACATTGTTAGTGTTAGATCAAAATGCATGCAAATGTGAAGGATTCCCCATGAAATCCACCTATTTAAGCTAATATTAGGAAATGAAGAACAAAATTTAAATAATATTGAAAGTAAATCCTAATCTAGCCAATAGAATGGTGATCTTATGGGGGAATTGGTGCCAATGATGTGTTGCAATTGGCCCTTTCCCAATTCCTAAGTAGCAATAATATGGTTGATGAAGAAATGGTCAAATCTCCAAAGAGATTTGAGCATAACCTTGGTGCAAATGTGAAAATATGATGAATGCTTGGATGTGGTGAGCAAAATTAGTTCTCAATTGTAGAGAGTAACTTTGCATATGAATTGTGGATGAAGATTGAGAAGAGAGGTCTCCAATTTATATATTCCAATCTTGGAAGAGATAGTGTAAATAAGCAATGTGGGACAAAAGATAATCCAATGGCATTTTGCCACTTGTCCACATGTGATTGGATGAGGAATGAGCACATTTTGGCCAATGTGCATGATAAATGCACAAATTTGAATTTGAAATGGTGAGTTTACTTGTTGAAGGGGGATGAGAAGTGAAGTAAATGTCACTTGGCTAAAGGTCAAGGACATGTAAGAGGCATTGAATGCCTTGTTGGAAGGACCAAGTCCACTTGGCCCTTTTGAATTCAAATGAGGGAATATTCCCTTTTGATGCTTTGTGAGGGAAAATAGATGAATTAATAAATCAAAGTATTTGATTTATTGTGCAACTTGCATTCTCTAGAGAATTTTAGTGAGAGGGATTAAGTTAATCATGGATTTGATTAATTTAATGAAGAATTAGGTGATGTGACAATTTTAGACTTAGATTTATGAATTAATTTAAGTCAAGAATTGAGAGGAAATGATTTATCAAATAAATGATTTGATTTACTTAATCAAGAAGGAACATGTTAGATTAAATCAAATAACATTTAATTTATTTAATTTAATAAGAAGACTTTAGAGATTTTAATTAAATTAAATGATTTGTTTAATTAAGCAGATAAGTAATGGTTAATTAAATTAATTGATTAATTTAATCATTTGAAAGAGGAAGACTTAATCCAATAAATAGTGATTTATTAAATTAACGGATCGAATTACGATGAAATGTTGAGAATATGATTTAGGAGGAAATGTTGTTAGTAATTGAGATCAAGTGTGCCAAAAGGAACTTGTACATTTTCCATGTCTACAATATCATCCATTGATGAGTATTTTAGGAGATGTTTATTGGGCTTATTTCCTAATTTGGGAATTGATACATTGATTTTGATCTTCCTTGGTTAGAGAATCTTATATCCATGGTTGCATTATACATAATTCATATGTTGAATTTGATCTTCGAGATTTAGTGGATGGGTATTGTTGAGGCTTTTCATTTGGGGTTGTAAGGAGATCATACTTGACACAATGTAGCACTTTGATGTTTTGGTAGGACATGTTATGATTTACAGGTTTTCTCTCCTCATTACATGGTTCCTTCCTAGAGATTCACGGTCATATCATTTGGGAGGATTGTGGTGACATGTTGTGAGAGAATATACAGCTATTTGGGTTGCATGTGTGGATCATTATTTTATCCTTGGTACTTCATCTTTTGATCATTTATTACACCTTGGTATAGTGTTTATTGGTAGACTTGATATGCCTTCATCATTTTTCAGATTTGAAATCACCCATGCAATGGTAGTTCATAGATATATATGTTCTTCACTGACAGGTTCGATATAGGGAGCTTGTGTTTTTGGATTATGGGTTTCATATGTTGGAATGAGTTTATTGATGTTATTGATACCTAGGAGGTATGGATGGTTGGATATATTAGCATGTGTTGTGAATATCATTTATGATCATGTGGGTTTTTTTTACCTTTTAGAGCAACTTGGATCCTTTTTTATCACTTAGATTTGATGCTTGTGTTCTTTGTATTGGTGCATCTTCACCTTGGCATGTTCCTTTCCTTCCATAGGTGGCACATTGGAGGATGAGAGTATTTCTTGTTTGGGATGGTGGTCACTTTGGTTTTATTGCAAGTATCTTCATGGAGCACGAGAGCATGTTAGAGATGATTACATGTATGGATATGATGGTTTATTTCATTGATTGACCCTTATGAAATGTATACAACAAGTGGGAGAATGTTAGGATTTGGTGTTGTACACCATTGCATAAAATGTTATATTATAATGTTTTAATTAAATAATTATTTAGTTGCAGTGTTTCTAGGTGTGTTTGGCCACATTAGATAAGTATTTGTGACCACTTGTAAAGTTTTATTGTAACATTGGGTTATTATTTTATGTGTGGGAGACATAGGATTGTAATTTAATATTTGGGGAAAGTATTTAATAAAGTGAAAACTTAGTACCCAATATTAAATAAGGGGTCAATGGTTTTGTGTTCACATGGTTTTGTGGCACTTGTGTTTATATTACCACTTGGTTGTACTTGTGTGAGCTTGTATTTATAAAATAAAACACATGTTTAGTGGCTAAGGTTGGTTGGGTGAGTGAGCTATCATTATTGAGTCTTTTTTAGGAATGCATATGTGAAGCATGGCATGGGATGTGTGGATTCATTCTTGGACACATGGATGATGCCTTGGAGAGGCTTGATTCTCTAGAAGTATTCATGGTAACTCTCTACGTGCATTTATTATTTTATTACTGCATAATAGATGGAGTATGGATTCTTTTGGATGTTGGGTTTTTCCCTCTTGAGGTTTTTCCTAGGGTATACTTTGTGTTATTTTGTGACGTGTATTTTTATATATGCATTATGGTTTTTTTTTAAGCTTGTATGAATTCTTTTCTCTCATGGGGTTATGTAGTAAATGAATTAAATGATATGGGTATTGATGGATTAACTCTGAATAGCATTGAAGGGAAAAGGGCATTGGGCACCATAGACTAAGATGCTTTTTTAATCTAAAAAAATTGAGATGGAGGTTACAATATGCTATGTGTTTCATGTGGTTGTCTTCTACTAAATTTTTTGGATCTAACCTTCACACATGAAAAGAAAGGGAAGGTTGTGTTGTATAAGAGCTTGTCTAAGTCAGTAGACATGGAAAATTGACCAATGCACTTAATCCTGATTACTAACGTCATTTCTTCCTGAATCATACTCTCAGCTTATCATCACTTTTAATCTCTTAATTAGATAAATCATTATTTATCTAATTAGGTCTTTCTCCCCTTTTGATTAAATTAATCAAGTTAATTTAATTAATCCTCTATCCCTGTTCATTTAAATAATTCATTTTATTTAAATTAAATCTCTAAAGTCCTCTTATTAAATTGAATAAATTAAACCTTATTTGATTTAATCTAACATTATCCCCTTTATTTAAATAAATCAAAACATTTATTTAATTAAACCCTTCCTCTCAATTTGATTTAAATCAATTCATAAATTTAAGTCTAAATTGTCACATCTCCTAAATTCCTCATTAAATTAATTAAACTTTGATTAATTTAATCTTAATCTATGTCACATTCTCTAGAGAATTCAACTTGCACAATAAATCAATTAATTTGATTTATTAAATTGCCTATTTTCTCTCAACATGGAATAAGGGAGGAATATTCCTTCAAATTTGAATTCAAATCCAAGTGGATTTTTCCTTATAACAAAGAATTCACTCATCTTACATGTCCTTGTGCATTGAGCCAAGTTGCATTTATTTCATTCTTTTTTCCCTCTCACATGTCATTTCTTCAATTTCAAATTCCACCTAATATCATTTATTGGCACTTTGATCAAAATGTGCACAACCTTCAACCATTCACATATTGGCAAGTGGCACTTGGCCATTGCATGTTGAGTGATCCCACATTGCTCAATTTCTCTCATTCTTCCAACATGGAAATCTATAAATGAGAGACTCTTCCTCTCATTCTTCATGCACAATCTAGAGAAAAGTTACTCTCTCCACATTGAGAGCTAGCTTTATCCATTTCATATCAAATGTTCATCATTTTTATGATTTCATAGCAAGGTTATGCCAAACTTTCATCAAGGATCTTCAATCATCCACAAATTATCACAAATCTTACAAAGGAGTTGGGAAAGGGCCAATTTCTACACACCAATTGCCACCAACTCCCCCATGGGATCAAGAGTTTGCATTGCTTAATTAGGATTTCATTTATCTTTTCATGTTTGTTTCTTCATTTTTCCTATTATTAAGCATTGTAGATGGATTTCATGAGGAATCCTTCTTTTATCTTCAATGTGAGCTTACTAATGTGTTATTTTCTTGTATTTGTGCAATTATAGGATTGGGGTTCACATTTTGGCACTAGGAGGGCCGAGTTGGATAAATTCATCACATTTTTCCAAAATTCCATGGTTTTTTAACATTTTTTTTGTGCTTACAGGAAATTGCACCACTCACTATCTAGCAGTTCCATATTGCACTACTTTCAGTTAGGTGGTGCTATATTGCACTGCGTAATACTCCAAACTCCACTGCATCTGTCTTCCCATCCAGAAATTTCAAATTTCTAAACTACAACGCCGGACTCCAAACTGCGTCGCAGGATAAAAATAGTGTCACATTTGCACTTTCTGTCTACTGCAGAGTGTCGCTCTCTATCAAACTGCGGCGCTATATTTCATCTTTATATTTTTAAACTCTATCGCATTTTCTAATTGCGCCGCTGGATGACAGTAAAAAGTTCAAATTTTATTTTTTTTTACATATGCCTTTTTTTTTTAAGCTTTTTGAGTTATTAACCTGTTTGTTGTCTATGTATCTTCTGGTTTTAATCATTTTGCAAGTTAGGACAAGAAGGAAAGAAAAATGGAGGGTTACATAATGACATCATTCTCATCTTATACTGTGTTTTTGAACACTATAGTGTTGTTTAACACTTTTAGAGAATTCTCAATCTCTTTTAAGAAATTTGTTATCTTTCATGTTTTAGGGAACACTAAATTTCCTTTTGGCCCATAAAAAGAACAACAAAAATTTTCCTTCAAAGTTTGCAAACAAAAGGCTTAAAATGAACTTTAGAAACAACTTACTAGACTTGGTTTAAGGTTTAACAATTGAACAAGGCAAATTCCACATATGATTTGGTGCTATAAAAAGAATTCACTTTTGCTTAGAGGACTTAAAATGAACAAGCGATGTTTTTTTTTTTGTAATTGTTTACTCAAAGTAATACCATCAAACGGATGTATGTGCTTCTCTCGTGCCTCACGGTGATCTTGAGAATCAAAAGGCCTTTTGGTGATCTTAAGTTGAGTAAAGCAAATTACCTCCACATTTCATTTTTGGGATTAAAATTGAACAACACATCTTGCGAGTGTGGGTAAGCGTATTGCATGTGTTCTCCCTTTGTTTCTAAATGAAGGTTGATCGAACTACGAATATGTTTGCTCGCTTTTTTTTATCTTAGAGGGCCTGCCTTGTGGGAAAAATTACTCACCCAAGGGAACGAACCAACTGGTAACACACTAAGGACAAGTGTATTTCCAGTCGGGATATAAAAGTGGGTACTGGAACAAAAGCCAGTATCACATGGTTGGCTCCAACGAGAAGGGCAGCAATGGTCTCTCGCCACATGGATCAACTCCTACAAATGGAAAGTCTGAATTAAAACCCTTAACTATTTTTTTGGTGCAAAAGGTCATGTCCTTTGAAGCTGCCCCACATATACATGCATCTATTCTAGAGATGAAAAATATGCCATGTGAGTTTCATGGGTATTGATGCTTGGTTGACCAAGGAAGTGTGTGTCATGGAGGGGAGTCAGTGTGGTCAAGTATCTAATCATCTACACTGAATATGTGCAGCTGGATTAATCCAAGTGGGAACCCAACAAAATAGTGTCTCTTCATCCTAGGGTTGTACATGTTCTTGGAATCAAAAAATACATTGCTTGGGTTTCAAAACATTTGAAAATGAACATTCACAAAAAGCTTAAAAATTTGAAACCCTTTGGAGGAAAAAAATATCCTTTGATGAATCTAAGTCCTCTTGCTTGCCCTAGGGATTATATCCTTAGATATTTCTAAGTACTTAAGTTTAATCATCATTTGTTTTCACTAAATTCAACCTAGGAAATTGTACTCTTGAAACCTTGATTTTCACATAATGGACCTTGTGGAATGAAAAGGAATTGAGGCATAGACATTTAGTTCAAAATAATAATCAAGAAATTTTTTTTGATAAAAGGAACTCATTAAACAAATATAAGGACAATTGGACCTCACACATGTGTTCTCTCAAATGATTTCTCATAAAATCAAAATCCAAAAACCAAGGTTCAAGAAGCTTAGTCCAAAGGCTCGTGAAGAGTGTCTTGAAATTATTTATGAAGTTAGAGAAAGATTGGTATATAATTTCTACAAGAAGGCATCAAAGAACAACCCAAGTTTGTATGAGTTCCATTATCAACAAAATCCAACTCTTTTTCAAAGGTTTTCTTTTCTCACTTATAAGTATTGCATGTTCTTCGATACCGAGGTCTTGTAAAAAAGAGTCTTGTCTAGGTCAAGTCTAGGATTAAAATCATCACTCTCATCCATCCTTCAATCATCAAAATCAAATCTCATCTCACCAAAAAACTCTTGAGAACTTTGCAATATCATTCATGCTAAACTATTAGGAAAAATCAATATCGCCTTGTTTGACTTAATACACTTAGTCAAAATTATCAATCCTCTTGAATGAATTTTTCCTATAGGATAACACAAATTCCTAAGGTTTACAAGTTCATTATCACTTTGGTTGACTTAACACACTTAGTCAATTCATTGTCTTATACGAGTTTTCTCTAGGATAACACAACTTCCTAGGGTTTACAAGTTCATCATCATCTTGTTTGGCTTAACACACCTAGTCAAACTATCAAAATCAAATCAATTCAAGCCCTAAAATGTTTAGCATCTCCCCTCCCCAAGGTTCTTCAAGAGTTTCACTCACCCGCATCATCCATCTTCCATTGATCTCATCCCCATCATCACTTTTTATCCTTAGACTTTCCTAGTTCTTCTCATTTTTTGCCTAAGATTAAGATCAAACAATCTTTATTTTATGGTGCAAACAAGATCACAACACAAGAAAAACATGGAAATCACTAAGGAAATATCAACTTCAAGTGACCTAAGTCAAACGGCTCCCAAGAAGAATCTAGTGGAATCAAGCAGTCCTCCAAACAACTCCTCTCTACCATCACAAAACCTTCAAGAGGAGGGTCATGTAGAGGACATCACCAATGATGACTTGGGAATGATGCAAGAGGAAATAATTGAAATGGTTCAGAATCCCAAAAATCATAGAATCCTCAACGCCATGTCAAAACTTAATCCCTCTCTATCTATACATGAGTTAATGAAAGAAGGGGCCGAAATCCCTTTCGACGTTGACACAAGTACCAATATGGAAAGGCCTCTTGTGAGCATACTCCCAATGTCACTTCCAAATTTCACTCAAGATATTCCCCAAATCATATCAACAATCACCCCAACCCCACCAGTTGTTGACAAGGGAAGTGCCATGTTTTGAGAATTACAAAATCATTGCCTTGTAAACAACAAAGAGATAAACATCAACACCACACCAGATAACTCTATCCTAGTGAATTCATTACACTCGTATGTTCCACTTACCTTCCATAATTAGGAAAACTCATCCTCATTTCAGGCAACGCCAACTTATCCACTGAATATACAAACTTCTCTCCCCATGATTTTACAAGGAGAGGGTGGGTTGTTCGGGATAGGGGGAGTCATTGATCCTTCCTCATCATCACTTTTCAAAAGGAACACACCATCATTCCCTCCATTACCTCTGACATATATATCACCTTTTGGGTTGGGCCTTCCCCCCTACACACCACTAATCTACCAAACCAAAGCAATCAAAGCATCATATCAAACCATCTCATTCTACCATGAACATCACAACAAATGAAAACCATCCAAGCTACCCCAATGGTCAACACATCCACCATTCCCTAAATCACTCAAAGAATGGTTTCCTTGGGACCAATTATCTCGAGCACACCATCCACAACTCAAATCCCAATCACCAACATGACCATTCTGATCACCACAATAGCTAACACCATTCCCAATCCACCACCGATTCCACCAAGAGTCAACATGACTAGCTCATTCATCACCATGATTGAGGAAGTTCAAAAAGCCACCCACCAAAGGGTACTTCAACAAAATCAACAAGCTACACAGTTGGTTGCTTAGCAAGCACAAATGCAATTAGTCACACAAGCCGCACAAGCTGTGCAAGTAGCCCAACAAGCGCAAGCTCAAGCTCAAGCCCAGCAACAAGTTCAACAAGCGCAAGCTTAGTACTACACATAGCTACAAGCAATCCACCAACAAGCATACCAACAAGCCCTATGAGACTTTCAGGCATAGTAGCAAGCTAAACAACAAGCTTTGTTGGCGCAACAGCAGCTAGACCAACAACAAGCTTTGTGGGAGCAACAGTAGTAGGACCAACAACAAGCTTTGTTGGAACAACAACAATAGGACCAACAACAAGCATTGTTGGCAAAAATGAAGGCATATCAGCAAGCCTCAAAAACACAGCAGAGCCTGCAGTAAACCCCCATCAATACCCCACTTGTCAATGAAACACCACAAACGCCTCAAAACACATTCATCCCACCTCCTGATCCACAAAATGATGTTGCAACACAGATCGAACTGCTCTCACAGCAAGTGTTAGACCTTGAATCAAGAAAAACAACCAGAATGCTGGGAAAGTTTTGCCCCTATCCTTTTGATAGAAGTCTTAAAATGGTACCATTCCCGAAGGGATTTCAAATCCCCAAATTTGATAAATATAATGGGATGGTAAACCCTGAAAATCACGTTAGGGAGTTTTAAGTGCATTGCATGGAAGTTGCATATGATGACACGTATCTAATGTGACTATTCCCTCAGAGTTTGACTGGTCCTACCATGGAATGGTTCTCTTGCCTACCAACAGGCATCAAAACATTCTAGGAAATGGTGGAAGCATTCCTCAAAAACTATGCATTCAACATGGGCATAGATGTTACTCTGGAGGAACTATCAGTGTTGAAACAAAAAAAAAGGAGAGCTATTCACCTCCTTCTTGCAAAGATGGTGATCCAAAGCCAAACAAAGAAAATTGACCATGCTAGAAGATGAACAAGTTTTCACAATCATAGCCAATCTAGATGAAAACTTGGCGTTCTATTTTAAAATGTAATGCATTACAACATATGATCAATTGATCCCTAAGGCACTCAACATCGAAAGAGCCCTTATTTCATGAGGGGGCACATCTATGTTTCCTTCACATCAAGATAACCACCCATCCACTAGTTATAACGATAAACCTCGCACATGGTCAA
>CM021103.1:225818305-225887752 GCA_007115665.2 Sequoiadendron giganteum
ACTCTAGTGGAAAGGATGGAAGCCATTAGAATTTAAATTGGCTTTTACAACACATAAATACTTCAAAGTATATTAGATGGATGTAAAGTTTATGTTCTTGAATGTTGAGTTGGAAGAAGAGGTATAAATTGAATAACTAAAAGGATTCCAATTATTAGATGATGTTGATATGGTTTGCAGGTTGAATAAGGCATTCTATGGACTCAAAAAGGATCTTAGAGCTTGCTATGCAAGGTTAGATAAGTTCTTGTTGCAACAAGGATTCAAGAAAGGTACTGCAAATAACAATCTTTACTTCAAAGTTGAAGGAGAACAAATCCTAATTGTTGTAGTGTATGTGGATGACATTAACTTTGGAGGAAATGAAGGTATGTGCAAGAATTTTTTAGAGGAAATTCAGAAAGAGTTTGAGATGTCAATGTGTGGGGAGATGATTTTCTTCCTTGGATTACAAATCAATCGATCAAAAGAATGTATTTTCATTTCAGAATCAAAATATGTCAAGGAAATGTTGAAGAAGTTTGGAATGGAGGATTATAAACTAGTATTTACTCCTATGGTTATTGATTGTAAGTTGAGTAAATATGATGAATCTTCTAAGGTTGATCAAAGAAAATATAGATCAATGATTGGTAGATTGTTATGTCTAGCTGCTACTATATTGAACATCATGCATGTAGTTTGTCTTGTGGCAATATTTTAAGAAGATCCTAGAGAATCTCATGTTGCAGTGGTGAAAAGGATATTTAGATACTTGAAGGGCGCTCTAGACTATGGTTTTTGGTATCCTAGGGATATTGATTTCTCCTTGAGTGCATATATAGATGTAGATTGGGAAATTTGTACATATGACAAAAGAAGTACAAGTGGTGGTGCTTTCTTTTTTCGAAGTAGATTGGTTTCTTGGTTGAGTAAGAAGTAGGATTCAATGTCATTATCTACTATAGCGGTAGATTATATTGTAGTAGCATCATGTTGCACGTAGGTTTGTAGATGAAGCAAACATTGAAGAATGTTCTAGTATCATATGATGAACCTGTTTCTATCTTATGTGATAATACAAGTGCTATAAATATTTCAAAGAATATTGTAATGAATTCAAGAAAAAAACATATCTCTATTTGGTATCACTTTATAAGAGAGAAGGTTGCAAAGAATGAGGTGAAGTTGGAGTATTTGCCTACTAAGGATTGGGTTGCAAATATTTTCATAAAGGCTCTTTCTAAAGATACTTTGAAGTATCTCTAGTAGAAATTAGGGATTATTGCCCCTCCTTTCAACTAGATGCAAAAGTTGGTGCATCTGTCTAGGTGAGCATTCAAGATACATTCTTGGTCCTGGAATGATATTGAAGGTTGTATCTCGGTGGGAGTAGGTAGTAGTTTTGTTGGTTGGTTTAGCTATATGGAGCATATTTTGTGTCCCTAAGGGGGGGACTGCAGAAAAAGTGAGTGTGGTGAAGAGAGAGAGTGTGGTTGCTTGTTGGTGTTGCAAGTGGTGTCAAAGTGGTATATGTGGATGTCAAAAGGAAAAAACAAAAAAAATCTACATAGATGATGTGTGAAAGGTGTAGGTGTTGACCTTTGAGTGTTGACAAAGTGGGAGAGCAAAATATTACAATGTAGAAAAGAGAAAGAATAGTGAAAATGTGAAGTATGTAGGAAATAGAGTTGGATTATTCTATGGCCCTTTTCTATTGATGTAAAAGGGGGAGAGAGATAGCTAAAAAACCATAGTGTAGAAGAACATTGTAGGAGAGAGTGAAATCGGTAAAACACAGAGGGGGAGTAATGGTTGAAGAACTCCTCAGATAGGGGGAGACATTGCAGAAAGAAGAAGCCTATGAAGTAGAAGTAAAAGAGAAAGTGTGGAGAGTAAAAAATGCTCTAGTCAGGGGGAGTGTTTCTTGTTGCATATTTATTGTTGGTTTCTTTTGTTGTTGATGGTTTTTCAAAGATTTGGTGTTTCCATCAATGACAAAGGGGGAGATTATTGTAAGTACGCTATTGGTATTTTCATTGATGTCAATAGTACGGAGATGGTTGGTGTTGTCAAGTGCTTGTGCTACCATGGATATAAGAAGGTTTTATGGTTATATCATCAATGTTGTCATTGATTTTTTGATAGATAAGAGTTGCAATTGTAGTATGTTCACTTGGTTTCCAAGTGCTTTTGAGAAAATTTGAATAAAAGAGTGTATAGTGTGACAGAGGTGTGTTTAGTGTTATGCTCTACATTTCTTCATGGTTGAAGATGTGCTTTTCTAGTTTGGATATTAAGATCAAAGGTTTTCAAAGGTTTTATATCTATGTTTTTAGGTTTTGGATCATACCACAGTGAAAGTTGTGTTTGACAGTTTGTATGTCTATGTAAAAGGTTTTCTGAGAGAAATAAGATTGCTCTACATTTCTCCGCAGTAAGTTTTATTGTCTTATAGATTTGGGAACATGCGTATATTTTCTATAACTTCATTCCCATGAGGTTTCAGGTGTTGATGTGTTCTGCAAGGTTGGGTAGTATGTTGTGTTTTGTGGCAGTATGTTCAATTGTATAGAATGATGGTGTTCTCAATTTCAGGTGATTATGGTAGAGTTGCAAAATATTTTGATGATGTAATATTTTGAGATGTTATGTAGAATTTTTGAAGTGTGTTTGTGTGGTTCATGTGACCTTGAGAAGCGTGTATGTGGTCACTTGTAGTGTTATTTTAGGTTTGGTTGATCTAGCATGCTAGTGCTATTTATGGAGGTACCTCATGGATTGTGGATGTATTGTGTAGCATGGTGATGTGGATTTGGGTCCTATTTAACCCTTGGTGTGGTTTTCCTTTAATTATTTCCACCATAGAGGTGTTTGGTGTCGACCTATTTTGGTGTTGCATGTTTTAGGTGCATACATTTCATTAAGGGCGGCCTAATTGAGATTTTTTAGTTCATGGATGGTATAAATGTAAGGTGAATTGTTGGAGATGTGTGTGGATCTATAGAAGGTGTGTGAAAGATGTGAATTTGATTAAGTGTTGTGATCTAAGTGTGAGATTAATGCCTATGACTCTAATGCAGTGAGAAGGGTCTACATTTTTAGTGTGCTTTAATTTGTTAGAGGTAGGGAGCCAAAGGTTACAGATGGCATAAAATTTCAATGGTGGATTTCCCTTATTTCCTTGAGATGGTGAATCTCTTTGTAACAATTTTCTTCTATCTTCTTTCTTCTTGGCAGTGAGCCACCCAGTAATGAACCTTTCTTCTTTTTTTGGGCAATGATCCCTTAGTAGTGAGCCTAATTGTATTTGATGTTGCAATTCATATATGTGAGATAATCCTCACCGTGGTTTTTCCTTCTTGGGTTTTCCACGTAAATCTAGTGTTCTTATGTGTTTGGATTTTTTTACATTAGTGTTTCATATGTTCACATTTTGGTAATGCATGATAAGGGTTTAAGGGCTAACAAGGGTTTGAAAAGATGTTGAGGGTTTGAATGTTTTAAGTATACAACTAATTCACCCACCTCTCAGTTTCCCTACACATCTAACAACTACTCCAAAAAAAATTTAAAAAGTATTAAATGATCCTTGATGCATTTTGTTAACTTCCAAAAATCCATGCCATGTTTTCCTTTTTAGATTTTTCCCATTTAAATTACCTCCTAAATTATCTCCACTCCTAGAATTTGAAAAATAATAATAAAAATAAATATTTAATATTTATTTAGGCCTAATATTGTAATTTATTCTCCAGCTACATAATTACCAAACCTCAAGAACCAACAAAAATTTAAATACTTTCATTTTGGGTGATGTTGATTGCTACTACCCCCGAATGCTAGACATGTCGGGTAGAAATTTTGTGAGTATAGGATTACAAAATGGAGTTGAGTAGTATAAATACTCTTTTAGGTTGTGGACAACCTATAGCAAACTCCATCACTGATATAGATAGAATAATTTCTTCATCTGCCTCTTCCAGCACTTACCTAGGAAAATTTTTATTGTCCTCCACCAAGTGTGCACCCTATTCCTCTTTCCTCTCATGGACTCGAATCCACCATAGACCATCCTCCTCCTCCAAAGGCTTCCTCATATCCTTCATGGGATCCAACCCACCATAAACTGACCACCTCCACCAAATCTTAGATGCACAATCTCACAACTTCTACATAAAAATATGCAACATATGTAGTCCACTTTATCACTACAGAATCCTCCTTCTCTAACTCTTTACTCATTTAAGCATGAAAATTCATTGCAAATTCAACATTACAAAAATCATTAAAATTTACATTTGTGACTTCTACTATCACAACTTCCTCTTCCTCTTCTGCAACTTGTCTCTCTTTTTCAAGGTTTATACCTTCAAGTTGCTCCTCCATCACTGCTGCAAATTTTAATTTTCTCTCTTCTTTCATGCCTCCAAAAATACATGTTACAACTTTTCCATTACCATCTTCTAGAGTCAACAACATTTCCTCCAATGGACAATTTATTTTTGCACTCTCTACTTCTTCTTCCACAGCTACATCTTGCAACTTCACCTTCATCATGCCTTCAAAACTTGACATGTCTCTATTGTAAGATCTTTCATCTTTTCTTCCTTCTTCTTATCCTCCAAAGGATACTTAACTATTTTTGTATCCTTCTTTCCATCCTCTACCTTTGTTGCAACCGCATTCATTATGCCTTTAACAAGACATACTTCTACCACAATTTCCTTATCTCCTTTCTCTTTCTCTTCATCTTCATTTCTATCCTTCTGCACAAGGATTTCTTGACGCCTCATTGCTACAACACTTTTTCTTCTGCCACTCACCACTATTTTATCATCTTTCTTTCCTACAATAAAATTATCATTATAAAGGTAATCAAAACCTCGAACTCTCCTCTTTTCTTTTTTTCTCCTTTCAATCTCTTCTCTTAATTCGTCCACTTGGTGCTACAATTCTATCATCTCAACCCCTATTTCTTCTTACTCTCTCCCTCTAATTCTCTCTCTAGTTTTCTCAAGTCTAGGAATCCTCAAAATCTATCTAATGACAAAAATCCTTTTCTTCTTTCTCTTTTCCATTTTCAAGGCCTCACAAGCCTCAACACAAATCTTCAAATCCTCAAGTTTTACTTATGTAAATTGCCTCCTTCAATGATCTGTTTATAAAACCATCCTTCAATATTCACCAATATTATTCTAAAATACCTCCTTTAGTGATCTGTTTACAACCATGGGAACCTCGGTTCTTAAAACCTTTTGAAAATATCTTCTTACAGGTTGCACATCCATCTACAAACAAAATCCAAACACTCTCCACCCTTAGGTCTTGGTGCAAGCTGCCTCCAATCGACGCTTTTTCCTGCACTCTCAAGAACACTAGCTCTGATACCATTGATGAAGTGAGAAAAACATCCCTCCCTCACAACTCACAATAATAACTAATTCAACTCAAAATGATTGACTTGAGATCACAAAAACATGCAAGAAGAGACTTAATCTTCTCATTCAAAATAACTAAATCAAAAATTACATTATATTTTAAGCCATATGGGCTAATTAAATCCATTACAAACTAAAACAAAAATATGATAAGAGACAACAAATAACAAATCCAAAAATTTCTCAATCAAACTATCTTCTTGCACAAGATTCTAGCTTCTACAACCTATAACCTTCAACTGGAAACCACTACTGCAACAAACCTATGTATCACCAATGTATTTTCTACTAGAAAACCTCTTCAAACCTGCAACAAAATTCATTCTCCAACCTCCCCAAGAAAATCCACATCTCCTTCTTCTTTAAAAATTTGTCTTTTAATGACAACCCAAAAACTATCAATAGCACTCTTACACTACTTTCTAAAAATATGATTTTTGCCTCCTTTGAAAAGGTTTTTCCCAGGCAACTAAAAAGGCTTCTCCAAAAATTAGAAAAATCATTAAATGCTCCTTGATGCATTTTTTTAACTTCCAAAAATCCACACCATGTTTTCCTTTTTGGATTTTTCCCATTTAAATTATCTCCCCTCCCAAAATTTACAACAAAATAATAAAAGGAAATTATTTAATATTTATTTAGGTCTAATATTTTAATTTATTCTCCAACTACATAATTATCAAACCTCAAGAAACAATAAAAATTAAAATAATTTTTTTGGGGTGATGTTGATTGCTAGTACCCTTGGATACTCTTGCATCAAAAGTATAAGATATGGCCATGAGGTTTTGGAGGTCCTATAATGAGAGGAGGTTTAGAGGGAGGTCCAATAATGAGAGGAGATCCAATAATCAATTGATGGTTTATAATTTTAACTGATTCAACTACTTTTTGATGATATTCTATCGATGGGAGATTTAATGTCAATTTTGAATCTTCATCTATGCAAGCCACCTTACTATCATTTAGAAAAGTATCAATAATTATATCCTCTTGCACCAAGATATCTTCCCAAGTAGGAGATGTATTGGGAGAGGAACAAACATAATCCTCTTGATTATCAATGATTGGATCTTCTTGCACCAAGAAACCCTCACAAGTAGGAGAGATATTGGGAGAAGAACAAATATGATTCTCATGATTATCCATGATTGCATCCCCTTGCACCAAAATACCCTCACAAATAGGAGAGATATTGGGAGAGGGATCAAATAAAACTAACTAAAAAGGAGAGAGAAACTCATTTTCACATGCTTTGTAATGCCCCGTCGTGCGAACCCCAAAGGACAACAAAATACCGCACATTTTGTTTTTTAAAAGAAAAACATTGCATAAGATGATCATGAACAAACGTTATATAAGATGATCATAACATAAATTACATAACGAAACCTAACTAGTCCCATGGGGTTACATGGTTGCATTACACGTAAACCTTCCCAACCAATAACATCGTTAAACCTAATGTTAAGTAGATAACAATAGAAGCATATATTCACAAGATAACATAATGATAAAATACAACCATCCATGATCATTAAAGATGAAAAAGATACATACATCATTTTATTACATCTCAATTCATAGTTTAATATTACAATTGTGGAGCATATTTCCACAGATACAACACATCATGGATACAATAATACATTACATAATGCTTCCCTTATATCAATAGGAAGAGTACATCAAGTACAAGAATAATACATCAATGAATATTAAGGTACAAAGCATAGAACAATCTTCAACCAAGTGAAGCCCTAGAAACTCTACATCTGCTTTCGCATCATGAACACAACCTAGGAACCCAATGGGGTGCATAACACGTTCTACCTAACCACATGGACCCAAAGGTCCACCCCCCGTGCTAGGAGTTGACAAGAAAGACCCACGACCAAGACAAATGAGAAAAATGACCCCAAGACCAAACCATAAGAGCAACCAAAACATAAAAAACAACAATCTCAGCAACTACTTATAATGTGACTACTTCCAGAGGCATACAAAGGGAAAGGAAAGGGATACTATGGGATAGTGTCATCGCATGGTCCTATCATGAGTTATTTTGACTACCTCTCAACAGGCGTCATCCCCCATCTATAGTTATCATGGTTGCCTCTCACTAGGCGACAACCCCATAGGGTGACACATGTGGGACCACTAGCCTCTCATGAGGATAAGGTAGCGATCTTTCCAACCACGAACTTCTCAACCCACCCTTAGTCTGTGAAATCACTAACGGCATGGACGAGGCAACTTACTTATCTTTAGTTAGTGTGTTCCTACCCAAACCCACTAGTTAACTTTATTAGGTTTTCACTTATTTAACCAACTCTTCCATGGGTTATCCAGGCTGCCCCTTTGTGCATTAGCCCCCTTGAAGAGCCACTCTCCCTAATAGTCCTAATACAAAACTACAACAATAAGGGGTGTACCAAAAATTACCAATCTGAGTACAAATGTGAGGCATGGTCCATCTCGCCAAATAGCCATAACAAGAGGCAAAACAACGAAATAAGGTAACACACACAAGAGTTCAAAACTAATAATTAAATCAAACGTTTCAAATTCAAATCAAAGAAATCCAACATAAACTCGTTAACCAATGCCTTGGGAAGCCTATAACACCAACTATCATATACTCCCAACTGAAGGGTGCGAAAATACTTCGGTTCCCAAAGATACTCACATCATGGCTTGGCATTTAAACTCGTCAAAATGGAAAATAATACAATAGAGAATACAATCAATCATGAGAACGTAAAAATCAAACTTTAATCTCCCAACACAATTCCATGTAACGACACTTAAAAGCATAATCGATACTCCACTTGTTTATACATTCCTATCCAATTTGACAAATAGACTAACTCAATAAGAACATGAAAGGATTATTTATTTAATAACAATAATCTAACTTCAATGTTCAATTCTTTAATTATAAAACTCAATTAAATCAAACCTCACCTAGTAACTTTTAGATTATTAAATAATCAAGAATCACAAATTTTATTTTATTTACACATCTATGTTGAAATCATTTAAATAAATAAAGAACTATGAAAACCTATAGTATGTAAACCAATAGATTTCTCTTAACTTATGATTCCTAGCATATACATTTGTTTACTTCAAATTAAATAAATTTAATTAAAATATAACGTATACATTTATTTACTTCAAAATAAATAAATCTAATTAAAATATAACATATACATTTGTTTACTTCAAAATAGATTATAAATAAATCTAATTAAAATATAACATATACTTTTGTTTACTTCAAATAAATAAATTTAATTAAAATATAACATATACATTTGTTCAAACGTCCATTACAAAAATCATCATCGTAGAAAACAAATAACTACCTCGAAAAATAACTAAACACCCATTTACTTAAACGTAATTACAATCAAACTTTTTGAATTTTCTAATTCATAAAAAAAAACATTAAATTAAGGAATGTCATTTTTATTTCATCACAGTGGAGATCTTTCAATTAATCCAGAAACTATATAAACGGTTATAAACGGTTTTTTATAATAGTTAATATATATTTTAACACAACCAACTCCTTTTAATTAAAGTCATGTTAATGTATAGCTATATAATTATTATACAAGTCTGTAAATATATATATATATATATATATATATATATAAATGAATGTAATTGAAACTATTTTATTGTCATCACTGTTTAAAAAAAATGAATGCGATGATTTCCAAACATCATAAATTAAAATTTTAATAGAATATAATTTTTCGGCCCAAGACGTATGGAAAATTAATTAAGGAGAAAATGTTTTAATTTTTTTTTGCATACATTTGTACAATACATAAGATCAAATTGGTTGGTCATTTAAGAAATGATTTTGTTGATATATTATTATTAATATTTTTATTACTATTTTTATAATATTATATTATTACTATTAATATAGTTTTTTTTTTTTTTATATACATTTACTATTATATTATTATTATTTTATTAATATATCAAGATTGCATTATGTTACATTATTATTATATTAATAAATGATTGGATTAGGTATTATATATTGTTAGTATTATATTATTATTGTTATATATTTTTATAATATAATAATATTATTATATTATGATTTGTTTATTATATATTTACTATTATAATGCTATATTTGTATTAATACATTACTATTAATATTAATAATATATTATTAATATTTAAATTATTATATTATTCATAATATTGTATTATTACTTTGATATTACTATTATATTATTCTACTATTATGATATTTTATTATTCTTATTATTATAATATTATTATTCTTCTTATATGATTTTTGAAATACTATACTTAGTAAATTATATTTATCCTTAATATTATATTATTAATAAAATATGATTAATTATAGTATTAAATTATTAAATTATTGTTTTATTATTATACTAATGTTATTATGTTATATTATATTAATTTTATTATATATTTACTATTTTTAATAAAAAAGGGGGTAAAAACTTTTATTGATCAACAAGAGAAGAACAAAGCATTAAGCAGAAGAAAGCCCAATAGGGCCAAGAAGCGAACAAGAGATCAAGAAGCGTTAATGCAACATTTCACATCCTCAGTAACCCAGCCCTCCAAATCCTGGGCAAGGTCCCTCGGTAAACTGTCCCAATCATCCACCAGCCAAGTCCCATTCTTCTCAGAAGCCCATTTGGCCAACCCATCAGCCACCTTATTCCATTCCCGAGGGATATGGGAGAAGGTGACAGAGTCCAATAAATCTCCAACGCTAGTGATTTGTTTGGCCACCATTGCAAGTTGCCAACTAACATCCTCAAATTGTCGTCTATTTACCAAGTCAACTACCACCTGAGAATCAGACTCGCAAATAATTTGTTTCCAACCGAGACCATAAGCCCTCTTTAAAGCCGAAAGAATTGCCAAGGCCTCCATGAGGTTATTAGAGTGTTGTCCCTTATACTCTGAGAAAAAGAACACAACCACCCCAAGACTATCTCTGCCCACCCCACCAACACCAGTGTGCCTAGGATTACCTCTTGCAAACCCATCAGTGTTGATTTTCAAGACCCTAGTGGGAGGAAGCATCCAATGCCCTCCCCTGAAGACCTTCCCTCTAGAGCACCTGTCTCGCCCAACCTTGTGCCTTCCAGCACTCCCAACAAAGATCCCCAGATTACGAATTACACCAGTATCCCCAGGGTCCACCGGTACTGACAAATCACATTTAGCATGCAAAGTCTCTTGCAAAGCCCCAAGAATGCGAGCCCAAACTTGGCCCACCAGTAACTTCCTATCCGGAAAGATCCTCCAGTTATGCTCCAACCAAATCTACCAAATAATTAGACTAGGACCAATAGGCCAAGCGATGTGCAAAAACGAGGTCTTCATCGAAATAGGCCCAATATTCTGCCAGAGCTCACCAAGAGAAGAAGGATGTCTGCACTGCAAATCCCATGCCCCCCACCAAAAATGCCAAATGGTCCTAGCAAAAGGGAATTGAAAGAAAATATGAGAAATGGTCTCAACATCCTTCAGACAAAGGAAACATAATGAGGGGCCTTGGAAGCCCCGCTTACAAAGGTTGTCCCAAGTCAAACACCTCCCATACACCACTAGCCAAGAGAAAAAATTGCATTTTGGCCAGGAGAATTTATTCCAAATGTTTTTCCACCAAGGGACTTCAACATTGCCTAAAGCTTGTCTTCCTAGAGCACGATACCCTGAAGCAACCGAGTACTTCCCTTTAGGGTCTAGACCCCAAGCCAGCACATCCCTCTCTAGAAGAGAACTACACATTCTATTAGCTAAAATGGAGGACAACACTCTCCTATCCTCCAAAGAACCACCCATGGGCCACTCCTCCATATCCTTCCACTGATACATGATAGTCTGCCCCAACACCTGAGGGACTTTGAAATCCATCACTCTGCTCCAACCAGCCTAGACAAAAATCTTACATAAATTCCCCAAGTGAGGATGTGAGGAAAGGATAGGTGGAAAGCCATCCCAAGAGTCATGCCAAAAGAGAGCATCAGACCCTCTGTTACAGATCCAAAAGAGGCCTTGTTTAACCAACGGAGCTCCTCTTTTGAGAGTTTCCTAGATCATAGAGCCTTTCCCCAAAAGACTGAAGCGAGAAACCTCCGCGCCATCCACATCCCCAAGATATTTGAAGGTAAGGATCTTAGCCCAAGTCTGATGCTGGTGTGCACACCACCTCCAATACAACTCAGCAGCCAAAGCTTGCCCATTCCAAATTATTATATTATTCATAATATTGTATTATTACTTTGATATTACTATTATATTATTCTACTATTATAATATTATATTATTCTTATTATTATAATATTATTATTCTTCTTATATGATTTTTGAAATATTATACTTAGTAAATTATATTTATCCTTAATATTATATTATTAATAAAATATGATTAATTGTAGTATTAAATTATTAAATTATTATTTTATTATTATACTAATGTTATTATGTTATATTATATTCATTATTATTATATTATGTATATTATATTATATTATATTAATATTATATTATATTATATTATATTATATTATATTATATTAATATTATATTATATTATATTATATTAATATTATATTATATTATATTATATTATATTATATTAATATTATATTATATTATATTATATTAATATTATATTATATTATATTATATTTTTATTTTTATTATATTATAATATTTTAATTTTGTTAATTTTTTTAATATTCATTCCGTTATAACCAAATTTCTATGTTTTTCACAGTTAATCATCATCGACAGCTATGCACGGTTCAACCATATTCCCTCCCCTCTTGAGTAGCGCACATCGTCGATTGACAAACTTAGCCCCCTATTCTCAAATAAGACACGCCTTCGACGTAAATATAAACATAAATATAAATATACATGTATATATATACATACATATATATATATATATAAAACATCAAACATAAGAGGCTGAGAATAAGGGCACAGCCTCTAGAGGTTGTTGCTTCCTCATAAAAATTAAATACATCAAATCTGAAGGCATAAATATTATCTAGTTTTATTATTAACATAGGGCGACAGCGTAATATATGCCTAAAAAAAAAAATTATTGAAATAATACACACATATATTTATATGTTGTAGGCAATATTACAATTTTGCACATACATATCAGCTTGTTTATAAAAAAAAAAATTGTGTTTTGCAACAATATAAAGTTAAATCAAAATAAAACCCCCAAACTAAGGAAGCATGCATAGCATACAAAATGTTTCCATTTTAATTGATATGCAGCAAAAACTGAAAGGAATAAGGGATGGCTCAGGTGGAAATCCAAAGAGAAAGAGCAATTAAGATAAATAGTGGAAAAATAAATTATTTCATCAACCTCGAAAAATTAGAAACCTAACTCCACTATTTACTTTAATAAATCATATTTTTACTAAAATAAGTTTCACCCTTTATTTTTATATTTTACCTGTTAACAATATGTCATACTATTTAAATTAAATAAATCACTATGGTTATGATAAATCTTTTAATTATATTATTTTTTGAATTTTCATTTCAAATATAATATTTAACACAATATTCATTTTTTAAATTTGCCAAAAACACTAAAATCTCCATTTTAAAAATATTTAATATCGACAACTAAAAATACAATATTCATTTAAAACTAAACCAAGTAATTAACACATTAAAACTAACACTTAAAATGAACGTGAAACAAAACGATACCATAACAAAATGAGGTACTGACAGACAACATCATCAAACAACAATGGGATGGCAGACATGGACGGGGATACTTTCTTGTCAACTCCCTAAACCACATCATATCCATTAGGTATGTTGGGCATGCTCAGACCTGACGATATGGGTGGAGTTGGTGTTTGGTACCTGCAATCCTACATAAAACCAAGTGCCGAAACAACATATATATTCAATGCCAAACATGTCGTGAGAGAGAATTGCAACGTAGAAGGGCACTCACAAATGAGCGATGCAACACCGTCTCTCTCACCCGAACCTCAAACAATAACCATATTCTAAACAACATCATCAATAAATGATAAGTAAACAACTACATAAGCATAATATCAAACACATATGTGCACATATCATAAGCAATAGTAACAGTTTCATAGACAACCAAATCCAATAAGCAAAACTGTCAACCAACCAAACAACATGGTGAAACAGTCACCAACATAGTCTCAAGTATGCATCAACCACACATAGAAAAGTATCATAAGAGTAATAGTAACACGAGAGGCACTACATGCTTTGAGGAAAATTATTTAAATTTCTTAACAATTTTTTACAATAAGAAATTGATTATGATAAACAAGATTTTTGCAAGGAAAACATTATGCTATATCCTATGGATCAAACTAGTAATGCAAGAGGGGCAGGGGGCTAGCTCAATTAACTAAAGCATCCTATTGTAGGCAAGAGTTCATGAGGTCTAGTCTCCCCACAAACCCGTGGTATCGGAGGGCATGTTGTGCTAGTGCCACCGGTCATGTGAAAAAAGTTTACCAGGTGCATTGCAGTTTATAAAAAATAAAAAAAACTAGTAACACAAGAAAAATCAAACAATTGCAAGACTGGCTGCTAGAAACTAAAATCAGATTTGAGCAAAGACCATAGGAAATATTCTACACAAAAAAAAAAATGCTAAACTTATTGGACAGGTGCATTGGATTCCCTAGACCAAAGAGTTAAATTTGATGTTTTAAAAAATTTTAATTGAACAACAGTGTTTGAAAAGCTACAATTGCAAAGGTTTAGGTCTAGATGCACACAGATTTATGGATGCACATAAGCATACATAAAATTTTATATTTTTAAGGTAATACAAATTGTTCAAATGATAATTTTCAAATGTTGTAGTTGACTGAATTTTTCTAAAAAATGCAAAAAGGTAATAATTTTTTATCTTTTGGAATGAAAATAATATGTAATTCTTCACTCTTTTCAATTTTTTTACTAAAATATGCATGCACATTTGACAAATTAAAGAAACCTAGGATTGAACTCAGATTTCACAATGAAATAACCCAGATCTAAGACCTAAACAAGGAAAATTAGATCTGAAATTATGCCATTTAATTCAAAATATTTGTATTTTTTCTCTAAATCTCAATTTCCAAAATCTTTAATGCTTAATTAACAAAATAATGCAAATTTTATTTTTTGGAATAAAACAAATACAAATATACAACTAGATCTTTCAATAACCTAGGTTTTTGAATCAATTTTTCAAAATTTATGGTGTAAAAATCAAAAAATTGCAAGTATAGGATACATTGGGTTCACTAAAATGTGTTGTAGGAAAATTAATCCTAGATGAAACTAGGATTAGCTTCTTTTCACTTAACATCACATTTGGACATGAGACCAACTAGGGTTGATGATTAGAATGCTACCACAAGGGAGAGCCAATCTCCAAGGATCTTGTGTCTCTTTTTGAGTTATGATTATGATAGATTTGATGTGTGTTTTAACAAGCCTATTTGACATGTAACCCTAGATCTGAAAATGTAATTTTATCACACAGACGAAAATGGAAAACCACATAATAGCTTAAGATATGAGAATGAGATACAAAGAGAAACTTGTGATTGAAATATAATTTTGGATTGTAGGGATAGGGCTGTTGGGTGCCCTAGATTGAGATGCTTCTTTTTTAGATCTAAAAACTATGAGATGAAGGTTATAGTCTACTATGTGTTTCTTGTGGTTGTCTTCTACTGAAATTTTTGGATCTAACTTGTACACATGAAAAGAGGGGGAAGGTCGTTTTGTATAGGGGCTTGCCTAAGTCAAACCCCATTTTCATATTTCTACCTCCACGTACAATAAATGATGATGATCAAGAGGGCATACCCAAGGTCAAGCAAAGATCAAAACAATAATTGACTAAAATGATAAATGATAATGTTACCTTGATTTGAAATCCTTGATAAAGTGATGCCACACCACAAGTTCCCACAAATGTTGATTGATGAATTCCTTGATTGTTTGATAGAACTATAAAAGGTTAGTTCACAAATCATAATAGATTGATATAACTAGCATGTAGAGAATAACTCAATACATCTTCACAAAATGGCATGATTGATCATAATAGATTCTTGCACATAAATGTTTCCTTCCTCCTAATGATTTGAAAGCATGATCTGAATTGATGAAGCATTGTAATAATGCTATTAATTCTATTAATTCTACCCTTGAATTGCCTTGATTTATTTTAGGATCTTCAATTTGCTCTCCAAAATTGTTAGCTCTTGTTAGGATTTGAAATGATGAAAAATACTTGTATTTATATGCATTTATTTATTTATTGCTAAATAAATTACCAAAAGCTAACAAATGAAATTGGATTTTTAAATGTTAAAATGCTAACATCTACATATTTTAAATTGAGCCAAAATAGGCTAGATAGGGGCATTGGGTTCACCCTAGTCTGATAAATTATTATTAAATCTTTATTTCTATTTCCACTTCTAATTTTTTTAATATTATTGTAAAACAAGCAAATTAAATGCACAATTAGGTCCAAGCATATATGGAGGAGCTAAACCTAGTGTGAAATTTTCAAGGGTGACAATTTATGAATGTACAATGCCATAGTATATTTGGCCACTCTACCTGTTGGTGTTGTTTTCTAAGGTTTAAAATGTATGATATTATTAATGAGGTTGTTATAAATATTTCTAATGAGACACCTCTCTCATCTCATTTTGGTCACATTAATCCTTTGTTTTAGATGGGGGAAAACACATACATGATACATCTCATACCTATGATAAACCCAAGGTAATTCATTCTCCTTTACTTGTAGAATATTTTAAAACCATCCCCACTCCTTCCACAACTTTCGTATGTCACTTATTTTTGTTGTGAAATCCATTTCTATTCATGATACCTCTCTTATTCCCACCATATCCCCTATTTTTATGATAATCGATACAATTATCCCTTCTTCTAATAAGAATTTTTAATCCATTGTTGACATTCCTTATTATAACTTATGTATTCACTCATGCTATATATATACCTTCAAAGAACTCTCTTCTTCATTATCCTTGTAAGGTGTACTTGGTAGAGTCATTAGAACACTTCACCTCTAGCATTGCTTGATTCCACTCACACAATAATTCACACCTAGTTGTGTTGGTACCTATTATATGACATACATATTTTTCTTACTTTACTTTCCATTTCAAGGAAACATAATTAATGCACCATTTTCATTTATATTTGGTAAAAACACAACCATATTTATTTTTGGTGTCCTCTACTATACTTTAGGGACAAGTACAATTTATTTTTTCTATTATGTGGGCAACATATCATCAACATTGGGGAATGCATCCTTCCTAACAACCCTTTTCCTTTTACTATCCCCTTTCATATACCTCAAATTCAATTGCATACACTTATTATATGCAATTATTTTAATGGGGAATACATCCACTATTTTCATATTTTAGCATATTTTCCTAGCATCCATAAATTTTGGTTCCAAGCATGAAGTATGCTTAGACGTGCCCACCCTTATCGATTTCCTATCAATAAATTACACTAGAATATATAATCCCCAATATTATATTTATGCATGTATCATCTAGCAATAAAGCACACAAGTTCAAGTGATCATGAATTTCATTAAAACATTCAAATCACCTATCAACAAAGTGTCCAAGTATAATTAATTTATGTTAGCAATTGGTTCTCATGATTCCCAATGACAAAAAAATCTATAACTTGAATCATGCATTTTCTTTCATAGCAACTATATTCCTACCTCTTTGTGAACATTAGTTATTATTTTGAAATTAAATATTCTACTTGTTACATTCTTCTCACTATATAATATTTCCTCTCTAATAAGTTCCATTATGTGTGTTGTTCCTTTTTTCCATATAGATGCTTGTGATGTTTTAGCATTATTATTTTATAGGTTTTATGTTTGCTAAAATATTTATACTGCATGTCATATTTTTCTAACACTTGTGTTACAAGTTTTATTTTTCCTAACATGTGGGGTCATGAGCCTTCTTTGATCAATATTGTTCTATATCATTTTCTATATCCTCAAAGCATTAATTATTTTCTATATTTTTAATTTTTATAGTTTAACATAGCTAATATCACCTAGTGACATTGTCCCACTAAGGTGGGGAAAATTTAAGATAAAAATTTGTAAACCCTATAATTTTAACATTAAAAATTATTCTTAATTTAGTTTCTATTCCTCTAGTATGTTCTAGGGACCATTTAAGCCCTCTTTCTTAGCCTAGTTCATAATCTAGGGTCCAAGTTTTACATGTTGTTTCTGTTATTTTTTGTGATTAAATCTTATGTAGTTTATTTTTATGTTTTTATGTGTAATGTGACCATTTTTTAATATTTCCCATCTATTTCTTCCTATAATTTTTGCAACCACGCAGACATATACATGATTGCACTAACATACTATGATCATACACTTGAGCTTCATTGAATCATTTGGCATTTAAAATTTGTGTCTTTTGAACTTCCATATGTTTGTAACCATCATTTTGACCTACATTTCCTAGTTTCCAATATTCCTTACCAAAGATAACCTCTTACATGATTCATATATTTTAACTTGAACTCCTCTTCCCTCATGATGTTTTTAAATTTGTTTTCAGGATTCAAGTTCTCTATCTCCCTCAATCTTCTATAGCACTCTATAACATTCTAATATTCTGCATCAACTCCTTGGCCCTGTGAGAATCCTGCATTATCATTACAAATCCATCTCTCTATTTTTAAGAAATGATTTTCCTATGATTTACCTTTCCCTTTGCTTTTAGTGCTTTAGACTCATTATTTCCTTGGTATTTCTAGATTCTACATTTCCTAACTCTCTTCCATACACATAGGGATGATAGTGGACACATTTATTATTATTATTTTATTTTTTATCTTATTTATTTTAGTGCTAGATGCACATAAGATAAGAGCACACACACAATTCCAACTTCCTCATTTTATTGACTACTTGTAGAGGTCAAAAGGCCAAACTAGGCGCTTCACCACTCTTAGCAAGATCTTAAGTAGTCACAACCTTCTCTCTCATTTCTCCAACTCCAATTGTATTGAGGTTTTATTTATCTTCTGTTTAGCACTTCATTTTGTTTAAATTGTCCTAGATTAGTTTCTTGATGTTTTTACATTTTTAGACATTTCTTGTGCCTTTTGTTTTGTGTCTCTTTTTCCTTATGTATAGATAGACAAGTTTTTGGATAGAAAATTAAGTTTTATGTTATCCTAGGATGATAGTGCATAACTTGTGTGAAAATGCAAATTCTAGATAACAGCACATGTACTAGTGTATATGCCAATGAGCTTCTTGAGTTACTTTGTAGGTTCTCTATCACCTAGATTAATTTTTTTTATAACTAGTTTCTAAATCTTGTTTTTGTATTTATATTTTTTTATATTTTATTCCCATATTCATTAATATGATATAAGTTAGAAGAAGATTAAAATTTATATATTACACTTTGTAATAGAGAATAAAGAGGGTACAAAAGGATAAGTATGCTTAAATAGGAAAATATATTATCATTACTACCCACTTATTTTTTTTAGCTTTGCATCATTGCATTATACTAGATTTTTAATTAGAATAGGTACATATAGTACAGCAATGGGATTATACCCTTTTAGTGAAATTCTAAAATTTAAGGGTTTGAGATCACCATAAATTGTGGCCCTCTATCTACCTCTGGAAAAATAGCAGAGAACTCAAAGCATTATCCTTATCTACTATTGTATTATCCAAGCCCTCTTTGTAGTTAATATTGGCATTTAACCAACTTGGTCATTATAATGCTTTACACATAAGATGATTTTAAGGACAATTATAGGATATGATGAAATTTTGGAAACTAGGGAACAACAAAAAAATTTAAAAATATATTAAGTAAATATTAATACAAATAAATAAATGCATAGATATATATATCTAAGTTTGAGTGTTAAAGTGTATCACAAATCCTTATCCAAGTGCATATATAGATGCTATTTGTTTAAATATCCTATTATTTCTAGCCAAGTAATACTTAATTGAGCTCATATGCACAAATCTATAATAATTTTGGTCATCTTAGGAATGATAAAGTAAGACAATGACTCCAAATTGAAAATTAAAATATGAATAGTTATGCAAGCACTTTAAAAATAAAAAATCATAATTGAATTTATAGTTTAAACATTTAAATAGTATTTTTTTGTATAGTACATATATTATTGCATGTAATAAACAATATATCTTAACACATAATGAGGCCAATATGGTAAATATATAAATCAAATCAAGGGACGATAGAATCTTCTAGGTGTACCCTTATTCTTAAAAATGAAATTCAAATGATTTTATCTCAAAACTTTAAGTTTAGCTTACTATTACACTTTAAAAAATTATATATTTTTTATGTTAGTTGCATTAGGTACAAGATAGAAGAGATCATTTAGATAAATTGATATGTATGAAACATTGAGAATAATAATATGATCAAATAACATGAGAAGAAACAATCCAAAGAGAATGAACATCCAACAATTAAGAAACTTTATAAGGCTTGTAGTGATGTCACTTTGTTTGTATCTAAGGGAGGCAACACTTTTTATAGTTCATTCTTTAAAATGGGCCAAGAAAAAAAGCTTCACCAAAAAATAAAACATACATTACTCATTAGAATCGTTATTGATGATTTTTACAAAAATTACAAATTTCATACATCTAATTCTTTTATAAACTAATAGATTCAACGTGAAATCAAGCAAGAAAATTGTAGTGATTTACTTTTTGTTTTGTTTTAGAGGGGATTATCCATGGGAAATAGTGTAATTCATTAACAATATATATCCTTACCAAATTTTCAAGAAAATTTGTGTTTTATTCATTATATTATCATGAGAATGCAAGAGCCTAAAATATTATTTTCTAGTTTCTTGCATGTTTATCACATAGGATTGATTCACACATTATTGTTTGTGCTAATTATAAAATTCTTGATTCTAAGTGGAAATGGATAAAACAAGTGGAAAATAATCATTTATCCAAAACTAATGAAATAATGTGTTATAGAGAGTCTTTTCAACTAATATTAAGATACTCTATCTTCAAAGAGTCTTTCCAAGTGTAAGCAATATATTCTGGGGGTTATAAAATAGAATCTTCTTTGCATGATAGAAAATTTTGTTTTTCCAAGTATAAATGGAGGTGTATCAATAGCAATAAATATGTGCTTTGATAGACTATCATATCAAAATTTAACACTAGACCATTAGAGGTGAGGACTGACAAAAAAGTAATAGTTCCAAACTAGGAAAGGTTAAGATATGAAAGCATTAACAAAAAATAAGTAATTGTCCAAATTAAATTTTCACCTCAAAAAACTAAAATAATCTTGCACAAACTTTCTCTAGCTATTCAAATTGACTTTCTCTAGCTATTCAATTTGAAAAAAAAATGGTAAGTCTATCATAATAGAAAAAATCATTTTGTTCCAACTCATGTAGTAAATTTAAGATTTAGTTTTAATATAAGTAATTTACACGAACAAAATTTAAACTATAGAAATACAATTTTTTTAATTTGAAATTATGACATTAAAACATATTTTATTACTACAAATTAAGAAATTTATGAAATAATAATCCATACTATTGTGTCAAATCAAGAGAGCCCATTTATGGAAGCAAGAGAAAATATCCTTGAATATTTTAGTAATCAATTAAAAAAATTAAGTAAATCAAAGTGTAGTGTCAAAAATTGCATACCCTTGAAATTTCACCTGCACTTTTGTATCCACTTTAGTGTCCACTACCTTAGTACTTGTGTAGGATCATCTTAGCCCTTGCATCAACCTTTTCCCTCTCAGGATGCTCAAGGTCCTTGTCATCAACTATCTTTGTGTATCAATTTTGTGTTAACCATGCCTTTCCCTCATTTTCCACCATCGTGGAGTGTGATTTGTTTGGACACTAGTGTATTGAATGGACGTTCCTACACTGTGCTAATTTCCAACAATATTTTAACATTAAAAAGGTCATTTTAAAGCATTTTTCCAGTTTCCACCTACCTTGGTTGGTGGAAATGGCTCAGGTTGACTTGTAATGGCTTGAAAACCTCCTTTTCCCCCCTCTTTTCTCTTTTAAATCTATATTTTTCACTCTACAAGTCTCTTGATTCTTTCTCCCTTGGATATTCTCTCACTCTATCTCAAAATCTCTTTCTCTCAAGTTTGCACAACTCTATCTCAAAATATCTTTCTCTCAAGTTTGCACAACTCTCTCTCTCTCTCTCTCTCTCTCTCTCTCTCTCTCTCTCTCTCTCTCTCTCTCTCTCTCTCTCTCTCTCTCTCTCTCTCTCTCTCTCTCTCTCTCTCTCTCTCTCTCTCTCCAGCCTTGCAAGTAATATCTATTTGTCCTATGTCTTTGAGAATCTTGGGATTTATCACATCCCTTGTCTATGCATTTTTCATTTTACATATTCATCTTTTGATTTATCTATCTTTATGGTTGTTTGTGGAGGTGGAAACACCGAAATGGGGGTTTGACTAAGGAAAGCCCCTAAATAGCCCCAACCTTTTCTCTCGATCTTATGTGTTTAGGTATTAGAGACATTCCCTTGTTGGAGGCTTCATTGCTTGGTTTGTTGTGAGCACTTTCTCTTCCTTCATTTTATAATTTACATTTCACTAGTTTTGAATGAACCTGAAACCATTTACAAACAAGTTTTGAACGGACCCAAAACCCTCTCAAAGATGAAAAAGCTACAAAAGGATACAACATTGACAACCAAAAGCAAACCTCCAAATGATCAACATGAGAACCCAAATCTGCACCAACAAAAAAGGTTTTGAAGGGAACCTTAAATCCTTAACAACCAATTTTTACCAAGGATCTTGAACCCAACCAAACTAATCAAAGATAGCCTAAAATAGTTAGGAGGCAACAAACAAGATGCTTAGTACAACAATTGAGCCATAAATAACCACCTCCATAAGAAGAAGTGGAACCATCACCCAACTCTCCATACCACTGGTTGAAACAACCAAGTCACAAAAAACCATATGACTAGAAAAAATAGAGCCCATCAACTCCCCCTCTCCACCTCTATAGGAAAAGTCACCATGGAAACCCAATCTTCCACTACCAAGGATCTCCAACCAATCCACATTCCACCTCCATAGGAATGGCCTTCTTGATAAAATTTGTACTGGAGAAAACTTGTAGAAGAAGTGTGAACAAACCACCACACCAACAACATCCATCTCCACCTCAAAAGGAGAGGTCTTCACCTCCATAAGAGAGGTCTCCACTTCAATAGGAGACACAAACTGTAAGACATGAAATAAATCCAACACTCCTACAAAAAGAGTAAACATAGTAACTAGGGGTACCAGCATCATTAGGGTCTTCAAGATGAACAAAGTAAGTAGCCTTGTCAAATCCAAACCAAGGGTGGAAACAACACCCTAAAAGCCTGTGAAAGAAGAGAAACCAATGAACTAAATAGCTCACTATCCACCTCAAAAGAGGAAAACCCATCAATAGAAATGGTAGCCAAGACTCCCTTAGGCACAAAGAACAATTGGGGCAACAAAAAATCTTGTTGGAAAACAAGCCAACAGCTTCAAAACTAAACCTAGAGCAACAGAAACACTAATCTACACCATGAACACTTGGGACTTGAAAGAACAAAGCCCATCCAAAAAGACAAACTCTGGGAAAATCCTAGACAACAAGAGAGGCACCAAAGGATAAGCAGTGACACCTTTGAGGGGAAAGGACAAAGGAAAAAGCAGACACCTTCAACAACAAGGCATAAAACCACAACAAAAAGGAGGGAAAGCAACCACTCCAATATGGTCTCATTAGTAGATAAATGAATAGGCACAAAACTCTTGAGACAGAGTTGTTGTGAATTATCCCAAGCGAAGAAAGAAACCATCCCACTCAACACTCTAAATCCAAAACCTCAAAGAACAAGAAGCCACCCAAGGAAACATGGGAAAAGAAACCCATAAAAACCAGAAGAAGCAAACCTGCTACAAAAAAAACACATTTAAACACAAGAAGGGACAAAAAAGAAGATACAATTCCCACAACCAAAAAGACCGCACAAGGAGATTACAACAACCAAACCTAAAACACAGCTCCCCAATAGGCAAATGATAGCAGCCATCACCAAACCTACAACAGTGTAACCTAGGCCAAAGACAACAGCCAACACCACTCCATAGCAACCCCATAGCATGGCACCAGTAGCCAGCCCAGTAATAAACCATCTACTTCTAAGAGGGAGCTGGAAGAGGAGTGAAGGGAAATTTGAAATCTGGGGATGATTCTAGAGAGGAATGGGATGATTCTGCTTTATTTTTTGGTATTCTTTGTTATTTATGCACTTTAAAAAATTCCTAGCAAACATAATTGATAGTAGTCACTTAGCTATTTTTCTAAGACATTCTCAATTTTTTGTCAATACAAGATGCCAATGCACCATGGGGATGTCCATGTGCCATGTTGTCATCCTTGGTCGAGAGCTCGCCAAACTATCCAAATGACCTCTATGACCTGTTCTTTATATTTTTGGAACTCTCACATTTCAATTCTATATAAAACATAAATAAACATTCTTTCATCCCATCACCTGAGCTTCGATCTATGAGGCAGTCGAGAGAGATTTTCCCCTTGAGATCTCATTATTTCAACGGTGTCTAATTTACTCCTCTACATTTTGGTGAACCTAACATGAACAAAAAAAGGGCGACAAATCAAAGATTTTCCCTTCTAAAATTAAAAAAATTCAAGGCACTACCCTAAACCCCATTCCATGCCATCAAAGTAGAAATAATTGTCAATGTTTTGCCCACTTGTTTATGTATTATTTCTTATATTTAGCTTATTAATTTAATACATTTACTATCTTCTTTTATTAGTTCAATCTTTATTTCTATTCAAAGTGCTAATGATGTTCTATTCCGTGCATGTGATGGTGACTTGGCTTTGCCTATGTCACTTTGTATATTTGATCCTTCTCATGAAATTCCTCTTGTTTCAGAGGATATTTTATTGCAAGAATATGAAATCATTGATACTTTTCTTAATGTTACTCTATCTTCTCCTCAATCCAATACACTCTCTTTTAGAGATGGTGTGTTAGTGAATGATGAACCTCCTCTCACATCAGATCCCCCAAGGATAGATGTTGAGAAAATTTTTTCAAATAATTCCTCTATAAGTCATGATGAATTTGTAAATGTAATTGTAGTATTTTTTTCTCCTCAAAGACCTAAGATATTGATCATTTATGTGACTCAAGCTAGTCCTTCAACTAAAAATATTTTTTATGTTTGTGGGGTTCCTATTGAAAGTGATACACTAGATCTTTACACAAAATTCATGCAATCTAAGGCTCCCTCTTGTAGAGTGGTATACAATACTTATAATACTAGAATTAATTAAAAGAATCTTAATCAACCTGCTTCTTTACCACCTTCTCAACCAAGCCTTCCTCAAGCACCTAGACCAGCACCTAAGCAACCAGTTGGGTATGATCTTATCAAGCAACTTTGTGTTACTCCTGCCAAGATCTCACTTTGGGATTTGCTTCAGACTGCTCTAATTTACCAAGGTAGGTTTTAGTAAGCCTTGCAAAAGATTCTCTAACTTTCTTTTTCTAGGCTAACGAATTTTAATGCGTTGATAAATCATATTCATGTAGATGTATTGAATATTGTGTTCCAATTGCATGAACTCCCACCTCCAAAAGTGCAAAAGAAAGTAGATCCTTTGGTGATAATACTACACATTAATAATATAGACATTATACGTTCTCTCATTCATACCGGTGCAACGCTCAATGTATGTAGCGTTGATATGTTTCCTAAAATTAAAAATGATTCAACCTCCCTTGCTACTTCTTTTCATGGGTTTGATAATGTCAATCAACAAGCCTTAGGCATGATAATATTTCCTTTAAGGTTGGGACATGTTACTGTACCCACCCTGGTATATGTTATGCCAGGACCTTTACCATATAATCTCCTCTTGGAGAGATCATGGATTCATGCTTTGGGAGTATTTAATTCTACTATGTATTTTTCTATAAATTTTGTTGCAAATAATGAGGTGATAACAATCAAGGTTGACCCGGATGCTATACACTTATGTGAGATGGAAACTTCTATTCATACTTTGATTACACCTACTCTTAAAAAATTTATCCCTTCATTATCTTCTAATGTGTTGACATCTACTGTAATAATACCTATTGCAAAGGATACTCTAGAGACAAATGTCCCTAAAGAAGATCCTCAAAAAGCAAGAAATCTTGAGTCTACTCCTAATTCTTCTCCTAAATTGAATGCATGTCTTGGTAATGATTGGGGATCCTTGAACTTCACTGAATCCTATATCGAGTACAAAGTAGACCCTATCCACCTTGACATCCCAAAAACATAATTCACACCTACTATCAAAGATGGTTATTATTTTGTATTATAGGATAATTTGAACAACAATTATAATGTCCTTAATATTGATACTCCCCCTTATGAGGAGTTGCAATCACATTATGGCTTAGGATTCAATATTATTTCTAAGCATGGATACAAAGGAAATGGTATTGAATGCATGGAACAAGGAGTTAAGGTCCCTTTGCAACCAACACCATTCTCTTTTACAAGGGCTTTAGGTTGCAAGCCTTATCCTTTATCTCCATCCCCTCCTCCATCATTTGTCATCTTCATTTCTTCTTCTTCTAAGTAGTCAAACTTTTCTTCACAAGAGAAAGAGTTTCTTCTTGCTCCTCATTCTTTATCTAAGTAAGAGCATATTTTGTTGAGGCTTCTCAAATCCCACTTGATTTATCTTCCTCATCCTACACATAAAAAAATTCACATACAAGATAAAGAAAAATATAATTTCTATGCATATATTCAAGTGCTTGGTCATTCCACTAGTGAATGTAAAGCATTGAAGGAAAAAATACAACTTCTTGATTCTAGTGACATCACTCTTCCATCTGTTGATGCACCTATCTCTTCTTCACATAACAAGTGATATATGAAAGAGAAATGATGAACTCGAAAATCCTTCCAAGATCTAGTATGCACCTTCAATATCTTATGTTTCTTTAAACAAGTTTTATTTCAACAACCTAATACAAGCACATACTACTATGCCTTAAAGCGAAAACAAACATAGCTTAATTTCCCATGCATTAAGCCTTAGAGGAAAGTTGATGTAGTTTCAGATCTAATAGAATTTTAGTAGCATAATGGTATGTAAATTAACATTTCAAGAATGAGAAACATGAAGAATAGAATAAATATAGATAGAAGAGAAGAAAACATGATATACGTGGGGAAAACCCTTTTGAGTAAAAAACCCCACACTCCAAAGGATCGAACCAATGTATTAATCTGCAATAATATAATTACAATACACTTGCAAGCTCGCAACCTTAACATGGAGACTACATCTTTCTCTTCTAGAGGAAATTCAACAGCACTGTAATACCTGCAATATTCAGCATACAAAACCCACTCCAAGACATCCAATATATAGAGAATACAAGCATAAAGGTAGCTTCTAGAACAAGCTACAAGAGATGGGCATCCAAATACATGTGGCACATTTTTCAAACACATATTTGACTCATGTGACACTTTTCACATGATCCCTAACCCCCCTTACATGCCTCCATACTTGGGTGTCCAAAATCTTCCCCTAATAGGTAATGACAGATTCCTTATAATGTCATGGAACCTGTCATATATGACAACTCTTACAGTTGTAAAAGAATCTATCATAACTAACTAAATATAGAAGATGCCTCTTACATTCTCTTACAACCTATCATAGGTCAAACTTGGGCACTTAGATTCCTCATGCAAATATTCCTTCCAACACTTGTCCAACCCATAATAGAATCTAGCTCTTACGTGTCATAAGATCATCATAGGAATCTATCATAAGAATTTGTCATACTTTTTCATAGAATCCCTCAAAGATGCTGACACATGTCAAGGAATATCTTCCCAAATTGGGACACCTACATTTCCATGTGGAGACCACAACATCCATGCCACATCCCATGTCACCTCCCAATATGTTGACAACTCACCGTGCCAAGTCATATTAGATGACAAATTAATATGAGTAAGAAATTACAACATAAGCATTAATAAATTAATAATTTAATACTAGAAAATTACAAAGGTTGAGATACCTTAATTCCCAACATTCTCCCACTTGTCAAACACCTTTCAAGAGCCAATATAATTAGGTAATCAACTACTAAGGTCCAGACAACATCATCGTGTCCATCCATAAAACCACATGAATCTCTAGCATGCTCTCGTGCACTAACAAGATACCACAAATCCATTGTGCTCTCAAGCTAAACAGAAGCTCAACCAAATCCAAGCCCATAAACAAAACACAATTATGAAGATGAAGAATCCTCCAAAGAACAAGATAATCCATCAACTAGAACAACAACCAAACCAGGTTGCCCTTATCTAACTGATAAACCCATGAGATCATAAATAGCACGCACAACAAATTTCAATCCATCCAATCTACCATACCTCAAAGATACCCAAAACATTAGTAGAAATTTTTCCAACAACATATATAACCCATAAATTACAATCACAAGCTCTATGTGTCAAACTTTTCAATGAAGAGCATACACATACAAGAACTCCCACTGCATGGGGAATGTCAAAAATTGAAAATGATCAAGGCATTCCAATTCTACCAATAGCATCATATAGAAAGTGTAAACAACATCATGTAGTACCGAGGAATCATCCACAATGATATGCAAAACCTATAAACCAATAACCTGTAAGAACAAATCTCACCACAAGTCTCCATAGCTCTCCCAAGTTCTCCATACCTAATAAAGGAAAGATAAAAGGAACCTCCACGTCATCACCCAAGAACATATGACCACAAGTTAGTGATCACAATAGCTCCAACCAAACCTCAAACTAATTTAATGTGAAACCAAACATATAAGAAGATAACCAATACCAAAGAGAGAAACTCTGCACATAATATACCTGTAGAAAATCCTTCTACATACACCTCTAAATTCCAACTGTGTCAAGTATGATCTCCTCCAAAACACCCCAAAATAAAATCCATAACAACACCCAAATGTTCAATCACCAAGATCAAACATAACATATTTATCATGTAACCAACATGAATGTAAGCCTCTCATAATCAAATAAGATCAAACTAAATCCATTCTTAATGAAGGAAATGAGCCCAATACATCTCCTAAACTCAACATCAATGAATGTAATGACAATTCATAAGGAGATAAACATGCCAACACTCCTCAAATGAATCCTCCAAAACCATATATCCATAGCTCAAGATCCATATGCATGAGAAGACAAAGCATAACATAATACACCTAAAAGAAACAATGGGCAATACCTCTCAAGTAAACTATCGAGAGGACCAAGAGTTGGGAAGGAGAATACTCCTCCAAGATATTGAATTCATCATGACTCATCCAAGAACACTCTCCTCAGAGGTCCATGTTGAACTCACATCCAAACAAGGTGTCAGCTCCTTGGACTTCCTGCTAAAATCTCATCAAGAGTAACCATCTCAACAAATGTATCTAACCACAAGAGAACTCTAGCCTCACCTATGTCTCCAAGTATTCATGAGTACCTGTAACTAAGCAATCCATGGAAAACTCCAAATGCAACAAAGCATAATCATGAAGTAATCAAGAAAATGATCAATGTACCCAATACCAAGAGAACCACACAAGATCAATGTCAAAGCTCCAACCATGAATCAGGAACATAAACATGACATCATTATCTCACACCTCCTCAAATAATATCATATGATCCAAAGAACATAACAAGCATTTGTATCATTCCAAAACTCTAATCCGAAATTAAGAGTAAACCATGATAGAATAATATAGCCATCTTATCAAAACAAGGATCACATATTAGAATAAAAATCATGACACCTCAACCAAAGACTAAATAAGTCTTGCATGGAAGACCAAGATATCAACATATCCATTCACATGAAAAATAACCATCTCCAAATAATATCCATTCAAATGCGAAAGAAACCTTCTACAGTAGCAAGATCTAAGAGCTCCTCTTAGTAACATCTGCAACACTAAAGAATATCATCCATCACCAAGTGATGAATCCATAGTCACTGCTAAAGCTCCCACTGATCAGTGATATCGAGCTCTCCAAGAATCATGACAACCATCTCCTTAATGAATATTCTTCATGGCTCTAACATAATAAAATGCAATATTAGTAACATCAAATAAAAAGTAGAACCAAAATCTCCAAGCTAAGAAGATAAACAACATGCTACAAGTGCCAAAACTGACTATCCATCCTCTCATATTAAAACAAAATACCAATGCACAAATGGCCACAGACAAGGCCAATTAATGAAATCTGCATCAACACTAAATCAATCTCATGGATATATATTCCACATTTGAGTCATCCCAATACAGCCAATGGGTAGCTAATCCACAAAATGCATAACTCATAGATCCTATACATCGAAGCATGCAAACTCATCATCACATTAGTAACATGCAAAACTAAGATATCAAAGAAGATAATATCTAGATATCAAGAATCAAACTCTAGATCACCAATAGACCCAATTTTCTAAACAAATCCACAACTAAGTACCATAGTCAAGGAACTAATCAAGAATTCCTGTAAATCTACAATTGTTTTCATCCAAAAAACTCTAAGAGTATAAACATAATATTTTCTACAGATCTACAAACCACATATTTTTTATTAACATGTAAAACCTGTAAAAAAATCTTTGTGTAAATCTGAAATCACTTATACATCTAGAATAATATATCACACATATTTCATCTAAACAAATGAATACTCCAGATCTACACAAACCCATAGCTTTTAGAACATGGGAAAACCATAAAACCTTCAAAGGAAATAGGTTGTCTAGAAGCTTATAAAATATAAATTATCCCAACTTCACAACCCACAAATCACCAATGATAAAATATATACCAGCATTTCCTCAATGATAAAGCTGCAAACCTCCTCAAAACATGCATGAAGCATACATGCAAACCTACAACTATCTTACATCTACATAACCCAAGGGAAACATAGTCTAAAAACTAGTTCATCCACAAATCTACAAAATCGCAAGTTTTGATTAACTGTGTAAAACCTGCAAACCCACCATGTTTTGTAACACACATGTGAATCCATATCCACTTAACATCTGGAAGACCCATAAGTCTGAAAACAACTGTAATAGTTAAACTATAAAAATGGAATATCATGAATATGCATAACCATAGATTTTTAACAAAAAATTCGTAAAACCTTCAAATCCAAAGAACATGAATCTAAGCCATACAAGTACAAACATCCATCAGGAAAGTAGAGGTCCAAGAAATTATAGGCCCATTTTCAAGCCAACTCCACCACCAACATGTACATGCATTTGAGAGAGAATTAGGATATTCCAAAAGCTTCCAGATCATCCAATGATCAAATCCATAGCCTTTCATGCATTCAAGGTTATTCAACTGTCAAAAGGAGCTCCAAATCAATAACATATCAAATTTAAACACATGATCAACTCCATAAAACTCTATCTTCTCCATCCTTCACAATTCATGTTGTTTCTAGAAAAAAATATCAACTACAAAACTTCCACTCAAACAAGGATTAATAATCAACCAATTCCTTCAAAAAAAATTCCTCAAGCTTGCCAGGCTAAGAAATCACAATAGAAGAAATACCCAAAACCATAAACACCACATGCATCATCATGCGAGCACATGCAAGTGGCATGCAAGTACATGCAACACACATGAAAGTACATGCAAATTACATACATACGCATGCAAGCACATGCAAATCTGGAACTAAGATCTGATACCAAATGAAAGAGAAATAACGAACTTGGAAAGCCTTCCAAGATCTAGTATGCACCTTCAGTATCTTATGTTTATTTAAACAATATTAGATTTCAACAACCCAATATAAGCACATACTACTATGCCTTAAAGCGGAAATAAACATATTTTAATTTCCCATGCATTAACCCTTAGAGGAAATTTGATGTAGTTTTAGATCTAATAAAATTTTAGTAGCATAACGGCATGTAAATTAACATTTCAAGAATGATAAACATGAAGAATAGAAGAAATATAGATAGAAGAGAAGAAAATATGATATACATGGGGAAAACCCTTTCAGGTAAAAAACCCCACACTCCAAAGCATCAAACCAATGTATTAATCTGCAACAATATAGTTACAATACACTTGTAGGCTCATAGCCTTAACATGGAGACTACATCTTTCTCTTCTAGAGGAAATCTGATAGCACTTCGATACCTGCAATATTCAACATACAAAACCCACCCCAAGACATCCAATATATAAAGAATACAAGCATGAAGGTAGCTTCTAGAACAAGCTACAAGAGATGGGCATCCAAATATATGTGGCACATTTTTCAAACACATATTTGACTCTTGTGACACTTGTCACATGATTCCTAACCCAACTTACATGCTGTCATACTTGGGCATCCCAAATTTTCCCCTAGTAGGTATGACAGATGCCTTACAATGTCATAGAATCTATCATATATGGCAACTTTTACAATTGTAAGAGAATCTATCATAACTGGCTAAATATAGACGATGCCTCTTACATTCTCTTATAACCTATCATAGGTCAAACTTGGGCACCCATATTCCTCATGTAAATATTCCTTCCAACACTTGTCCAACCTATCATAGAATCTAGCTCTTACGCATCATAAGATCATCATAGGTATCCATCATAAGAATTTGTCAGACATTGTCATAGAATCCCTCAAAGTTGTCGATGCATGTCAAGGAATTTCTGCCCAAAGTAGGATGCCTACATTTCCATGTGGAAACCACAACATCCATGTAACATCCCATGTCACCTTCCAATATGTTGAAAACTCATCATGCCAAGTCATATTAGATGACAAATTAATATGAGCAAGAAATTACAACATAAGCATTAATAAATAAATATTTTAATGCTAGGAAATTGCAAAGGTTGAGACACCTTAATTCCCAAAAATATCGAGGTTTACTTCTATCCTATCCATTCTATCAGATAAGCATATTCTCATGAGGTTCTGACAACTCTTGTATATTGTGTCACTACACATTATATGGCATTTGTAGCTTTGTTTGCTCATTTCCATTCATGGTGGCACAATATTGCATGCAACCATACTTTCTTCATGGTAGGTGACACAATAGTATCTATCATGGTTATCCTCAACTATACATTGGGGGAAAGGAAAAATTGTGTTGGAGATGTGCGTCCCTCTTGAGGATTTCCTCTCTACTTCTCACTCTTAGAAAAACTCTATCAAAATTCTCTTGCATCTTGGGTACTTGTAGTAGCAAAGACTCCTCTTCCTCACAAGCTTATCCTATCTATTATAATCATGATAAGGGTTTTCCTCCTTGCGAGGTTTGTTTCTATCACCTAGCTATTATTATCATGATAGGGGTTTTCCTCCTTGTGGGGTTTGTTTCTATCACCTATCTATTATAATCATGATAGGGGTTTTACTCCTTGCAAGGTTTGTTTCTATCACTTATCTATTATAATCATGATAGGTATTTTCCTCCTTGCAAGGTTTTTTTCTACCACCTATCTATTATAATCGTGATAGTGGTTTTCCTCCATAGTAAGGTTGGTTTCTATCACACATCAGTAGTGAATTTCCTCAACATTGGGGATGGTTCTACCACCTAATAGGGTAGTGGCTTTCCTCCACAATGGGGTTGGTCCTACTAATATATGATCACCTAGCATAACACAACTTGCTCGGTTGTGATCTATCTTTTTAATCATTATCATCTACATGACCCCTAGTGACATAGTAAGATAGTGCTTGAGTCATGTATTCCCTTCAACATTGGTTGCTTCCCTATCTTCTATATGCATTCCTCCCTTGAAGCAATAAATCCTTACAATCTTATCTCCATCTAAGAATTATTAAATGTTATTTCTTGTTATTTTCAGGTTGACGCATAGTATTGAGACAACCTCCTACATCGAGGTCTCTTTCACTTTGTTGACTCAAATCATTTTAGTTTGTTTTTTATGTACCTCTATGTATGTGATATCCATATTTTTATTTCTAAATATCTATATGTTCTAACCTCATGATTTAGTAGCTTTTTATTCTCTAACCTTGTTGTCTTGTGTAGATCTTTCCTATCTAATGTGTTTTTTTTGTAGGTCTTCACCCTAGGGCCATGCTTCTGTTGGCATAATGTTGTCATTGATGTCAAAAGAGGATATCTATGTGATATCCTATGAGGGATATTGTTGGCATGATGTCAAAAGTGTCATTGACATCAAAGGAAATATTAGAGATGTAGTGGATCAGATTCTGGAATATTTGGTGAAGTATAATGAAGAGAAGGGAATGTCTTTGTATTATTGCAAAGTTTCTTTGAATGCTGTAAAGTTGACGTGCAATATGACATATTGTTGCAAAGGTCTCTTCTCAAGGTCTACGAAGGAATCTGATGGCAAATTTGTTATGATTTTTTCAAGAAGGTTCAAATGGTGTGGTTTGCATGATCAAAAGAGGTAAATTATGGTCAAGAATGATTTATTCATGCTCTCTGATCTAGTTAAGGTTTGGTAGATAAACCCTAAGGTGTTATAGCCATGGTGTTTAAAAGACATTATATTATTGTGTTGACTGGTGATTTTCTGTTGTGGGTTGCTTAAGTTATTACTTAATTCATTGACATCATTTGATGACCATCCCCCTCATCCTAGCGTTTACCAACTAACAATTTGTGTGCATCGTATAAATCCTTCACATTGTTGTTTGTACTCACTGTGACCAAATCTTAACCATGGTGTGCAATGTGTCAATAATGAAGATCTAACGATGCACATTCATGGTTGAAGATCCTATGGCTATCACATAAGTCCTTTGCATCATGCTTCAAATTTTATCTTGGCCTTACCTTATGATATATGAAATGAAGTTTGATCAATGATAGCAATCAAACTTGTTAGATTGAACGGTCCCCCGCTAGTCCGCAGAGTATGTGGTGGGATCCTCATCTACCCTTGTGAAATTATGGGTTGATGACAAGTTTCCAATGAGACCAATAAAATGATAGGATCTTCTAGTAGAAGGTGATATCATCGAAGACACATGGTGAGATATCGTACTCTCACTTCACATCATTGGTGTGAATCCAAAAGGAGCTAGGCATTGTGTGATATGTGATGTTAGTGGAAAATGAATTCAGCATTGAACAAGTGGCAACATCCCACTATCTCACTGAAGACTTAGTGGGTCCCCAATCTATATCTACAATGGGGTGATAAGGTGGACAAGTGTCCCAAAGGATAGGTGGTGATAAGCGATTGCATCGCGTAGTTTATTCACATCACTATTGTGAATAAAATAGTGTCAAGAAAATGTGTGATACATGATGGGGTAGGTCAATGACATCAGTTAAAGGGAATCATCCAATGATCATTGACAGGCCAAAACTGGGGTAAAGAGTAAGAAAGATTTTAGCTTGGTCTAAGAGTGTCAATCCGGGGATCCTAAGCTTGTGAGAGGTGTTGCGATAGTATACCTAAGGGAGGAAAGCAATGAGTTAAGTGGGGATGAAATGTAAATAAAACACACAAAAGAGCACCTATAATGGAAATTTGGTTCAAACTTATATTTTTGTTATGCTCCATTCTATGACACGAGTGAGAGGAACTATTACAAACTGCAAAATAAGAGCAGCAAGCTCTCTTATAAACCTAGAATATAACTCATGCTTTTATGCTTCAAATCAACACACCAACATTGACAAAATATTGATAACTAAAATGACTGTTCAATGTAAATCAGTTTTTAAACTAGATTAATAACGCTACAGAAAATTATATCATATGGAAAGGAAACACTACAAAAAATTAGATCACACTGAATATATATTCTAACTAATTTAAACACACAGCAACCTCACCAAGCATTCCAAGAGTGGGCCCTTCCTTTGGCTCATGAGGAGAGTGGAAATAAAATTTGTTTCTACATAGGACTGATCAGTAGAATGATGTTTTATTTATCAAAGATAATACAAAATAATAATTGTCTGATGTAAGTATTCCAAGGTTTGCTTACACTGCAACTAAGAGACCTAGCTTGTCTCTTCAAGGAACCTAGTCTCCTCTAGGTCCTGATTGGCTTAGATGATTAACTAAGTCCAATTATAACTCTTCCCTAAGAGTTCTATCATTTGTGCTTCACCTTGTAGGACTAACACCTTTTAAATAGTACAATTCTTCTCCCTCACTTAGAAAGCTCTAAGTGCTATCTTCTCACAAACTTCATTCTTCATTGCAGGGGTGTCCATCCTTATGAAAACATTCATAACTTTGTCAATTTGAACCATTTTAGAAGGATCTTTAACCCTATCCTTATCGGGTTCAAGGATTCACCATTTGGAGACCTTTAATTAGGCCTAATTTCTAGGACTGACTGTAACCTTGCTTGCATCCTGCTCAAAACATAGTCTAAGTGATTGGTATGACCTCAATCCACCTAGTATGTTGAGTTATGATGAAAACCTAATTTAAACGGTACATGTGTCGTACGATACCTCTCTCCCCTGCAAGAAATCTTCAATCTCTCATTCCTAGACCTCTAACCGGGCTCTGTCTGCTCGCCTAGTGCCTAGTAGTAAAGAGAGCTCTCCAATCTTTCATGACTCCTAATCCTAAAACTATATACACTAATGACTCCCCTATCAGTCCCACCTATCCTTAGGTGTTTCCCAATGCTATATTTCATGGGAGAGCCATGACAACACCGACTGGTCAGGACAGGAACAGTAAGAACTCTAAATCAAAACAATTTAACTGACACAATATATATCTACTCTAAAAAACTTGCTTATCAAATGAAAAAGTCTTAGATTAACCTATAGAACACTTGACAACCACTAGATTCAGTTTCTCATTCCATTAAACATGTCTATCACCACAAAAGCTCGGATTCCCCCTAGAAACAGTGTTGCAGAGCTCTATATTCAACTCAAAACTATTACAAAAATTACTTACATCCCTCGAGATTCGAGTCTTTAGTTATATTAGATGCCATCTCCATGATTCTAGGGCCTATTGGCCGATCTCCCACTTCCTATTCTTAAGGGGATCCAAAGATAACAGAGTTGCATGCAACATTTTCAATAATTGCAAATGTTGTCATCACAACTTCTTTACAACATTTGGCATCTTTCTCTATGCCTTGATCCTATTCCTTAGGACCACTATCCTCTCTATATTCCGAGGAACCAACTCATTTAATGATCTTATGGCATCTTTACAACATCACTATGTGCTTAGAACACTTTTAAGACTCTATTCTCACCTTAGACATCTAACACTAAGAAAACTTAAACTACTAACAATGGCTATTTGTGTGACCTTAGTCCTAATGACTAACTCACCTAGCCCACAAAAGCAGTGACCTTCTAAGGTCAGAAAACAAATTAACATCCTGACTTGGCTAGAGTCAAGTACAAGCCAAAACAACTATCTTAGAGGTTAGCCTAGGTGTGCTCCTACACCATTGTCATACAAAAGTCTGTATGCGCTGCTTATATATATACGCATCATATCTACATATAGGAATGAATAGGTTGTTTTGGCTATGGCCAGCAAACTAGAAGAAACAAAATATGTGTCACTACCCAAGATTAAAACAGCTTCATTATAATAGTGAGAAAAAATAGGATACGTGATTTGGTTTTTCTCCTCCACACAGCTGGCAAGCACAAAATTCATATCTTTATATGGAAAATAATGATGATGTGCGAAGAGACTATCATAAAATGAACCCACAAAGCTAAATAATACAAACATAAAGTCTAATGAAAGGTAGACATTATAATTTGCAGATTTTTCTCCAGCTATCTAGCAAAAAATCTTCAGCACGAGTTTCCTTCCTTATTCCACAAGAATAGCACACGTGGAGCCTTGGTTGAGTGTATTTTTCTCTATTTTTTGTTGTCCACAAATTTAAACATTGTTTAGGTTTCTTGTGCTTATTTTGAAGAGGTAACTGACATCGTCTTGGAGGCTGATTTCATTACATAAATAAATTGTTGGCCAAAGAGTAATGCATAGAAGTTCCTGACCAGAAGGTGAGAGGAAGATATTCTGCATAAAAGGTGACAAGAAGTTCTTGTGATCCGCATGTTGCAAGCTTTATTTTCCAAGGATTTAAATCACAATGCTTATTAGTAAATACAACCACTTATTAATTTCCATAGACAACCACTCATTAATTTCCATATTTTATCCAAAACTATATTAAATCATATATTTAATATACAACATAAAATGGTATATTTAATCATATACAACATAAAATTGTGAAATAGTATGATATGGAATGGAAATGGAATGTGAAAGTGGATATGAAGGTAGATGAAATAGGCTACAATGTGGCATAAAATGGGACATAATTGGCTCTCATCAATCATGTTTTAAAGTTATAACGATAAATTGAGATTGGTGGATCATGGCACAAAGAGCTCATATCAAAGGTTCATATTTGAAGTTACACCTCTCAAACGTCTATGATAGTGTAAATGAGGGTTTCAACTATAAATCAATATTATGTAGGAATTTAATTGGTTGAACTACTCCAATGACCAATATAATGGAAGATTCGATTTGTAGAACAGTGGCACAGACTGCAAATACAATCGGGATCAGAATTAGATCGTGTAATCAAGGGAATGCATTAAATGCAATTAGGTTTAGGGTTTTGGAGGTTTCCATGTTTGATAGATCCAATGAATCAAAACTAATGGTGTGTATCTCGATGCAAACACTGCAGGTTCATGAAGGAGATACAAAAGTGAAAATCAAAATTTGGCTAAGTTGTTGAAGTTGTGGAGTTAGTGTGTATTGCAAAGAGTAATTGTGAGATTCTAGAGGTGGAAAAAGAATGCACTAAAAATAAAATAGAGATTTTCAAAGTGTATGCATGGTCTCTTGAGGTAGATAGAGAATGCACTAATAAAAAAAGGAAGGTGCATAACAAAATAGAGAGGTGCAGGGTAGAGAACTGAGTTGCAGAGGCAGCAACAAGGAATTGAGTAGTTGCAAATTGTGTTGCAATATTGAACTATGTTTAGTAGAACAAGTTGTAATAACTTGCATTGTAAATCCAATTGGTGGGTGTCATCAAATATCTAGGTAGGTCCTCAGAGTAGGGAGTTGGTGCTTCCTTGTAGTAGGTGCTCCTAAAACTAGGGGATTGATGTATCCTTAGGGTTGGTGCCCTTAAACATTGTAATTAGAAGATATTCATTGTGAGGCTAGATTAGGATAGTAAATCCTAGTAGCTATTCTCATTATGGTTTTCCCCATCTTGGGTTTTCCATGTATACCTTGTGTTATTTGCATTTGTGTGTGTTTATTTATTTGCTTAATTAATTTATCTACATTAAGTATTAAGGGGTAAATTTTAATTGATCTACTGATTCACCCCCCTCTCAGTAAATTGTTGTGTTCCAATAATTGGTGTCAAATCCCTGGTTCCCTAGGAGGATCTTAATCAACTCGAGTAGATCTTGGATAAGTGAACACAATGGACAGTCAAGAAGTTTCATCTACAAACAAGGCATCTCGGTTTCATGGATCAGATTATGCATTCTAAAACATTATGATGGAGACATATTTGGGGTCTTTAGGGTTTGATGTGTGGATGTCAATTAAGAATGGATATACACCCTCAGCCACTGCTCCTACTGATTTTGTTGGTAAGGACTATGAGAATAATGCAAAGGCAAATCATGCTATTCTTTGTGGTTTGTCTAGCTCATAATTTGTCAAAGTTATGCATTGTCAAACCACACATGAAGTCTGGTAAAAATTGAAGAGCATCTATGAAGGAGATGATAAGGTAAAACTTAAAAAGTTGTAGATTCTCAGAGCCAAGTTTGAGAGTCTCAAGATGAATGAAGAGGAAAATATTGCTAATTATCTTCTCAGAGTTGATGAAATAGTGAACTCAATTAGAGGATTTAGAGAAGAAGTAAAAGACTTAGTCATTGTGCAAAAGGCATTAAGGTCCATCTCATTTAGGTATGACCCCAAAATATCTACAGTAGAGGAATAAAAAAAATTGACAAGCTCACTCTTAATGAGATACATGGCATATTCATTGCCTCTAAGCTGAGAATGTAAAATGTAGATGCAACCAAAAGAGAAGTTGCATTCAAGTCTACAAACAAAGAGAAGGTTGAAGCACCCAAGAAAGAAAAATTTTGAGCAACTACATCCTAGTATGAGGAGGTTGATGAGGAAGAAGAAAAATTCATCAGAAGACTAGGGAGAGGCTTCAACAAGTACAAAAGTAAATTACCCTTCAAGTGCTTTAATTATGATAAAATAGGTCACTTTGCTTCCAAATTCCCTTTATAATAAGAAGGATAACTCTAATCAAGAGGAATATAGTAGAAAAAATAAACCCTACTTCCCTAAGAGAAGGAGTTTTCAAAAGAAGAAGAAGATTTTGTACATTCAAGAGGAGAGTGATTCATTTGATGCTAGTGAAAGTTCAGATGATAAATAAGATTGTGCCCTTGTAATGGAGGAAGAAGAAATGGAATTTCTCTTCATGGCTAAAGACTCTGGAGAATAGAAAGATGGAAGAGATGAATACCTAGATGAAGAAGAAGTAGTAGTTGACCTTGAGGGTGAGTTATCTGTGCTTTGGAAGAAATTAATAACTTAAGATATAAGATTGATGATCTAGAAAAGGAGAATAAGCATATGAAGAAGCATGCATAAAAGGATACTACTAAGTTAACTAAAGATCTTGAAGAAGCCAATTAGACAGTGGTAAGCATGAAGCTACAAGTAGAAGAATCCAAAATAATTCAAGATGTAGTCAAGTCTAAACTACAGTTTGAGGTTGACAAATGCATACAACTAGAGGTAGAAACAATTTCCTTAAGAAAATATTTAGAAAAGACTAGATAAAAAATAGAAAAAGGCATAAATTTGAAGGGTGGATTGGAGATTCTTGATGGATTTTTCAGCACACAAAATCCTTCTAACAAAGAGAAATATGGTTTGGGTCTTGAAAAGGGAAAGAGCACCTTTGCTAGCACTTCTACAAAATTATAGGAGAGATTTAGGGCCGAAGAAAAGGCTGGGTCAAAGTGTGAGAAATCCTACAAGAAAAATGTATCTAGTGATGAAAATAAGACTATTGAAGTAAATAAAATGGATGAAGAAAAGAAGCTTGATGTAGACAAGAAGAATAACAAATCAATTCATGATCATCAGAAGAAGAAGTAGAACATAAGAAGGACTGATGTTGATTGATTCACAAGGGTGAGAGATCTAAGGAAACCAAAGTAAAGGAGACCCCCTCATATGACTCACGAAAATACTATGATTAGGTACTCCTCATAATTCTATGGGTATTATTATACATGTAATCAATTTGGTCATAGGGATAGAGAATGTAGAGTAGTTCCTAAAAGGAGCTCAAATTTTGTATGCAAAAATCCATTTGCTCCTTTAGTTGATGTGAATGTAGTTTGTTACAATTGTAATAACTTTTGTCATATAGCCAAAAATTGTAGAACAAAGTTCATAAGACCAAATTTACAAAGTGAGAAAAGGAGAAACATGCCACCTACAGTAAATAAAGAGTTTAAAGCTTCTAAGAAGAAGAGAAAGTGGAAAATAAACCTAAGAAGGTATGGAAAGAAAAGGAGCAAAGCCCTACACAATCAATGATTACAAAAAATGCTCTTCATGTGAAGAAGCGGAATCTTTGGGTGTTAGACAGTGATTTCTCCAAGAATATGATTGAGGACAAGAGAAAATTCATCCAACTCAAGAAATGTAAAGGAGGATCAGTGAGTTTGGGTGACAACACTACACTAAAGATTTTTGGAAAAGGAATTGAGCTTAGATGGTAAAAACCCTACCAAAGATGTCCTTTATGTTGATGGTTTGAAGAACAACCTACTGAGTGTAAGTCAGATGTGTGACAATGGTTATAAGGTCACATTCAATTCTAAATGATGCAAGATAAGGAAAAAAAGAAACATAATTATATAAGGAATAAGAACAGACAACAATCTTTATAATCTTTGTGAAGTAAAAGGTCAAAGTTGTCTGATAGGCCAAGCTAATGAGAGTTGGTTGTGACATAGGAGAATGTAGCATGTTAATTTTGATAATTTTCTGAAAGTAATTTCAAGGGGTCTAGTAAGACACATGCCTAAGATAACTAAGCCTACAAATACCATTTGTAAATAATGCTAGTAGGGAAAGAAAACAAGGGTTAAATTTCAAATAAAAGAATATTCAACCACAAAACCCTTACAAATAGTTCATACTGATTTGTGTGGTCCAACAAGAATGAGAGGATTGAAGGGAGAAATATACTTCATGTTGTCGATTGGTGACTATTCAAGAATGACTTGGGTAACCTTTCTAAAAGATAAATCCCAAGCATTTGAAAGATTCAAGATATTTTAGAAAGATGGTTGAGAAGGAGATTGACAGAATAATAAAATGCTTAAGATCATATAGAGGAGGAGAATTCACATCAAGTGAATTAATTTAGTATTGTGAAAAAAATGGAATTAAGAGATAATACTCTACACCAAGAACTCAACAACAAAATGGAGTAGTTGAGAGAAAGAACAGGGTAGTTAAGGATATGGCTAGAACAATGTTGAATGAGGCCAAGTTAGCAAATATATTTTGGAGAGAGGCAGTTCATATAGCAGTATACATTTTAAATAGATTTCAAATAAGAGGAAACAGTGATAAGACACTCTATGAACTGTGGTACAACAAACCATCATTTGTCAAGTATTTCAAAGTGTTTGGTAGAAAATGCTACATTAAAAGAGAAGATGAAAACTTAGGAAGCTTTGATTATATATGTGATGAAGGAATATTTCTAGGATATTCCACTCAAAGCAAAAATTACAAGTGCTATAACAAGATGTTGCATAAAACTGTAGAGAGCATCAATGTCAAGATTGATGAGGATATTAAACATGTCAAATCTTATAGGAATAATTTTGATGAAGAATTATATTGTGAAGAAGAGGAATTTGAAGAAGTTGAAAGAGCACTTGCCAAATATGTGCAAAAGGATCACCCTGCAGATTAGATTATTGGTGATAAAAACCAAGGTGTTCAGACAAGGAAAAGACTAGCAAAGAACAAGGAACAAGTAATTTTGGCTCTCTTTTCACAAGTTGAACCTAAAAATTATGTGGAGGCCAACAAGGCTTTGAGTTGAATAAAATTCATGGAAGAAGAGCTCAATTAGATTTAGAAACACAAGACATGGAAATTGGTTCCTAAACCCCCAAGAAAAAATGTGATAGGTATTAAATGGGTGTTTAGAAACAAGTTGAATGAAGATGGAGTTGTAGTAAGGAACAAAGAAAGGTTAGTGTGCAAGGGGTATTCACAAGTTGAAGGCATTGTCTTTGAAGAAATATTTGCACTGATTACAAGATTAGAAGAAATAAGAATGTTTCTTGCATTTTTCTTCTACAAATGATTTAAAGTTTATCAAATGGATGTAATATCTACATTTTTGAATGGAGCCCTAGAAGAAGTCTACATAGAACAACCAGAAGAACTTCAACTATTAGAGGGAGATGATTATGTTTGTAGACTAAGGAAAGAATTGTATGGTCTAAAGCAAGCACCTAGGACATGGTATTCAAGATTAGACTAGTATCCACAACAATAAGGATTCAAGAAAGGATGTGTAGACAATAATTTGTATTTTAAATCTAAAGGTGAGCACATGATTATTGTTGTTGTATATGTGGATAACATCATATTTGGTGGCAGTAATGATAAAATGTGCAAATTATTTTTTGCACAAATACAAGATGAATTTGAGATGTCCAAGTTAGGATAACTATCATTTTTTATTGGTTTACAAATTACACAAACTGATGATGGAATATTTATATCTCAAACTAAGTATGCTAAAGAAATTCTCAAGAAGTTTGGTATGAAAGACAGTAGAACAATCAATACTCCCATGTTAACTATATGTAAATTAAGCAAGGTAGATGAGTCCCTAGATGCAAATAAAACAATGTATAGGTCAATGATTGGAAGCTTGTTATACTTAACTATTTCAAGGCTAGATATTATGCAAGCAGTGTGTATGGTTGCAAGGTTGCAGGTTGCTCCCAAAGAGTCTCATGTCAACACAGTGAAAATAATTTTTAGATACATCAAAAGCACTATTGATTATGGACTATGGTATCCCAAGAGAAAAGACTTCACATTAACTACATATACAGATGTTGATTGGGTTGGAAGTCCAAATGATAGGAGAAGCACTAGTGGTGGTGCATTTTTCCTAGGAGACAAACTTGTGTCACAGATGAGCAAAAAGAAAGAGTCAATCACCTTATCTACAGTAAAAGTAGAATATGTAGTAGCAACAACATGTTGTATTCAAGTTTTATGGATGAAGTAGGCACTCAAGGACATTAAGTTTGAGTACTAAGAACATATCTCTATTCTTTGTAATAATTCCAGTGCAATAAACACCTCAAAGAATCCAAGGATGCATTCTAGAAAAAAACACATATCAATCAAGTATCACTTCATAAGAGAGAAGGTAGCAATTCAAGAATTCGGCATGGAATATGTGCGAACCAAAGAACAGATAGTTGCCATATTTACAAAGCCTCTTCCCAAGGAACAATTTGAATATTTGAGGAAGAAATTGGGAGTAATTTCTTCCACATCATATCACTAGATCTTCAATGATAGATAATGAATCTAGGGGAGCATCATAGTTATTTCATTCATCCCTGGAAATGAAAGGAGAGATCAAGTCAGGTAAAATTGGTTTTACAAATTTCTAACGACTTGATGGTTGCAAATTCAAGAACACGTTCTTTCTTTATGCGTTATTTATCAAAGGGGGGGAAAGGAAAATAAAGGATATCAGTTGGTATAAATCAAAAGGGAGTGTATCCCTAGTTTTAGTAAATGCATGAAGAGACCCTTTCCTATTGATGTTAAAGGGGGATAAATTGTGACAAATGTTCGTGCAATTGAGCAAGGGGAGAAAGTCAAGAAAATGCCTTATTAAAAGATATGTCTAAGGGGTAATTGCTATGTATGTACACTGATGATGATTTTTATTCTAATTGGTATAGAGCAGTGAAATGGTTCAGTTGGTACAAAGCATGAATTGGAACATCTATAATTGGTATCAGACCATTGTTGATTGGTAGATTATGTTGAGCATTTAGTTTTTCCATAAATGATGAAGGGAGAGATTGTTGGCATAATGTTGTCATTGATGTCAAAAAGGAATATCTATGTGATATCTTGTGAGGGAGATTGTTGGCATGATCTCAAAATTGTCATTGATGTCAAAGGAAAGATTAGAGATGTAATGGATCATATTATGGAAGATTTGGTGAAGCATAATGGAGAGAAGGGCATGTCTCTACGTTACAAAGTTGCTCTAAATGTTCCAAAGTTGACATGCAATATTGGAATATTGTTGTACAGGTCTCTTTTGTAGGTTTACAAAGGAATATGATGGAAGATTTGATATGGTTTTTTCAAGAAGGTTCAAATGGTGTGGTCTGCATGATTAGAAGAGGCGAATTTTGCTCAGGAATGATTTATTCATGCTCTTTGATCTAGTTAGGGCTTGGAAAATAAACCCTAAGGTGTTACAATAATGGTGTTTATCATACATTCTATTCTCATGTTGACTATGTTGTAGGTCGCTTAAGTTATTACTTAATCCATTAATGTTATTTGATGACCAGCCCCTTCATCCTAGCATTTACTAGTCAATGGTTTGTGTGCATCACATAAACCCTTCGCATCATTGTTTTTACTCACCATGACCAAGACTTAACCATGATGTACAATGTGTCAGTAAGGAAGATCTAATGGTGTGTGCTCATGGTTGAAGATCCTATGGTTATCGCATGTCCTTTGCACTATGCTTCAAATTTTATCTCAGCCTATGCCTTGTGCAATATGCAGTGAAGTTTTATCAATGGTAGAAATCAAAATTATTAAATTGAATGATGCCCTACTAGCCTACGAAGTATGTGGTGGGGTCCTCATCTATCCCTACGGGATTACAAGACAAGTGTCTGGTGGGACCAGCAAAACAATAGGCTATGCTAATGTAAGGTGGCATCATCGAAGACATATGGTTAGATATTGCACTCTCACTTCACATCACTATTGTGAAGCCAAAAGTAGTTAGACATTGTGTGATATGTAATGTTAGTGGAAGATAACTTCAGAATTAAATAGGTAGTAGCATCTTGATGTCTCGTTGAAGACTTATTGGGTCCCCAACCTATATTTGTGATTGATAGATAAGGTGGACAAGTGTCCCGAAGGGCAGGTGGTGATAAGCAATTGCATCATGTATTTTATTCACATTATTGTTATGAATAAAATAGTGTTGGGTAAAGGTATGATAAGCGATGGTATAGGTCAACGACAATTAAAAGGGAATTGTCCAATGGTCATGTTTTAAAGTTATAATGATGAATAGATATTGGTGGATCATGGCATAAAGAGCTTAGATCAACGGGTCATATTTGAAGTTACACCTCTCAAACGACTATGACAGTGTGAACAAGGGTTTTGGCTATAAATCAACACTGTGCATGAATTTAATTGTCCCAACTGCTCTAGTGACCAATTAATAAAATATTTTCTTTGTAGGATGGTGGCATGGACTGCAAATGCAATCAAGATCAAAATTAGATAACATAATCAAGGGAATGCATTAAATGCATATTATGTTTAGGGTTTTGGAGGTTGCCATGTTTTATAGATCCAAAAAATTAAAACTAATGGTGTGTAGCTTGATGCAATCAGTGTAGGATGATGAAGGAGATACAAAAGTGAAAATCAGAATTTGGCTAAGTTCTTGAAGTTGTGGAGTTAGTGTGTATTGCAAAGAGTAATTGTGAGCTTCTAGAGGTGGACAGAGAATGCACTAAAAAGAAAAGAGATAGTCAAAGAGCATGTGCATGGTCTCTTGATGTGGATAGAGAATGCACTAATAAAACAGGGAAGGTAAAGAACATAACAAAGATGTGCAAGGTAGAGAACTGAGTTGCAGAGGCAACAACAAGGAATTGAGCAGTTGCAAATTATGTTGCAACATTGAACTATGTTCAGTAGAACAAGTTGTAATAAATTGCATTATAAATCTGATTGGCGGGTGCCATTAGATATCTAGGTAGGTCCTCAGAGTAGGGAGTTGGTTCTTCCTTGGAGTAGGTGCTCCTAAAACTAGGGGATTGATGTCTCCTTAGGGTTGATGCCCTTAAACATTGTAATCAGAAGATATTCATTGTGAGGTTGGATTAAGCCAGTAGATCCTAGTAGCTATTCCCACCATGGTTTTCCCATCTTGGGTTTTCCATGTATACCTTGTTTTATCTACATTTGTGTGTGTGTTTATTTCTCTACTTAGTTAATTTATCTGCATTAAGTATTAAGGGGTAAATTTTATTGATCTACTAATTCACTCCCCCTCTTAGTAGATTGTTGTGTTCCAAAAACTTCCTTGGTTTGGAGAGCTATCTTCTTCCCTTACAATATCCTTTTGGAATCATGATGTTATTTATTTTTAGTAGATTTACTTTAGTGTGCATATTCATGTAGATTCACAAGCCCACTAAAGTGGGGGCAAAATGTAGTGTCGAAAATTGCATACCCTTATAATTTCACCTACACTTTTGTATCTACTTTAGTGTCCACTCCCTTAGTATTTGTGTAGGCTCATCTTATCCCTTACATCATCCTTTTTCCCTCTCAAGATGATCAGGGAAATTATCAGTAGCTATCTTTGTGTGTTAGTTTTGTGTTAACCATGCCTTTTCCTCATTTCCCGCCATCTTTGAGTGTGATTTGCTTTGAAAGTAGTGTGTTGTGTGGAAATTTGCACACCGTGATAATATCAAATAAAATTTTAACATTCAAAAGGTCATTTATAAGAATGTTTCCACTTGTCACCTACCTTGGTCAGTGGAAATGGCTTGGGTCGACTTGTAATAGCTCGATAGCCTCCTTTTCCCCCTTTTTTCTCTTTTAAATCCATATTTTTCACTCTACAAGTCTCTCTTGATCCTTTCTCTATTGGATATTCTCTCTACTCTCTCTCAAAATATATTTCTCTCAAGTTTGCACAACTCTCTTGGCTCTCATATCCCCTTCTCTCTCTATCTTTTTGGTTTCCTCAAGCCTTGCAGGTAATATCTATTTGTCTTGTGTCTTTGAGCATGATGGGATTTATCACATCCCTTTTTTATGAATTTTTAATTTTATCTATTCATCTTTTGATCTATCTATCTATCTGGTTGTCTATGGAGGTGAAAAAATTGAAACAGGGGTTTAACTAAGGAAAGCCCCTAAACAACCCCAACATTTTCTCTCAATCTTATGTTTGCAGGTATTGGATGCATTCCCTTGATAGAGGCTTCATTTCTTGGTTTGTTATGAGCACTTTATTTCTCTTCCTTTGTTTTATCATTTACATTTCACTTAGTTTACATTATTCTAGTTTTTTTAATTCTTTTTTATTTCCACACTTTAAATAATTCCTAGCAAACATAATTGATAGTAATCACTTGGTTATTTTTTTGAGATATTCTTGGTTTTTGGTTCATATGAGATGTCAGTGCACCATGGGGACGTTCGTGTGCCATGTTTTTTTCCTTGGCTAAGAGCTCATCAAACTATCTAGAAGACATCTATGACCTACTCTTTCTATTTCTGGACTCTCACATTTTAATTTTATATAAAACATAAATAAGTATTATTTCATCTCGTAACCTCAACTTTGATCTTTGAGGTAGTTGAGGGACATTCACCCCTCAATATCCTTTTATTTAGAGGGTGTCAAATTTCCTCCTCTATAGGTACCAAAACATAGGTAATGTATGCTTCATAAGTATGCCACATCATCACCTACCACCAATGATAGAAAGATAAATCAAATCTAAGAATTGATGTGATTTAGATACTTTTACAATAGAATTGATGATAGGTCTAATCAAGAAAACTAAATTTAAAATTTAAAATATTATGAATACCAATCATGGGAGTTAATTATATTTTTAAACCAAAAAAAAATTAAGTTCCTTTGTAAATTCACTATTATAAAGCTAGTTCATAACTCTTGCAAGTTTCTAAGCTTGAAAATTGAACTAAAACTAGATTGAAAAGGTTGGTCAACTTATAGATAATAACTCAAGACAAGAAAAAGGAAAAAAGGTAAATATTTGGCCAAAAATATACCACCTCCTACTCTACCACTAGAAAATAGGAAAGTGGCCATTTCAAGATAAACCTAGCATATGCATCATTCATGTCCATGTATCCAAAAATAAATATGGTTAAACCCAATAACCCTATACATACTTCCACACCATCAAATTTGAGGTGGTGCAAGACTATGTAGATTTCATTTTTGATTCATACCTCTCTACTGACACCTCCACCCCTTTGTGAAAGGGGAATATAAGTGTTGTAAGGCCACATTCAAGAAGTACCCCCTTCAAGATACATATAGGATGTGGACCTTTTTTTGTCAATATGTCTAGTTCCCATTGTCCACTCTAATTATATATCATCACTTCTTGTGCCAAATAGTTTGACACATCATTACACATAATCAAAGCAAAGGGGAAAATTTCCCAATTCAATTGCATGATCTCTATGAAGATGATTAAGAAAATTATTGGCATATAATTGGGTTCCTTTGATGGAAAACAACCTCTTTATAGCATGGAGAAATATGCAAAACCAAATTTCCTTTGTTAACAACCTATTCCCTAATCAATTACAAGTAGTATGCAACATGATTACTTGCCTCCTAGACATGGATTCTGATAAGAAAGTATATTATGAACAACTAGTTACTCTATAAGCTAAGTAGAACTCCATGGGGTGTGATCCTATACTATATTTCTCCTAATATAACAAGGAGAAGATGACATACTAGTTAGTGAAATTTAATGTTTCCAAAATGTTCATATAACCCTCCTAAAACAATTCTTCATTAATGTTACCAAATATACCCTACTATCAACTCCAAATTTGTCTATTTTGTAAAGGGGTATGATTTAGTCAATATCTACATTCCCTACCTCCACTACAAATCTAACTACTAAAATTTTGTGGAGGAATTACCAATTATCTCCCTTTACCTAATAAATAATAAGCACACCTTGAATGTTACCAAATATTACATCATGATCTTGAGGTCCTTATATAGGGGAGACTAGTATTTAATATAGGATAACATGATCACAAGGGTCTATGGATACTCTAGTAGAGTATACAACCTTCCAATGTACATAATAGGGTGTTTGCCTTAGAATTAATTCACCAAGTGGACATAATGGACCAATAGTTTGTAAATGACATATTTTCCTTCCATCACCTTCTACACCCCTTCTATGAAATCATTATCATAAATAGGAAGTCAGTAGATACTTTGTATGCTAAGATAAAAGAGTTATGACTAAACATATTAGAGGACTACAAGAATTGTGATCCAATATTATTGTTTTTGTATTGTTATAAAAAAATTAATAGCATAAAGAAATGAATGTTTTCTCATGAACCCTACATGTAGATCAAAGATAAGAGGAGCACTAAGGAGGAGGATATAAATGATATTTTTGGCACTTGGTCAATCATATTATTTTTATTATTCTTGTAACCCTACAAGACTTTATATAGGAAGTTCAAATACTATAAGACATACCTATGTTATGATTGGAGGAACTCCCTAAAGAAACTCAATTGGACCAACCAAAAAATGGGTAACTGATGGATATTTAGGTAGGAGGTAGAAAATATAGATGAAAATCTAGTGGTTTATACCTTGGATGATAAATAGGAAGATATCTATGATCAATACCTACTAGCTTAACTTCATCATACCCCCTCCTAAGTATAAGGGAAGAATAAAAGTCATCTTATCAGAGGGAGAAAAAGAAAAATCTAGATCTCTTGGATTTTTGGTGGTGTGGGCGCAAGTGGAACCATAAATAATAATATCCTAGATAACACTGGCATCCATTGGAGGTGTGTGCCCATAGCAACTAGAAACTTGGACTAGATAATAACAACAACAAACTTCAAGATGCAAGGTAGAAATAGTACTACTGGTAAGTGAATTTACCTCATTTGAGATGATCAAGATACAAGTCCCAAGTGGTTAGATAGTGTGATCCTATACTATATTTCTCCAAATAGAACCATTAAATATTGAAAATCTTAATCTAACTTTTGTGGTTGAGGATGATGACCTAAAGGAATAAAAAAAAAAAAAAGTAGAAAACGTGGATGAGACACTAAAAAGAAGGCTAAAAAGTAGAGGGATAAGGATAAAGAATTATTTTAGAATAATACGTCCATCGCATAGGTAAGTATCCCTTCTCCCTCTCCTCCTAAAACTACTCTCTCCTCTCCTTCATAATATACTATCCCACCTACTCCTCCCCCTTCTCATTTCTAACCTCCTTTTTCTCTATCCTTTTGTATCCACATCCTTTTTCCCCTATATCTAATCCCTTTCCTTTTCTATATTCCCAATTTTCTCCTCCTCCATTTTTCTATTATATTTTCTTTCTATTAGAGGTCCTCAAGTTTCCTAGAAACAATAATTCATGCCACCATCCCCTCCATTTGAATACTCACCCTAGATCTATTTTTCATAGTACAAATCACTAGCTAATGACATTCCCTAATTATCATTAACTGTGGGGATCATATTCTCACCTTCAAGTTCCCATCCCATCACTTTCACATGTCTTGGAGTCCAAAACATTCTCTACCACAAGCATTACATAGGTCTTGAATCCCCAAACATTCACTCTTTTCATTGTTGCATAATATGTAGCCCCACCAACACACTAATTTTTTACTTAGGGGGCTACTCATTTGCCTCAAGGTGTGATAATAATAATGGATCATTCCTTTTACCAACAATAAATGAGCCAAATATAGGTCATCATATAGTTTTAGGAGGCTAAAAGAAAGAGAAAAAAGATAACACCAAAAGAGTGAGATCAAAATATAATCCAACATAAGATGTTATGAATTTTTCTCACTTTACTCCCCTCATGGGTAATATTGAAGGATAAATATAAGCCAAAAAATATCAAATGAAGGTAATCAACATTAGCATTAAGGATGCACAAGATGAGGATAATTCAAGGTTTTGTAGGAGGGTGCAAAGGTATTCGACACCTCTTTGATCACCTTAGAGAGGGAATTTAAGAAAAATATGTTAATCTTGATGCAATCATGTAGATAATGATTTTGAGACACCAATAAAGGAACTCAAGGGTAAATCGTTCACTATGGATGAAAACTATATTAAGGCCAAGGACACACATGTTGTGTAATCCAAAAATTAGTTGTAAACACCCAAACTTAGATAAATTGGGTGTTAATGGAGATAGCTACTTCACAAAGTTAGATGGTCACTAATAAAGACATCATTGAACTGTTACGAAAGTTGGTGGAATACCTAAAGTCTAATCTTTCCCAAGAGTAATCCAATTTGAGTGCTTAAGTAAGGGAGGTCAGAGAAATGAATTTTTTTGAATGCCTATGACAATCAATTGAAAAATATGTAAGTCTAGAGAGAGACCCAAGCACAAACTATCAATGGTGAGATTAAGAAGGGAGAGAACCTATAGGCCAAGCTAGATGTGGTAAAACAAGAAATTGAATAATTGTAGGTTAAGGTCAAGGAGCTAAATATGTTTGTGTGATCCCTTTAATGAGCCCTAAAAATGTCTAGTTCCTTGCTTTAGTTTCATGATTTTTACCTCATTTCTACTAAGTTTTAAGGAAATTTCTAAACCTTTCTATGTACTTTAAGTATTTAAAAATTATTAAATATGATATATTATATTAATGAATGTGTGATATTTGAATGTCTATGGTATTTAATAGAATTTTATGAATAACTATATTTTTTAATAATGAAAAGGTACCTTAATACTAACCCCTACAGTGAAGAACCTGTCAACCAGCAACAAAAAGATTCTCAACCCGCAGCAGAAGGATACCAATTCAACACAGCCAAAGAGGAAGATCAGTTACAACTTGTGCATATTTCTCAAAGATGATGTAGGAAACGGTATAAGGATGTGAACACAAATATCCATGTGTCATTCCATCCCTTCAATAAATCATGGAGGAAGAATAGGTGTGTTCTAACAAGGGCTAGTATTTTATAATAAAGACTACTCTGTTAGGCGCATTCTCTAGTTATAATAGTCCTCTTAATTAGTGTAGAGTCCTTATCAAAATTTTACACTCTTGATTCCAATTATTGTTATTTTTATATTAAATCGAGACATGGTCCTCTTCCTACATTTCTAGAAGAGTTGACAGTTGCTCATAGTTTGTTTATAGTTTTTGAATAACAAGACTCTCATAGACCCTATATATGGGGATACTCTTGTGAGAGACCGATTAGCTATATTTTTGTATAAAATTAGATTGAATATTAAATTTATTATAATTTATTTTGAAGATTTGTGTATGTTTGGATTACAATAACGAAGGGTACTTCAATTGGATTATTTTCTAAGTTAGTATGTGAAAAGAGACATTTTGAATTGTAGAAAGTCAAGCAAGGGCCACTTGAGGTACTGCAAAATCCATGTTAGCTTAGATGATTATTTAGATTCTGAATTATAGTTTCTAATTTTTTGTTTCTAGTTTATATTATGTTGAATGCTATATTATAATTTCTAAATTGAAGTTTCTAATTACATTTTTTAAATGTTATTAAGTGATTAGTTGAAATAGGTCACACTATAGCATAGAGAGTCACTAGTTATAGTTTGTGAAAAGATAAGTACTTGTAGAAGTTACTAAGGTCACTTACAATAACTAGTATTTTCTTACCTTATTCTCTAAATAGGAGTTATTTCAAGTTAGGAAACTTTTATATGAATTTAATTTTTTCAATTACATATACTCAATCGATTAAGAAAGTCTAGGATTCTTAACTAAATATATAGTGCCAACATCATCCCAAGATTATGATTCCCTAGTTGACAATTTAATGAAGCCCCTTTTTGAACAATAAATTGCTTAATCTGGGATATGTAGGTTCATTAAGTTGTATGTATGCTATCTACATTAGTTAATTAGACTTAAGAAGAAGCTCTACATTTTTGGTACCATTTCTAGGATGGTGTTGTTATGCCTTGCATAACCACCCCATCTTTTGCCTTGATCAAAATGGGTCCCCCTTTTGTGTTTTTTTATCCTTGGTTGATTTTCAAACGAAGTTTGGAGTCTTTCTTTTCCAACACTTTGTTTTTCTTTGGTTTAGTCTATCAGAACTGGAGAAGGAAATGAAACGGGTTCTGAAACTTCTTTCAAAACTCTTTCTGATTCCCATCCCGAAAGTCTTTCTTTTTAACCTTTTGTTTTGTCTTTATCAGAGCTAGAGCCGGAGTGGAAGTTAAGTTGATATTTATTCAAAGTTAAAAAATCAAAATCCATTCCGTCTCCACCTCCGCTTTTTCAACTTTTGTTTTAGGCTAAGTTCTTATATTTAGTTTTCTTATTATCGATCTTTTTGTTTTATTTTTGTGCTTGGTTTTGTTTCATGCTTTGTTGGCGGAACCGGACCCGAAACGGGAACAAAGTTGGGAAATTACTCAAGTTTACAAATCCATTTTCATTCTGATTCCGCTCCCTCCGTTTCTTTATCGTTGACTTTTTACTGAAGTCACACTATAGTAATGTGTTAGTTCTTCCCCAGTTTCAACTCTACTTCACTGCATTTAATGTGTTAATGATAGCTGCCATGTGTAGGTAGAAACTCCAAGTTTTACCTTGATTAGGGATTAAACGGGTGGTTATTATTATTGTTAAGAAATTGAAGAGCAAAGTAGAGCAACAGTGGAGTTTTTCTGAGTGAATTGAGTGAAAGAAGAGGAGACAATTGCTTGTGGATTTCTTCAGAAGGTTTTTCTTGTTTTGCGTTCGAGGAAGGGTTCCTATTCTTTCTTTTTCTTTTTCTTTTTCTTTTTCTTTTTTATTTTTACTTTCGTGTTTTATGTTCGTGTTTGATCATTTTGCTTTGGGAAAGTTTGCCATCTCTATGGCTTTGCATGATTTTTTTTTCTTTGTTTGTTTGTTGTTGTTCATGGTTTCGTTTTTGCTTTTGTTTCTAGTTTTCAGTGAGTTGGGGCACGGTCGTTTTCACGTTTTGTCATGATCGCGTCATGTTGGGTTAGTTTCTAAATGCGTGAATTAAATTAGGGTTCCACAGTAAGATAGATTAAATTCAGGTTTTAAAGTAAATTAGGGTTATTTAAATCTTGTTTTTACTTAGGGTTTTATTGCATTTTTGTCTGGTTAAAATAGAAGGGTTAAATTCATGCCCTGGTTTTTGTATCGTGTATTTATGTGTTCGTGTTTAGTGTTAAATATGATGCCCTAAAAGTACAGTCATCCCCATAGTCATATGGGCATGGTCCTTTCATGTTATATTTAAGCCTCATTTCAATTTAATATGACCCTCGTCCTTAATTATGAAGTTTTGCATTAAACTGTTAAAATCATTGATGACGTCATGCTTAACATAGGCGGAAGCAGGATCGGAATTGATTTAGATTTTTGGGTGTGTTTTATGATTAGTGTCAATTACATTTTTTCATCCCATCTCTGACTCTGATTGTACTAAGAATCTTTATTTCGAGATAATGTCAACCTTGTCGAAAGTGGAAGTAGAACCAAAACAGAATATGAAAATAGAAAATTTGAAGGAAACCGAATCAATTTCCATTCCAGTTCTGGTTTTGATCACTATTCCACTTCCGACTCTAAGCCCACTTCTTGTTAGTGGAATATCAATAACGGTTTTTTTTGCTCCGAGCCTGGCAGTATGTTAAAAGAGGATTGTTTAAGATGTTTTTTTCCTGGTTTCGCCTCCGATGTATGTTTGAGAGGTATGATTTTAAGACATATTTTTAGATGTTTATTCAGAGATCTAACTAAAGGTTTGGTTGCAGGAAAGTTGAAGAATTTCGGGAACATCAGTAGAAGCTTTCCAAAGGAACCGGCCTACAGGAACATCAAAGCAGTAGCTAAGCCAAAGAAGATCAAGCCAAAACAGTTACCCTATACCTTGAGGTATAACCACAGGAGTCCTATTGTCATAGTAAGCAAAGTGGAATCAGATTGGTTAGACATCGCCGACACAAATCTGGGCCAATATAATTTTGAGGAGTTGTATTTAGAAACGTTTGTTGAAGATATAATAGGGAGAACACAAAGAATTGTTGATTCTGGTTTGGCTCATATCACCCTGTTTCCTCTTTCAATCCAATGCTTGGAGTTAATCTTGGCAGCTACAGGAGCTTACAATCTGGCTACCCGGCAATGCATGGATTCACAAGATAATGTAATCATTGATCTCACTCCTTAAATGTTTCAAAGTATATTTAGTGTCTCGGATCCCAACAACTTGGTGCAGTTAACTAAGGCAGATGCTCTAGAGAAATATAGAAAATATAAGGAATCCAACAAGTCTCACTTGAGCAAAAAGTGGTTAAAAACAGAGAAGAAATCTCCAACCAAGCTTGCAGACCAACCAAAGAGGGCAAATTTTTATAAAGAAGTATCAGATTTAATAATGATGTTGTCTAGGGCCTTCAGGAAGAGAGATGCCTTTAATTTCAAGGAGTGGATGTTTCCCTTCATCCAGATAATCTTAAATGGCACCCATCAATTTGATTGGCCAATGATTGTATCAGATGCCATTCATGATCAATTGACTAGTATTAGGGAGACTAAATGTTTTTTCATGACTTCTTACATTATGTATGCAGCAGCAATAATAGGTATCTTCCCAAGACACCGAAGGGAGAGAGAAGTTTCAGTAGCTAAGTTAAAGCTTGTTGAAGAAGCTCACAGAAAGGAAGAAGAAGCATAATGATTACAAAAGGAGAAAGAGGCCGAAGAGCTGATCAAAAAGCAACAAGAAGAAAAAGAGAATGCAGAAAAGCTTAAAGCTTTGGAGAAAGAAAGGTTGAAGAATGAGGAAGAAGACAAGAGAGTACAAAAGCAAAAGGATAGGGAGGAATCTGAGAAGATTGTACAGATGCATGTGGAACAAGAGCAGCAACAGAAACAAAGGGTTGATTCTCAAACTCAGACAAATGTGCAACCTCCCTTAGCTACTACCTCCTCTTCTTCAACCATGATGACTATTACTCCAGGTGCTCCGAATTGGTTGAAATTAGATCTTCAAAAGAGAGCATCGACACCTTCTCAACCTCTCAATTTGGAGGATATGATGAAGGAAATTGAAAAAGAGAGGCCTAAAAAGAAGGCCAAGGTCTTAAATTCTACTAGGCTAACTAACAAAGGATAAATTGTGGTTGAACGTGCTATACCTATGATAGACAAGGAGGCAAGAGATATGCAATTAACAAACTATCAGCTAGGCACTGTGAATTTGGGGAGACCAGAGATCAGCAGATGAATCTAATTGATGTGGTAGCATCCTCAACCAAGTCAAGGATGTTAAAGGATAAAAAAAGGAAGGATGAGCTTAAGGCTCAATTAGATCAATTGCATACCTTCTTGAAGAGTGTTTCTTCTCCAAGATCAAAATAGGTTGCCGCTATGGAGACTCCAATTTTGTTAAGTAAGAAGGAGGTAGATGATTTAGTACAAGTAAGGGGAAAAGCAGAGATATTGGATAGGTGGGTTGATAAGTTCAATTAGGAAGTTGGTGAGATATTGGTTGAAATTTTTGAGGTTCACAAAGGGACAGAAGAGTTGATAGGGGAAATGAATCAATATGTTGAAGCACTGGAAAAATAGGAAGAGGAGTACAAAGAATACAGTCAAAGATTGAAAGAAGTTAATAAATTACCTTTGACTACTCTTCTAGAACAGTCAATACTCAAAGAAGATAATAAAGATTTTATGGAAAAAACTTCTTGTATACACATATTCATATCAGACTTCCTGTGCAAACATAGAAATGAAGTTCAAGATGTTGTTAAAGATTTGAATGAATAATTTGAGGAGTTGGAAGCAGTCATTACTGTAATAGTGGATGTCAATATACCCATAAAGGAGGGCTTACCTTTGGATCAGATAAAAGAGAAATGCGATGATAGGTTCAAAGGATTCATGCAAAAAGGGGATAATGAAGAGGATTTATTGATAGATCGGCTAATAGACATTAAAGGAGAAGTAAGAGTGGCTAAGAGGGAGTTGACAAAGCTAAAGGATATAAGAGGGTTTGCTACTACGAAATTGGAAAGAATTAAGTTTGAAGATAGTTGGGTTGATGGGCCAGAATTAGATATGTTACAACAAGTCTTCGCCAGTTATGATGAGTATATTGTAGAACAGACTTCACATGCATAAACCTCATGCATGCATAGTTTTTTTTTCTCTTCTTTGCATGCAGGACTAGCAGTTTAAGGCGCATGGCTTTCTTCTTTTTCTCTCCTATATTTTGTTTTCTAGTTTAACTAAATGTTAATGTAAGAACTCAAAATCAAATTGGTTTGAGTTTCCAAGAGAGTTTTAGTTCCTAAAAAGGTGGATCAGCCTAAAATAGAAGGGACTTTTGAATTTTGTACATCTATAAATACCCTTGGGGTATCATATTCTAAGGGTCGGCTGATAGAGAATAGAATTGGCCACCTGATATTAGGAGATAGAATTTTTCATAGTTGTTATAGGGATACATTGTTACTTTAGTTTTACAGTTAAATAAAATTACAAGTTTATGCAATATGGTATTAGAATTGTGTTTTAATTGATAAGTTTGATGAGTTATAATCTATTTGTATGCCAATGATTGTGTTGAAGCATGATTGTTTCTTATGTGATGAAAGTCATTAGAAGAAGTCAGATTTAAGGATTATCTCGTTAGATTATTAATGAATTGAGTTTATTGAAGTCTGTTGATCTATGATCTTGGTGATGAATGAATGTGTGTTCTTTTGAAATCTTTGAAGGAGTTGTGATATGCAAATTATGGAATTAAATTAAGCACCTTAGATGTATGCAATTGTATGGTTTATTCTGTAAATTGTGTCATGCTTTGGTTTTTGTCGATCTATTGGAAAACATTCATTATTGAAGATATATGTCCGAATGTTAGATAAGTTTGATTCATATTTATTGATTTACCCTTTGATCTATCTTTTTCTTTTGTTTGAAACCCCCTTTATTTACAAGAATAGTTCGGTAAAATGAGTCATTGCTTGTATTCTTTGTTACCAGCACAGGCCCCTTGAACATTATAGGTGCATGGACCAATTGAGTGACACTAGACAGTTTAGAACCAACTATTAGGACCTTGGGAGTTAGGCTACTATATGTTGTCTTTATTTTTAAGGAGAAATAGAGTAGAAATATTTTGTTTACATGTTGTTTGTGTCATTTTCACCATCAACAGATCTAGCACTAGAAGGAGGGCCTAAAAGGACAAGCTGGCTCACATAGTGTCTTTCTCACCATAGAAATACGGAAGGATTCTCAGATCCTCTACTAACTCGAACCGCTACAAGAATTGCAAACCCCAGTTAGACCTAGACCTCATGCTCATAAGGTTTTGATACCTATATTGCCACCACCGCTTACTCCACCTGGATTTCCTCCAAAACCACCTACACCTCCACTAGTTCAACCCACATCACCACCTCCAATTAGGCTTGTATCACCACCAATTTGGCCTATATCACCACATCCTATCCAACCAATCCTACCCATGGCTTACTTTGTGAATAATCCCTCTCCATTAGAGACTATTCCAAGGGGGATCCATGACCTACCAAAGAACCCAGAAAATTTTTGTCCTAAGTACATGCATGGAGAATCGAGAAGTGTTGAGGATCATATACAAGCATTCAAAGATGCTTGCACACGTGCTCAATTTTCTCATCAGGATGTGGTATGTAGATTGTTTCCTTACTGTTTAGGAGATATGGCATATAACTGGTATTTAAATCTGCCCAGGGATCTATTCTGGGTTGGACAAATTTAGAAAATGCTTTTATTAATCAACTCAAGGTCTATGTAGACCCTGCTATATTGTATCACCAGTTTGCCACCATAAGAAAGGAACATCATGAGCCACTACCTTTATTTAATACCATATTCTAGAGGATGTATCGAAGGCTACAAGAGCCTTACTTAGTGGCTGAGAATATGGCCATTCAGGCATACTTAAGAGTTGTTGATCCTTTGATTGGCCTATTTTTGCAAAGAACTTATTAACCTGATGAGATTAAATCTTTGTCTAAAATTTATCACTTGGCCATCAAATTGCAATAGCAGATAACTCTGCAATCAGGAGGTTTAGGAGTAGCTCTCCCTCCTATGAATTATCAGATGCCTAACCCACCATTATACAACACTGTCCCAGGGATGTCTTATTCCAAATATGGACCTGTATCTAAGTTGCACGCCCCACCTACTATGCCCTTTTTCGGCAATGGCATGCAAGATTCCTCCCAACAACCTCAAAATCAACCACAACATGTAGGAGGATCAACCCATGTCCATTCCCCATCCATAGTGTAGAATGTGCAAAATGAACAAACTATTCAACTGACTAGTGAGTTAGAGACTCTAAAAAAGACTCTATCTCAGATGTCTAATGACATGGAACAGCTTAGGAAAAACCCTCCCCATAACCAAAACTAGAATTATTAGAATCAGGGAGGTTACAACAATCAGGGAAATTATTCCAATCAGAGTGGGAGTCAGAACACCAACCGAAACTTTCAGAATCAAAATTCCTCTAACCAAAATTACAAAAATTAGAATAGAGGATATAATCAGAGGTTCAATAACAACAACAACAATAGGCAGTGGAACACTGGACCCAACAATGGGGGAGTTCCTCATAATTATCAATCAGGTGAGGAGAGATCACATACGGCTAATGTTGTTGATCTTAGTTTTATGACTAATTGGTGTAGGCTACATGATACTGCAGCACATTCTGAGGTTAATTGTCCAGAAATGGAGAAAATTGTGAAGATTGCACAAGTTGATTCCCATCCTCCACCAGGAAATTCCAATCAGGATAATGGGTCAGTCAGTACTGCTATGACTTATGAGAACATTGAAGAGAAGTACCAATTTCCTATGCAAGGAGATAATGAACCCGAGGAAGATGTGTATGATGCCCAAGATTTTCAATCCAAAGGAGGTCACTTTCTGAGAAATCAGAATAAGGGCCCATTCACTACATTTGTACCCCCAAACAACATGTTCCCACCGAATCAAAATGTAGATAACAATCCGCCACCACCAAAGGGACCTTTTGACCTTCAGAATAGAGGCAATCCGCCTCCTTTTCCTAGATATCAAGTTAGGAATGATTCAGAATTTGACTTTATTGCAGAATTGCAGAGACAGAAGACATCCTTGTCATTCTTTGACATCATGAAGTGGTATTGAAGGCCCTGGAGGAGATAGATCGCTTAAAAGGAAAAGGTAAAGTGACTTCAACAAAGGAGACAAATGCAGCCATTTATAAAGGTAAGACTAGTACCCCACCTTTTCTTTTAAGTTTGAGGATTTTTGGGAAGAATTCGCACAACTGTTTATTGGACTATGGAGCATCAGGAAACATTATGCCCTTTTCAATATGTAAGAATTTAGGATTAAGTCCTATCCCGACCACTAAGAAAGTGATCCAGTTGGACAAAACAGAGGTCAATGTTGTAGGTGAACTAAAGAACGTGCATGTTTAGGTTGGATCAAATCCAAGGATCCAGACCTATATAGATATCCAAGTGGTTGATATCCTAGAGACATATGATATGCTCCTAAGTCGGGAGTTGATGAAAATTATTGGGGGATATTTGTCCTTGGATTTATCTCACATATGGCTACCATGAAAGGGAGTACCAACACAGATAAGGATTGAGAGTGAACCAAGACTCAAACATATGATCACGGAATATGATGCTTCAAATGAAGTAGCATATTTTGAGACTGAGATAGGAGTTTACAAATAAGAGGAAGTCCTTAGTTTCTCTGTAGTCAGTCCTGAGGATACATTTCCCTTAGAATGCAGTGACCCAATGATCTACATCAACCAGTAGGTCCTAATAAGAAATTTGCAACAAGATAGGTTGGTTTTAGGGGAAGAAACTGATCTAAGTAGTTTATTGCTTCCTAATTGGTGTAGGATTCATTATCACAATCATTCTGAATTAACATGTCAATCATGTCTAGATATTCTAAGTCATGTACATCAGCCCCAGCAAATATGTCAAGAGGAACCCACGACCCCCATCAATGAGTTTTCTTTCAAAGTTAAGGATGCTACCATCCTTACTCGGGCTAACCTTTCTCAAGAGGAAGGTTCCTCACCAATAGAGTAGACTCGGGTTTTATGTTCTAAAATCAAGAAGAGTTTAAGGTGTCTCAATTCCCCTTTAACACACCTACCCAGGATACTTTGCCAATACCCAAGGCATTGATGAGAAATGAGTTGGATTGCAATTTAACCCAAGAGGTTGTTCAGGAAGTGATTTTTGAGCAGGCTGAAAACATAGAAAAATCTTCAAGTGAGTTTTGCCCTAAACCAATTTTTGATGACCAACAAAAGTCCAAGCCACCACACATCTCAAGTAAGTCATCCCCTGTTGTTCCTAAAAAGAAAGAGCTCCTAGCCAAAGACCAATTATGGACTCTTAAATTTGATGGTTCCAAATCTAAAGCAGGAAGTGGAGCAAGGATTGAATTGACTAACCCAGAAGGGAAAACTTACTTTGCTTCTTATAGATTGTAGTTCGGTTGAACAAACAATATGGCTAAGTATGAAGCACTTGCTCGAGGTCCTATGTTTGCTCATAATAAGAAGGTTAATGCCCTCATAGTTATGGGAGATTCTGAGGTGATTGTAAAGCAGGTACGTAGCCAATATACATGTCATAACAAAAGATTGGTTGTGTATAGAAACAGGGTTTGGAATTTAATCGAAGACTTTGATGTTTTTGGGATTAGTCTGATCCCTAGGGAAGCTAATCAAATTGCAGATGCTCTTGTTGTTGCTGCTAGCACATTAGAACCCATGCAAAATTTTGATCTAAAGAGGTTTTTAGTTGAGTCGATTTTAGTCCCAGCTATTCCTGATAATGTTTGACACTTTCAAGTATTTGATGATGATTAGCATATATTGGCCTTTTTGGAAAGATTTGATGTTTTTCAAGGACAAATAATAGATGAATTCGAGAGGGATTAGGGAGATTGGGATTCTGAGAAAGAGAGTCCAGAAGGGATATTAGATTTAAAGAGTAATAGCATTCTGAAAGGGATGGTTTCTTTAGAGAGGATATTTGACTCTGACCCAAGGGCTCGCCAAAGGGTGCCTACAAAGAGTGATGGAGGGAAGTACGAATCTGTTAACTTAACTCACTTAGGCCCAGAAAGGAATGTTCTTATAGGAAAGACTTGTCCTCAAGAAATTAAGGACAAGATAATCAAGGTCTTGGAGCAGAACATTGAAGCTATTGCTTGGAGTTATGATGATCTAAAAACTTTTGACACTTCAGTGATTACTCACACCATACCTCTCAAGCCAGAAGCCAAGCCTTTTCACTAGAAGCAATGCCTGATCAATGCCTTAATTGAGCCCTTGATCTAGAAGGAGGTGCAGAAACTTTTATCTGCTAGAATAATCTTTCTGGTTAGACATTCAACTTGGGTGGCTAATTTAGTTCCTGTGCGCAAGAAGAACGGTGAGATCAGGCTATGTGTGGATTTTAGGAATCTAAACAAGGCCTCTGAGAAAGACAATTATCCCTTACCTTCTCTTGATGAAGTCTTAAAAAAGGTTAATGGATCCCAGATGATGTCATTCTTGGATGGTTATTCTAGATACAATCAAGTCTTGGTTAGCCATGAGGATAGGATGAAGACTACTTTCACTACTAAATGGGGCACATTTGCCTACAAAAGGATACCATTTGGTCTCATCAATGATGGTGCTATTTTTTAAAAGGCAATGGATGTAGCTTTTAAAGATCTGATAGGAAAATGTATAATCATTTATGTAGATGATTTAACCATCTTCTCTATTCCTAGAGAAGATCATGTTGCAAACTTGGAAAAGGTTCTAAAGAAATGTATAAGTTATGGTGTCTCTCTTAACCCAAAGAAATGTGTATTTGGAGTATCTGAAGGGAAGCTCCTAGGTCACATTATATCAAAGGAAGGGATTTCCATAGATCCTGACCGAGTGGAGGCTATCTTGAAATTGACAAAGCCAGGTAGCAAGAAGGAAATGAGGTCCTTCTTTGGAAGGATTAATTTTGTTAGGAAATTTATAACAGAGTTTGCAGAGATTGTCAAACCCCTCAATGAAATGATGAAGAAGGATGCAAAGGTTTAGTGGAGTGAAGAGGCTAAGTCTACTTTCATGCAGATTAAACAATCTATATCTAAGGCGCCTATTTTGACAAGTCCAGATTATCTAAAACCCTTCTACATTTATTTGTTTGCTTCTGAACATTCATGTGCAGCAGTTTTAAAACAGAGAAGAGAAGAGAGTGAGGAGAGACCGATTGCTTTTATGAGCTCTCCATTTAAGAATGCAAAAGTAAGGTATTCACCATTAGAAAAATAAGCCTTTGCATTGGTACGAGCAGTGAAGAAGTTCAGGAATTACATAATTCGAAGTCAAGTAATGGCCATAGTTCTAGATCCAGATGTGAAGTCTCTTCTAATGCAAAGTGTATTAGGGGAACGAAGACAAAAATGGATGGTAATATTGTAGGAGTTTGACTTAGAGATTCACCCGATGAAACTCGTTCGAGGACAAGGATTGTCCAAAGCAATGGCTGAAGTAGACAAAAATATTACTTGCCAACAGTACACGGTTCAATCATTCATGAAGGATCCCTGGTATATAGATTTAATCTTCTTCCTCCTCAATAACAAATGTCCAGAAGGAATGAATGCTACTCAAAGGAGAGAATTGAGGATGAAGAGTGCTCATTACATGCTCAAAGGGGGATCCATTTATAGAAAGAATTTTCAAGGAATTTACCTACGTTGTTTGGATCAGCAAGAAGCAAAGCATGCTATTTCTGAGTTTCATGGAAGGCATGGAATAGGGCATGGATCTGCTGATGCTTTGGCTCATCAGATTTTAAGATCAGGCTATTATTGGTCTTATGTGTTTAGAGATGCACATCAGCACTGCAGGACTTGTCATGCATGCCAAATCTCTACACCTAGAGAAATAAATCATGTAATGCCCCTACAACCAGTATATGAGGTAAGGCCATTTTCTCAATGAGCACTTGATTTTGTAGGTGTAATTAATCCAAATTATTCTGCAAGTCATAAATTCATCTTGACTGCAACTGACTACTGCACATGTTAGACTGAGGCACAACCTTGCAAGAATAGCACCACAGAGGTGGTCATCAAGTTTCTGACTGAAAACATCACAACCAGGTTTGGAGTTCTATTTGCTCTGGTATGTGATAATGACCCTTATTTTTCTTCTACTATGTTCATTTCATGGGCCTATGAACATAAAATTATCTTGAAATATTCTTCCAATTACTAGCCTGAGGGAAATGGAGTGGCTGAGTCCACAAATAAAAACTTGTTGGAAGTTATAAGAAAGTTGTTAGAGAACAATCCTAGGGACTGGCACACCCAGTTAAGATTTTCCTTATGGGCAGATCGAACCAGAATCAAAGCAGCTCTAGGAAACTCACCTTTTAAGTTAGTTTATGGCCAAGATCCAATCTTCCTGATTCATTTACAGATACCTGTCCTTAAGTTCATGCAGGAATTTTATAATAGGGATGATAGGATTGAGGTTAGACTACTTAATTTGTTAAATATGGAAGAACAAAGAGATGCTGCTCTGCAGCAATTCTCTAAGCATCAGGCTGTTGTCAAACGCTGGTTTGACAAGAGAGCCAAAATAAAATCCTTTCGAATATCAGATCTTGTGTTATTATGGGATAAGGCGAGAGAAAAGAAAGGACATCATCAGAAGTTTGATAGACTTTGGTTAGGTCCTTACCAAGTAGCTGAAATACTAGGCGATAATGCTTTTCATTTGAGTAGCTTAACAGGAGTGCCTGTTCCATTACCAGTTAATGGTCAGTTTCTCAAGCACTATTTTGGTGCATAAAAGGTCTGATGTTTTAAAAGGAAATTGTATTATACTGTATCATATATAATTAAGTATGTTGTTTAGTTTAGTTTTTATTTTGTTTGTTTTCTTTCTTTATTTTTGTTTGTTTGTTTTGTTTTGTTTGGTCTTGTTTCGTTGGGGATCTTCATTTTGTTCATTTCAAATTAAGGGGTTGTTATTCAAAGTATGCTATTGGTACTAAGAGAGAAATTGGTTTAGGTATTTTCATTATCATCATTGAAAAGGATTTCATTCTGAAACTTATGTTTTATGACCATTCTAGTTTGGGTTTGAAAATTTATTAAGGATAGAAGATATATTGTGAATATCTCATGAATTGTGATAAAAAATCTGACACCAAATTAGGAAAACATTTGCATGAGTAAGTACCTATTTGTTTTAGAAGCACTCTACCCTTTGATTCAAGTGAAAAATCTGATTCCAAAACTATCATGAAATCAATAGTAGTTCTCAACCCATGTTTCAGATTCATTATGTCTGAAGTATTGAGCAAGGTACACAAAAGATTTCCACAAGCAAGGTTTTAAAAAAAATGAATGAAAGAAAGAAAGAAAGAAGGGGAAAACTCAATATCAAATGGGTAATAAAGTATCTCTATCGGGGCTATGGACGCATGGCTGGTAGTAGAGCAATGCTTTGAGAGAACTAGAGGTATCTCCGTCGGGGCTATGGACGCCTATCTGGAAGCGGAGCAATTCCCAGGATTTTATTGCATGATAGTTAAAGGTCTCAACCTATGTAGCTTGAATCTTAGGTATAGTTGTTCACAAATAGAGAAATTATCTACAACGAATGATGCACAATATATGCACACACTCAGATTCAAAAATAACTCATGAGCACATACATCTGAGATTCTAGCTCAAACTTATCCTACATATATCTGATCTTATTTCAAGTTAGCATGCTTCATAAACCAAGTAGTTTTACGGTGACTAAAATTTTCTTTGGGTATCTCGAAAATGGGTAAACCATTTTCCTAGCTGAGTCGCCATTTTCTATGCCTTGCATAACCTCCCCACCTTTTGCCTTGGTCAAAATGGGTACCCCTTTATGTTTTTAATCTTTTGTTGATTTTCAAACAAAGTTTGGAGTCTTTTGTTTCAAACACTTTGTTTTTCCTTGGTTTATTTTGTCAGAACCGGAGCCGGAACCAAATTGGGTTGTGAAACTTCCATTAAGAATTGTTCCTATCCCTTTCCCGATAGTTTCTTTTAAACCTTTTGTTTTGTCTTTATCGGACCCGGATCTGGAGTGGACGTTAAGTTGGTGTATATTGGAAATTGCCAAATCAAAATCCATTCTGTCTCCACTTCCGCTCTTTGAACTTTTGGTTTTACTTTAAGTCCTTGTGTTAATTTTTATTATTTTGGTCTTTTTGTTTTGCTTTTGTGTTCTGTTTTGTTTTTGTGCTTTGTTGGCAGAACAAGACCCGGAATGGGAACGAAGTTGTGAAATCCCTTGAGTTTCCGAATCAGATTCCATTTTGATTCTGCTCCTGCCGTTTCTTGGTCGTTAACTTTCTACTGAAGTCTCACTGTAGTGAAGTGTTGGTTCTTCTCCAGTTATGACTCCGCTTAACTACATTTAATGTGTTAATGACAGCTGCCATGCGTAGGTAGAAACTTTGAATTTTATCTTGATTAAGGATTAAATGGGTTATTGTTATCATTGTTAAGAAATCAAGGAGAATAGTAAAGCAACAGTCGAGTTATTCTCAGTGAATTGATTGAAGGAGGAGGAGATCATTGCTTGCGAATTTCTTTAGAAGGTTTGCCAAGTTTTGCATTCAAGGTAGGGTTCCTATTCTCGTTTTTCTTTCTTTTACTTTCGTGTTCTCTATTTGTGATTGATCGTTTGATTTTTGGGTAAGTTCGCTATCTCAGTGGGTTTGCATCTTTATTTATTATTGTTCTTGGTTTTGTTTTGGTTTACATTTCTGGTTTTTAGTGAGTTTGAGGGTGGTTGTTTTCACATTTTCTCCTAATCGCGTCATGTTGTGTTGGTTTTTAAATGTGTAGATTAATTAGGGTTTTTACAGTGAGGTAGATTAAATCTAGGTTTTTATAGTGAGTTACAATTGGTAGAATCTGGTTTTTACTTAGGATTTTATTGTGCATTCGTTTGGTTAAATCAGGAAGGGTTAAAGTCGTGCCCTAGTTTTTATATTGCGTTTTCTAGATGAGGGTTTTTATGCATTTTTGTGATCACATTTAAAATGATTAAATATGATGCCCTAAAATACAATCACCCCACGGTCATATGGGCATGGTCCTTTCATGCTAAATTTTAAGCCTCATTTTGTTTAAATATGACCTTGGTTTTTAATCATAAAGTAATGCATTAAATTATTAAAATCATTGATGATGTCATGGTCAACATAGCTGGAAGTGGGATCGGAATTGATTTAGAATTTTGGATGTGTTTTATGATTAGTGTCAATTCCATTTTCCATCCCATCTCCGACTCCGCTTGTAGTAAGAAGCTTTATTTCAAGATAATTTTAACCTTAGCGGAAGCGGAAACGAAACTGAAACAGAATATGAAAATAGAAAATTTGAAGGAAATCGAATCAATTTCCATTTCGGTTCTAGTTCTGATCACTATTCCACTTCTGACTCCAAGTCCGCTTCATGTTAGTAAAATGTTAATAACAGTTTTTTCTTTGAGCCTGGCAGTATGTTAAAAGAGGATTGTTTAAGATTTTTTCTACCTAGTTCTGCCTTTGATGTATGTTTGAAAGGTATGATTTTAAGACATATTTTAAGATGTTTATTCAAAGATCTAACTAGAGGTTTTTTTGCAGGAAAGCTGAAGAATGTCGAGGACATCAAGAGAAGCCTCCCAAAGGAACCGACCTGCAAGAACATCAAAAGCAGTAGCTAAACCAAAGAAGATCAAGCCAGAACAGTTACTTTATACCTTGAGGTATAATCACAGGAGTCCTATTGTCAAAGTAAGCAAAGTAGAATCAGATTGGTCAGACATCACCGACACAAATTTGGGCCAATACAATTTTGAGGAGCTGTATGCAGAAACCTTTGCTGAAGATATAACAGGGAGGACAAAAAGAATTGTTGATTCCAGCTTGGCCCATATCACTCTATTTCCTTTGACAAACCAATGCCCGGACTTGATCTTGACAGCTGCAGGAGCTTACAATCTGGCTACTCGACAATGTATGGATTCCCAAGATAATGTAATTATTGATTTTACTCCTCATATGTTTCAAATTATATTTAGTGTCCCAGATCCTAAGAACATGGTGCAGTTAAAAGAGGTAGAGGCCTTGGAGAAATATAGGAAGTATAAGGAATCCAATAAGTCTCACTTGAACAAAAAGTGGTTGAAGATAGAAAAAGTCTCTAACCAAGCTTGCAGACCAACCAAAGAGGGCAGACTTCTATAAGGAGGTATCAAATTTCATAATGATGTTGTCTAGGGATTTTGGGAAGAGAGATGCCTTTCATTTCAAAGAGTGGATGTTTCCCTTCATCCAGATCATTTTAAATGGCACCCATCAATTTGATTGGCCGATGATTGTATCAGATGCTATTCATTATCAATTGACC
>CM021103.1:225887852-225939179 GCA_007115665.2 Sequoiadendron giganteum
GGGGTCCTCATCTATCCCTACGGGATTACAAGACAAGTGTCTGGTGGGACCAGCAAAACAATAGGCTATGCTAATGTAAGGTGGCATCATCGAAGACATATGGTTAGATATTGCACTCTCACTTCACATCACTATTGTGAAGCCAAAAGTAGTTAGACATTGTGTGATATGTAATGTTAGTGGAAGATAACTTCAGAATTAAATAGGTAGTAGCATCTTGATGTCTCGTTGAAGACTTATTGGGTCCCCAACCTATATTTGTGATTGATAGATAAGGTGGACAAGTGTCCCGAAGGGCAGGTGGTGATAAGCAATTGCATCATGTATTTTATTCACATTATTGTTATGAATAAAATAGTGTTGGGTAAAGGTATGATAAGCGATGGTATAGGTCAACGACAATTAAAAGGGAATTGTCCAATGGTCATGTTTTAAAGTTATAATGATGAATAGATATTGGTGGATCATGGCATAAAGAGCTTAGATCAACGGGTCATATTTGAAGTTACACCTCTCAAACGACTATGACAGTGTGAACAAGGGTTTTGGCTATAAATCAACACTGTGCATGAATTTAATTGTCCCAACTGCTCTAGTGACCAATTAATAAAATATTTTCTTTGTAGGATGGTGGCATGGACTGCAAATGCAATCAAGATCAAAATTAGATAACATAATCAAGGGAATGCATTAAATGCATATTATGTTTAGGGTTTTGGAGGTTGCCATGTTTTATAGATCCAAAAAATTAAAACTAATGGTGTGTAGCTTGATGCAATCAGTGTAGGATGATGAAGGAGATACAAAAGTGAAAATCAGAATTTGGCTAAGTTCTTGAAGTTGTGGAGTTAGTGTGTATTGCAAAGAGTAATTGTGAGCTTCTAGAGGTGGACAGAGAATGCACTAAAAAGAAAAGAGATAGTCAAAGAGCATGTGCATGGTCTCTTGATGTGGATAGAGAATGCACTAATAAAACAGGGAAGGTAAAGAACATAACAAAGATGTGCAAGGTAGAGAACTGAGTTGCAGAGGCAACAACAAGGAATTGAGCAGTTGCAAATTATGTTGCAACATTGAACTATGTTCAGTAGAACAAGTTGTAATAAATTGCATTATAAATCTGATTGGCGGGTGCCATTAGATATCTAGGTAGGTCCTCAGAGTAGGGAGTTGGTTCTTCCTTGGAGTAGGTGCTCCTAAAACTAGGGGATTGATGTCTCCTTAGGGTTGATGCCCTTAAACATTGTAATCAGAAGATATTCATTGTGAGGTTGGATTAAGCCAGTAGATCCTAGTAGCTATTCCCACCATGGTTTTCCCATCTTGGGTTTTCCATGTATACCTTGTTTTATCTACATTTGTGTGTGTGTTTATTTCTCTACTTAGTTAATTTATCTGCATTAAGTATTAAGGGGTAAATTTTATTGATCTACTAATTCACTCCCCCTCTTAGTAGATTGTTGTGTTCCAAAAACTTCCTTGGTTTGGAGAGCTATCTTCTTCCCTTACAATATCCTTTTGGAATCATGATGTTATTTATTTTTAGTAGATTTACTTTAGTGTGCATATTCATGTAGATTCACAAGCCCACTAAAGTGGGGGCAAAATGTAGTGTCGAAAATTGCATACCCTTATAATTTCACCTACACTTTTGTATCTACTTTAGTGTCCACTCCCTTAGTATTTGTGTAGGCTCATCTTATCCCTTACATCATCCTTTTTCCCTCTCAAGATGATCAGGGAAATTATCAGTAGCTATCTTTGTGTGTTAGTTTTGTGTTAACCATGCCTTTTCCTCATTTCCCGCCATCTTTGAGTGTGATTTGCTTTGAAAGTAGTGTGTTGTGTGGAAATTTGCACACCGTGATAATATCAAATAAAATTTTAACATTCAAAAGGTCATTTATAAGAATGTTTCCACTTGTCACCTACCTTGGTCAGTGGAAATGGCTTGGGTCGACTTGTAATAGCTCGATAGCCTCCTTTTCCCCCTTTTTTCTCTTTTAAATCCATATTTTTCACTCTACAAGTCTCTCTTGATCCTTTCTCTATTGGATATTCTCTCTACTCTCTCTCAAAATATATTTCTCTCAAGTTTGCACAACTCTCTTGGCTCTCATATCCCCTTCTCTCTCTATCTTTTTGGTTTCCTCAAGCCTTGCAGGTAATATCTATTTGTCTTGTGTCTTTGAGCATGATGGGATTTATCACATCCCTTTTTTATGAATTTTTAATTTTATCTATTCATCTTTTGATCTATCTATCTATCTGGTTGTCTATGGAGGTGAAAAAATTGAAACAGGGGTTTAACTAAGGAAAGCCCCTAAACAACCCCAACATTTTCTCTCAATCTTATGTTTGCAGGTATTGGATGCATTCCCTTGATAGAGGCTTCATTTCTTGGTTTGTTATGAGCACTTTATTTCTCTTCCTTTGTTTTATCATTTACATTTCACTTAGTTTACATTATTCTAGTTTTTTTAATTCTTTTTTATTTCCACACTTTAAATAATTCCTAGCAAACATAATTGATAGTAATCACTTGGTTATTTTTTTGAGATATTCTTGGTTTTTGGTTCATATGAGATGTCAGTGCACCATGGGGACGTTCGTGTGCCATGTTTTTTTCCTTGGCTAAGAGCTCATCAAACTATCTAGAAGACATCTATGACCTACTCTTTCTATTTCTGGACTCTCACATTTTAATTTTATATAAAACATAAATAAGTATTATTTCATCTCGTAACCTCAACTTTGATCTTTGAGGTAGTTGAGGGACATTCACCCCTCAATATCCTTTTATTTAGAGGGTGTCAAATTTCCTCCTCTATAGGTACCAAAACATAGGTAATGTATGCTTCATAAGTATGCCACATCATCACCTACCACCAATGATAGAAAGATAAATCAAATCTAAGAATTGATGTGATTTAGATACTTTTACAATAGAATTGATGATAGGTCTAATCAAGAAAACTAAATTTAAAATTTAAAATATTATGAATACCAATCATGGGAGTTAATTATATTTTTAAACCAAAAAAAAATTAAGTTCCTTTGTAAATTCACTATTATAAAGCTAGTTCATAACTCTTGCAAGTTTCTAAGCTTGAAAATTGAACTAAAACTAGATTGAAAAGGTTGGTCAACTTATAGATAATAACTCAAGACAAGAAAAAGGAAAAAAGGTAAATATTTGGCCAAAAATATACCACCTCCTACTCTACCACTAGAAAATAGGAAAGTGGCCATTTCAAGATAAACCTAGCATATGCATCATTCATGTCCATGTATCCAAAAATAAATATGGTTAAACCCAATAACCCTATACATACTTCCACACCATCAAATTTGAGGTGGTGCAAGACTATGTAGATTTCATTTTTGATTCATACCTCTCTACTGACACCTCCACCCCTTTGTGAAAGGGGAATATAAGTGTTGTAAGGCCACATTCAAGAAGTACCCCCTTCAAGATACATATAGGATGTGGACCTTTTTTTGTCAATATGTCTAGTTCCCATTGTCCACTCTAATTATATATCATCACTTCTTGTGCCAAATAGTTTGACACATCATTACACATAATCAAAGCAAAGGGGAAAATTTCCCAATTCAATTGCATGATCTCTATGAAGATGATTAAGAAAATTATTGGCATATAATTGGGTTCCTTTGATGGAAAACAACCTCTTTATAGCATGGAGAAATATGCAAAACCAAATTTCCTTTGTTAACAACCTATTCCCTAATCAATTACAAGTAGTATGCAACATGATTACTTGCCTCCTAGACATGGATTCTGATAAGAAAGTATATTATGAACAACTAGTTACTCTATAAGCTAAGTAGAACTCCATGGGGTGTGATCCTATACTATATTTCTCCTAATATAACAAGGAGAAGATGACATACTAGTTAGTGAAATTTAATGTTTCCAAAATGTTCATATAACCCTCCTAAAACAATTCTTCATTAATGTTACCAAATATACCCTACTATCAACTCCAAATTTGTCTATTTTGTAAAGGGGTATGATTTAGTCAATATCTACATTCCCTACCTCCACTACAAATCTAACTACTAAAATTTTGTGGAGGAATTACCAATTATCTCCCTTTACCTAATAAATAATAAGCACACCTTGAATGTTACCAAATATTACATCATGATCTTGAGGTCCTTATATAGGGGAGACTAGTATTTAATATAGGATAACATGATCACAAGGGTCTATGGATACTCTAGTAGAGTATACAACCTTCCAATGTACATAATAGGGTGTTTGCCTTAGAATTAATTCACCAAGTGGACATAATGGACCAATAGTTTGTAAATGACATATTTTCCTTCCATCACCTTCTACACCCCTTCTATGAAATCATTATCATAAATAGGAAGTCAGTAGATACTTTGTATGCTAAGATAAAAGAGTTATGACTAAACATATTAGAGGACTACAAGAATTGTGATCCAATATTATTGTTTTTGTATTGTTATAAAAAAATTAATAGCATAAAGAAATGAATGTTTTCTCATGAACCCTACATGTAGATCAAAGATAAGAGGAGCACTAAGGAGGAGGATATAAATGATATTTTTGGCACTTGGTCAATCATATTATTTTTATTATTCTTGTAACCCTACAAGACTTTATATAGGAAGTTCAAATACTATAAGACATACCTATGTTATGATTGGAGGAACTCCCTAAAGAAACTCAATTGGACCAACCAAAAAATGGGTAACTGATGGATATTTAGGTAGGAGGTAGAAAATATAGATGAAAATCTAGTGGTTTATACCTTGGATGATAAATAGGAAGATATCTATGATCAATACCTACTAGCTTAACTTCATCATACCCCCTCCTAAGTATAAGGGAAGAATAAAAGTCATCTTATCAGAGGGAGAAAAAGAAAAATCTAGATCTCTTGGATTTTTGGTGGTGTGGGCGCAAGTGGAACCATAAATAATAATATCCTAGATAACACTGGCATCCATTGGAGGTGTGTGCCCATAGCAACTAGAAACTTGGACTAGATAATAACAACAACAAACTTCAAGATGCAAGGTAGAAATAGTACTACTGGTAAGTGAATTTACCTCATTTGAGATGATCAAGATACAAGTCCCAAGTGGTTAGATAGTGTGATCCTATACTATATTTCTCCAAATAGAACCATTAAATATTGAAAATCTTAATCTAACTTTTGTGGTTGAGGATGATGACCTAAAGGAATAAAAAAAAAAAAAAGTAGAAAACGTGGATGAGACACTAAAAAGAAGGCTAAAAAGTAGAGGGATAAGGATAAAGAATTATTTTAGAATAATACGTCCATCGCATAGGTAAGTATCCCTTCTCCCTCTCCTCCTAAAACTACTCTCTCCTCTCCTTCATAATATACTATCCCACCTACTCCTCCCCCTTCTCATTTCTAACCTCCTTTTTCTCTATCCTTTTGTATCCACATCCTTTTTCCCCTATATCTAATCCCTTTCCTTTTCTATATTCCCAATTTTCTCCTCCTCCATTTTTCTATTATATTTTCTTTCTATTAGAGGTCCTCAAGTTTCCTAGAAACAATAATTCATGCCACCATCCCCTCCATTTGAATACTCACCCTAGATCTATTTTTCATAGTACAAATCACTAGCTAATGACATTCCCTAATTATCATTAACTGTGGGGATCATATTCTCACCTTCAAGTTCCCATCCCATCACTTTCACATGTCTTGGAGTCCAAAACATTCTCTACCACAAGCATTACATAGGTCTTGAATCCCCAAACATTCACTCTTTTCATTGTTGCATAATATGTAGCCCCACCAACACACTAATTTTTTACTTAGGGGGCTACTCATTTGCCTCAAGGTGTGATAATAATAATGGATCATTCCTTTTACCAACAATAAATGAGCCAAATATAGGTCATCATATAGTTTTAGGAGGCTAAAAGAAAGAGAAAAAAGATAACACCAAAAGAGTGAGATCAAAATATAATCCAACATAAGATGTTATGAATTTTTCTCACTTTACTCCCCTCATGGGTAATATTGAAGGATAAATATAAGCCAAAAAATATCAAATGAAGGTAATCAACATTAGCATTAAGGATGCACAAGATGAGGATAATTCAAGGTTTTGTAGGAGGGTGCAAAGGTATTCGACACCTCTTTGATCACCTTAGAGAGGGAATTTAAGAAAAATATGTTAATCTTGATGCAATCATGTAGATAATGATTTTGAGACACCAATAAAGGAACTCAAGGGTAAATCGTTCACTATGGATGAAAACTATATTAAGGCCAAGGACACACATGTTGTGTAATCCAAAAATTAGTTGTAAACACCCAAACTTAGATAAATTGGGTGTTAATGGAGATAGCTACTTCACAAAGTTAGATGGTCACTAATAAAGACATCATTGAACTGTTACGAAAGTTGGTGGAATACCTAAAGTCTAATCTTTCCCAAGAGTAATCCAATTTGAGTGCTTAAGTAAGGGAGGTCAGAGAAATGAATTTTTTTGAATGCCTATGACAATCAATTGAAAAATATGTAAGTCTAGAGAGAGACCCAAGCACAAACTATCAATGGTGAGATTAAGAAGGGAGAGAACCTATAGGCCAAGCTAGATGTGGTAAAACAAGAAATTGAATAATTGTAGGTTAAGGTCAAGGAGCTAAATATGTTTGTGTGATCCCTTTAATGAGCCCTAAAAATGTCTAGTTCCTTGCTTTAGTTTCATGATTTTTACCTCATTTCTACTAAGTTTTAAGGAAATTTCTAAACCTTTCTATGTACTTTAAGTATTTAAAAATTATTAAATATGATATATTATATTAATGAATGTGTGATATTTGAATGTCTATGGTATTTAATAGAATTTTATGAATAACTATATTTTTTAATAATGAAAAGGTACCTTAATACTAACCCCTACAGTGAAGAACCTGTCAACCAGCAACAAAAAGATTCTCAACCCGCAGCAGAAGGATACCAATTCAACACAGCCAAAGAGGAAGATCAGTTACAACTTGTGCATATTTCTCAAAGATGATGTAGGAAACGGTATAAGGATGTGAACACAAATATCCATGTGTCATTCCATCCCTTCAATAAATCATGGAGGAAGAATAGGTGTGTTCTAACAAGGGCTAGTATTTTATAATAAAGACTACTCTGTTAGGCGCATTCTCTAGTTATAATAGTCCTCTTAATTAGTGTAGAGTCCTTATCAAAATTTTACACTCTTGATTCCAATTATTGTTATTTTTATATTAAATCGAGACATGGTCCTCTTCCTACATTTCTAGAAGAGTTGACAGTTGCTCATAGTTTGTTTATAGTTTTTGAATAACAAGACTCTCATAGACCCTATATATGGGGATACTCTTGTGAGAGACCGATTAGCTATATTTTTGTATAAAATTAGATTGAATATTAAATTTATTATAATTTATTTTGAAGATTTGTGTATGTTTGGATTACAATAACGAAGGGTACTTCAATTGGATTATTTTCTAAGTTAGTATGTGAAAAGAGACATTTTGAATTGTAGAAAGTCAAGCAAGGGCCACTTGAGGTACTGCAAAATCCATGTTAGCTTAGATGATTATTTAGATTCTGAATTATAGTTTCTAATTTTTTGTTTCTAGTTTATATTATGTTGAATGCTATATTATAATTTCTAAATTGAAGTTTCTAATTACATTTTTTAAATGTTATTAAGTGATTAGTTGAAATAGGTCACACTATAGCATAGAGAGTCACTAGTTATAGTTTGTGAAAAGATAAGTACTTGTAGAAGTTACTAAGGTCACTTACAATAACTAGTATTTTCTTACCTTATTCTCTAAATAGGAGTTATTTCAAGTTAGGAAACTTTTATATGAATTTAATTTTTTCAATTACATATACTCAATCGATTAAGAAAGTCTAGGATTCTTAACTAAATATATAGTGCCAACATCATCCCAAGATTATGATTCCCTAGTTGACAATTTAATGAAGCCCCTTTTTGAACAATAAATTGCTTAATCTGGGATATGTAGGTTCATTAAGTTGTATGTATGCTATCTACATTAGTTAATTAGACTTAAGAAGAAGCTCTACATTTTTGGTACCATTTCTAGGATGGTGTTGTTATGCCTTGCATAACCACCCCATCTTTTGCCTTGATCAAAATGGGTCCCCCTTTTGTGTTTTTTTATCCTTGGTTGATTTTCAAACGAAGTTTGGAGTCTTTCTTTTCCAACACTTTGTTTTTCTTTGGTTTAGTCTATCAGAACTGGAGAAGGAAATGAAACGGGTTCTGAAACTTCTTTCAAAACTCTTTCTGATTCCCATCCCGAAAGTCTTTCTTTTTAACCTTTTGTTTTGTCTTTATCAGAGCTAGAGCCGGAGTGGAAGTTAAGTTGATATTTATTCAAAGTTAAAAAATCAAAATCCATTCCGTCTCCACCTCCGCTTTTTCAACTTTTGTTTTAGGCTAAGTTCTTATATTTAGTTTTCTTATTATCGATCTTTTTGTTTTATTTTTGTGCTTGGTTTTGTTTCATGCTTTGTTGGCGGAACCGGACCCGAAACGGGAACAAAGTTGGGAAATTACTCAAGTTTACAAATCCATTTTCATTCTGATTCCGCTCCCTCCGTTTCTTTATCGTTGACTTTTTACTGAAGTCACACTATAGTAATGTGTTAGTTCTTCCCCAGTTTCAACTCTACTTCACTGCATTTAATGTGTTAATGATAGCTGCCATGTGTAGGTAGAAACTCCAAGTTTTACCTTGATTAGGGATTAAACGGGTGGTTATTATTATTGTTAAGAAATTGAAGAGCAAAGTAGAGCAACAGTGGAGTTTTTCTGAGTGAATTGAGTGAAAGAAGAGGAGACAATTGCTTGTGGATTTCTTCAGAAGGTTTTTCTTGTTTTGCGTTCGAGGAAGGGTTCCTATTCTTTCTTTTTCTTTTTCTTTTTCTTTTTCTTTTTTATTTTTACTTTCGTGTTTTATGTTCGTGTTTGATCATTTTGCTTTGGGAAAGTTTGCCATCTCTATGGCTTTGCATGATTTTTTTTTCTTTGTTTGTTTGTTGTTGTTCATGGTTTCGTTTTTGCTTTTGTTTCTAGTTTTCAGTGAGTTGGGGCACGGTCGTTTTCACGTTTTGTCATGATCGCGTCATGTTGGGTTAGTTTCTAAATGCGTGAATTAAATTAGGGTTCCACAGTAAGATAGATTAAATTCAGGTTTTAAAGTAAATTAGGGTTATTTAAATCTTGTTTTTACTTAGGGTTTTATTGCATTTTTGTCTGGTTAAAATAGAAGGGTTAAATTCATGCCCTGGTTTTTGTATCGTGTATTTATGTGTTCGTGTTTAGTGTTAAATATGATGCCCTAAAAGTACAGTCATCCCCATAGTCATATGGGCATGGTCCTTTCATGTTATATTTAAGCCTCATTTCAATTTAATATGACCCTCGTCCTTAATTATGAAGTTTTGCATTAAACTGTTAAAATCATTGATGACGTCATGCTTAACATAGGCGGAAGCAGGATCGGAATTGATTTAGATTTTTGGGTGTGTTTTATGATTAGTGTCAATTACATTTTTTCATCCCATCTCTGACTCTGATTGTACTAAGAATCTTTATTTCGAGATAATGTCAACCTTGTCGAAAGTGGAAGTAGAACCAAAACAGAATATGAAAATAGAAAATTTGAAGGAAACCGAATCAATTTCCATTCCAGTTCTGGTTTTGATCACTATTCCACTTCCGACTCTAAGCCCACTTCTTGTTAGTGGAATATCAATAACGGTTTTTTTTGCTCCGAGCCTGGCAGTATGTTAAAAGAGGATTGTTTAAGATGTTTTTTTCCTGGTTTCGCCTCCGATGTATGTTTGAGAGGTATGATTTTAAGACATATTTTTAGATGTTTATTCAGAGATCTAACTAAAGGTTTGGTTGCAGGAAAGTTGAAGAATTTCGGGAACATCAGTAGAAGCTTTCCAAAGGAACCGGCCTACAGGAACATCAAAGCAGTAGCTAAGCCAAAGAAGATCAAGCCAAAACAGTTACCCTATACCTTGAGGTATAACCACAGGAGTCCTATTGTCATAGTAAGCAAAGTGGAATCAGATTGGTTAGACATCGCCGACACAAATCTGGGCCAATATAATTTTGAGGAGTTGTATTTAGAAACGTTTGTTGAAGATATAATAGGGAGAACACAAAGAATTGTTGATTCTGGTTTGGCTCATATCACCCTGTTTCCTCTTTCAATCCAATGCTTGGAGTTAATCTTGGCAGCTACAGGAGCTTACAATCTGGCTACCCGGCAATGCATGGATTCACAAGATAATGTAATCATTGATCTCACTCCTTAAATGTTTCAAAGTATATTTAGTGTCTCGGATCCCAACAACTTGGTGCAGTTAACTAAGGCAGATGCTCTAGAGAAATATAGAAAATATAAGGAATCCAACAAGTCTCACTTGAGCAAAAAGTGGTTAAAAACAGAGAAGAAATCTCCAACCAAGCTTGCAGACCAACCAAAGAGGGCAAATTTTTATAAAGAAGTATCAGATTTAATAATGATGTTGTCTAGGGCCTTCAGGAAGAGAGATGCCTTTAATTTCAAGGAGTGGATGTTTCCCTTCATCCAGATAATCTTAAATGGCACCCATCAATTTGATTGGCCAATGATTGTATCAGATGCCATTCATGATCAATTGACTAGTATTAGGGAGACTAAATGTTTTTTCATGACTTCTTACATTATGTATGCAGCAGCAATAATAGGTATCTTCCCAAGACACCGAAGGGAGAGAGAAGTTTCAGTAGCTAAGTTAAAGCTTGTTGAAGAAGCTCACAGAAAGGAAGAAGAAGCATAATGATTACAAAAGGAGAAAGAGGCCGAAGAGCTGATCAAAAAGCAACAAGAAGAAAAAGAGAATGCAGAAAAGCTTAAAGCTTTGGAGAAAGAAAGGTTGAAGAATGAGGAAGAAGACAAGAGAGTACAAAAGCAAAAGGATAGGGAGGAATCTGAGAAGATTGTACAGATGCATGTGGAACAAGAGCAGCAACAGAAACAAAGGGTTGATTCTCAAACTCAGACAAATGTGCAACCTCCCTTAGCTACTACCTCCTCTTCTTCAACCATGATGACTATTACTCCAGGTGCTCCGAATTGGTTGAAATTAGATCTTCAAAAGAGAGCATCGACACCTTCTCAACCTCTCAATTTGGAGGATATGATGAAGGAAATTGAAAAAGAGAGGCCTAAAAAGAAGGCCAAGGTCTTAAATTCTACTAGGCTAACTAACAAAGGATAAATTGTGGTTGAACGTGCTATACCTATGATAGACAAGGAGGCAAGAGATATGCAATTAACAAACTATCAGCTAGGCACTGTGAATTTGGGGAGACCAGAGATCAGCAGATGAATCTAATTGATGTGGTAGCATCCTCAACCAAGTCAAGGATGTTAAAGGATAAAAAAAGGAAGGATGAGCTTAAGGCTCAATTAGATCAATTGCATACCTTCTTGAAGAGTGTTTCTTCTCCAAGATCAAAATAGGTTGCCGCTATGGAGACTCCAATTTTGTTAAGTAAGAAGGAGGTAGATGATTTAGTACAAGTAAGGGGAAAAGCAGAGATATTGGATAGGTGGGTTGATAAGTTCAATTAGGAAGTTGGTGAGATATTGGTTGAAATTTTTGAGGTTCACAAAGGGACAGAAGAGTTGATAGGGGAAATGAATCAATATGTTGAAGCACTGGAAAAATAGGAAGAGGAGTACAAAGAATACAGTCAAAGATTGAAAGAAGTTAATAAATTACCTTTGACTACTCTTCTAGAACAGTCAATACTCAAAGAAGATAATAAAGATTTTATGGAAAAAACTTCTTGTATACACATATTCATATCAGACTTCCTGTGCAAACATAGAAATGAAGTTCAAGATGTTGTTAAAGATTTGAATGAATAATTTGAGGAGTTGGAAGCAGTCATTACTGTAATAGTGGATGTCAATATACCCATAAAGGAGGGCTTACCTTTGGATCAGATAAAAGAGAAATGCGATGATAGGTTCAAAGGATTCATGCAAAAAGGGGATAATGAAGAGGATTTATTGATAGATCGGCTAATAGACATTAAAGGAGAAGTAAGAGTGGCTAAGAGGGAGTTGACAAAGCTAAAGGATATAAGAGGGTTTGCTACTACGAAATTGGAAAGAATTAAGTTTGAAGATAGTTGGGTTGATGGGCCAGAATTAGATATGTTACAACAAGTCTTCGCCAGTTATGATGAGTATATTGTAGAACAGACTTCACATGCATAAACCTCATGCATGCATAGTTTTTTTTTCTCTTCTTTGCATGCAGGACTAGCAGTTTAAGGCGCATGGCTTTCTTCTTTTTCTCTCCTATATTTTGTTTTCTAGTTTAACTAAATGTTAATGTAAGAACTCAAAATCAAATTGGTTTGAGTTTCCAAGAGAGTTTTAGTTCCTAAAAAGGTGGATCAGCCTAAAATAGAAGGGACTTTTGAATTTTGTACATCTATAAATACCCTTGGGGTATCATATTCTAAGGGTCGGCTGATAGAGAATAGAATTGGCCACCTGATATTAGGAGATAGAATTTTTCATAGTTGTTATAGGGATACATTGTTACTTTAGTTTTACAGTTAAATAAAATTACAAGTTTATGCAATATGGTATTAGAATTGTGTTTTAATTGATAAGTTTGATGAGTTATAATCTATTTGTATGCCAATGATTGTGTTGAAGCATGATTGTTTCTTATGTGATGAAAGTCATTAGAAGAAGTCAGATTTAAGGATTATCTCGTTAGATTATTAATGAATTGAGTTTATTGAAGTCTGTTGATCTATGATCTTGGTGATGAATGAATGTGTGTTCTTTTGAAATCTTTGAAGGAGTTGTGATATGCAAATTATGGAATTAAATTAAGCACCTTAGATGTATGCAATTGTATGGTTTATTCTGTAAATTGTGTCATGCTTTGGTTTTTGTCGATCTATTGGAAAACATTCATTATTGAAGATATATGTCCGAATGTTAGATAAGTTTGATTCATATTTATTGATTTACCCTTTGATCTATCTTTTTCTTTTGTTTGAAACCCCCTTTATTTACAAGAATAGTTCGGTAAAATGAGTCATTGCTTGTATTCTTTGTTACCAGCACAGGCCCCTTGAACATTATAGGTGCATGGACCAATTGAGTGACACTAGACAGTTTAGAACCAACTATTAGGACCTTGGGAGTTAGGCTACTATATGTTGTCTTTATTTTTAAGGAGAAATAGAGTAGAAATATTTTGTTTACATGTTGTTTGTGTCATTTTCACCATCAACAGATCTAGCACTAGAAGGAGGGCCTAAAAGGACAAGCTGGCTCACATAGTGTCTTTCTCACCATAGAAATACGGAAGGATTCTCAGATCCTCTACTAACTCGAACCGCTACAAGAATTGCAAACCCCAGTTAGACCTAGACCTCATGCTCATAAGGTTTTGATACCTATATTGCCACCACCGCTTACTCCACCTGGATTTCCTCCAAAACCACCTACACCTCCACTAGTTCAACCCACATCACCACCTCCAATTAGGCTTGTATCACCACCAATTTGGCCTATATCACCACATCCTATCCAACCAATCCTACCCATGGCTTACTTTGTGAATAATCCCTCTCCATTAGAGACTATTCCAAGGGGGATCCATGACCTACCAAAGAACCCAGAAAATTTTTGTCCTAAGTACATGCATGGAGAATCGAGAAGTGTTGAGGATCATATACAAGCATTCAAAGATGCTTGCACACGTGCTCAATTTTCTCATCAGGATGTGGTATGTAGATTGTTTCCTTACTGTTTAGGAGATATGGCATATAACTGGTATTTAAATCTGCCCAGGGATCTATTCTGGGTTGGACAAATTTAGAAAATGCTTTTATTAATCAACTCAAGGTCTATGTAGACCCTGCTATATTGTATCACCAGTTTGCCACCATAAGAAAGGAACATCATGAGCCACTACCTTTATTTAATACCATATTCTAGAGGATGTATCGAAGGCTACAAGAGCCTTACTTAGTGGCTGAGAATATGGCCATTCAGGCATACTTAAGAGTTGTTGATCCTTTGATTGGCCTATTTTTGCAAAGAACTTATTAACCTGATGAGATTAAATCTTTGTCTAAAATTTATCACTTGGCCATCAAATTGCAATAGCAGATAACTCTGCAATCAGGAGGTTTAGGAGTAGCTCTCCCTCCTATGAATTATCAGATGCCTAACCCACCATTATACAACACTGTCCCAGGGATGTCTTATTCCAAATATGGACCTGTATCTAAGTTGCACGCCCCACCTACTATGCCCTTTTTCGGCAATGGCATGCAAGATTCCTCCCAACAACCTCAAAATCAACCACAACATGTAGGAGGATCAACCCATGTCCATTCCCCATCCATAGTGTAGAATGTGCAAAATGAACAAACTATTCAACTGACTAGTGAGTTAGAGACTCTAAAAAAGACTCTATCTCAGATGTCTAATGACATGGAACAGCTTAGGAAAAACCCTCCCCATAACCAAAACTAGAATTATTAGAATCAGGGAGGTTACAACAATCAGGGAAATTATTCCAATCAGAGTGGGAGTCAGAACACCAACCGAAACTTTCAGAATCAAAATTCCTCTAACCAAAATTACAAAAATTAGAATAGAGGATATAATCAGAGGTTCAATAACAACAACAACAATAGGCAGTGGAACACTGGACCCAACAATGGGGGAGTTCCTCATAATTATCAATCAGGTGAGGAGAGATCACATACGGCTAATGTTGTTGATCTTAGTTTTATGACTAATTGGTGTAGGCTACATGATACTGCAGCACATTCTGAGGTTAATTGTCCAGAAATGGAGAAAATTGTGAAGATTGCACAAGTTGATTCCCATCCTCCACCAGGAAATTCCAATCAGGATAATGGGTCAGTCAGTACTGCTATGACTTATGAGAACATTGAAGAGAAGTACCAATTTCCTATGCAAGGAGATAATGAACCCGAGGAAGATGTGTATGATGCCCAAGATTTTCAATCCAAAGGAGGTCACTTTCTGAGAAATCAGAATAAGGGCCCATTCACTACATTTGTACCCCCAAACAACATGTTCCCACCGAATCAAAATGTAGATAACAATCCGCCACCACCAAAGGGACCTTTTGACCTTCAGAATAGAGGCAATCCGCCTCCTTTTCCTAGATATCAAGTTAGGAATGATTCAGAATTTGACTTTATTGCAGAATTGCAGAGACAGAAGACATCCTTGTCATTCTTTGACATCATGAAGTGGTATTGAAGGCCCTGGAGGAGATAGATCGCTTAAAAGGAAAAGGTAAAGTGACTTCAACAAAGGAGACAAATGCAGCCATTTATAAAGGTAAGACTAGTACCCCACCTTTTCTTTTAAGTTTGAGGATTTTTGGGAAGAATTCGCACAACTGTTTATTGGACTATGGAGCATCAGGAAACATTATGCCCTTTTCAATATGTAAGAATTTAGGATTAAGTCCTATCCCGACCACTAAGAAAGTGATCCAGTTGGACAAAACAGAGGTCAATGTTGTAGGTGAACTAAAGAACGTGCATGTTTAGGTTGGATCAAATCCAAGGATCCAGACCTATATAGATATCCAAGTGGTTGATATCCTAGAGACATATGATATGCTCCTAAGTCGGGAGTTGATGAAAATTATTGGGGGATATTTGTCCTTGGATTTATCTCACATATGGCTACCATGAAAGGGAGTACCAACACAGATAAGGATTGAGAGTGAACCAAGACTCAAACATATGATCACGGAATATGATGCTTCAAATGAAGTAGCATATTTTGAGACTGAGATAGGAGTTTACAAATAAGAGGAAGTCCTTAGTTTCTCTGTAGTCAGTCCTGAGGATACATTTCCCTTAGAATGCAGTGACCCAATGATCTACATCAACCAGTAGGTCCTAATAAGAAATTTGCAACAAGATAGGTTGGTTTTAGGGGAAGAAACTGATCTAAGTAGTTTATTGCTTCCTAATTGGTGTAGGATTCATTATCACAATCATTCTGAATTAACATGTCAATCATGTCTAGATATTCTAAGTCATGTACATCAGCCCCAGCAAATATGTCAAGAGGAACCCACGACCCCCATCAATGAGTTTTCTTTCAAAGTTAAGGATGCTACCATCCTTACTCGGGCTAACCTTTCTCAAGAGGAAGGTTCCTCACCAATAGAGTAGACTCGGGTTTTATGTTCTAAAATCAAGAAGAGTTTAAGGTGTCTCAATTCCCCTTTAACACACCTACCCAGGATACTTTGCCAATACCCAAGGCATTGATGAGAAATGAGTTGGATTGCAATTTAACCCAAGAGGTTGTTCAGGAAGTGATTTTTGAGCAGGCTGAAAACATAGAAAAATCTTCAAGTGAGTTTTGCCCTAAACCAATTTTTGATGACCAACAAAAGTCCAAGCCACCACACATCTCAAGTAAGTCATCCCCTGTTGTTCCTAAAAAGAAAGAGCTCCTAGCCAAAGACCAATTATGGACTCTTAAATTTGATGGTTCCAAATCTAAAGCAGGAAGTGGAGCAAGGATTGAATTGACTAACCCAGAAGGGAAAACTTACTTTGCTTCTTATAGATTGTAGTTCGGTTGAACAAACAATATGGCTAAGTATGAAGCACTTGCTCGAGGTCCTATGTTTGCTCATAATAAGAAGGTTAATGCCCTCATAGTTATGGGAGATTCTGAGGTGATTGTAAAGCAGGTACGTAGCCAATATACATGTCATAACAAAAGATTGGTTGTGTATAGAAACAGGGTTTGGAATTTAATCGAAGACTTTGATGTTTTTGGGATTAGTCTGATCCCTAGGGAAGCTAATCAAATTGCAGATGCTCTTGTTGTTGCTGCTAGCACATTAGAACCCATGCAAAATTTTGATCTAAAGAGGTTTTTAGTTGAGTCGATTTTAGTCCCAGCTATTCCTGATAATGTTTGACACTTTCAAGTATTTGATGATGATTAGCATATATTGGCCTTTTTGGAAAGATTTGATGTTTTTCAAGGACAAATAATAGATGAATTCGAGAGGGATTAGGGAGATTGGGATTCTGAGAAAGAGAGTCCAGAAGGGATATTAGATTTAAAGAGTAATAGCATTCTGAAAGGGATGGTTTCTTTAGAGAGGATATTTGACTCTGACCCAAGGGCTCGCCAAAGGGTGCCTACAAAGAGTGATGGAGGGAAGTACGAATCTGTTAACTTAACTCACTTAGGCCCAGAAAGGAATGTTCTTATAGGAAAGACTTGTCCTCAAGAAATTAAGGACAAGATAATCAAGGTCTTGGAGCAGAACATTGAAGCTATTGCTTGGAGTTATGATGATCTAAAAACTTTTGACACTTCAGTGATTACTCACACCATACCTCTCAAGCCAGAAGCCAAGCCTTTTCACTAGAAGCAATGCCTGATCAATGCCTTAATTGAGCCCTTGATCTAGAAGGAGGTGCAGAAACTTTTATCTGCTAGAATAATCTTTCTGGTTAGACATTCAACTTGGGTGGCTAATTTAGTTCCTGTGCGCAAGAAGAACGGTGAGATCAGGCTATGTGTGGATTTTAGGAATCTAAACAAGGCCTCTGAGAAAGACAATTATCCCTTACCTTCTCTTGATGAAGTCTTAAAAAAGGTTAATGGATCCCAGATGATGTCATTCTTGGATGGTTATTCTAGATACAATCAAGTCTTGGTTAGCCATGAGGATAGGATGAAGACTACTTTCACTACTAAATGGGGCACATTTGCCTACAAAAGGATACCATTTGGTCTCATCAATGATGGTGCTATTTTTTAAAAGGCAATGGATGTAGCTTTTAAAGATCTGATAGGAAAATGTATAATCATTTATGTAGATGATTTAACCATCTTCTCTAGGAATAGGGAAGACCATGCTGCAGACCTAGAAAAGGTTCTAAAGAAATGTATAAGTTATGGTGTCTCTCTTAATCCAAAGAAATGTGTATTTGGAGTGTCTGAAGGGAAGCTCTTAGGTCACATTATATCAGAAGAGGGGATATCTATAGACCCTGATCAGGTAGAGGCCATCTTGAAGTTGACAAGGCCAGGTAGCAAGAAGGAGATGAGATCTTTCTTTGGAAGGATTAATTTTGTTTCAAAATTTATAACAGGGTTTGCAGAGATTGTCAAACCTCTCAATGAAATGATGAAGAAGGATGCGAAAATTGAGTGGATTGAAGAGGCTAAGTCTGGTTTCACATAGATTAAACAATCTATATCTGAGGCACCCATTTTGACAATCCCAGACTATCTTAAACCTTTTTATATCTATTCTTTTGCTTCTGACCATTAATGTGCAGCAGTTTTAACACAGAGAAGAGAAGAGAGTGAGGAGAGACCTATTGCTTATATGAGTTCTCCATTTAAAAATGCAGAAGTAAGGTATTCACCATTGGAAAAACAAGCCTTTGCTTTAGTACAAGCAGTAAAGAAGTTCAGGCATTACATAATTTGAAGTCAAGTGATGGCCATAGTTCCAGATCCAGCTGTGAAGTCCCTTCTGATGCAAAGTGAATTGGGAGAACGAAGAGGAAAATGGATGGCCATCTTACAAAAATTTGACCTAGAGATTCACCCAATGAAACTTGTTTGAGGCCAAGGTTTGTCAAAAGCGATGGAAGAAGTGGACAAAAGTATTACCTGTCAACAATACACTGTCCAATCATTCACTAAGGATCCCTGGTATACATATTTAGTTTTCTTCCTCCTCAATAATAGATGTCCAGAAGGAATGAATGCTACTCTGAGGAGAGCATTGAGGATGAAGAGTGCTCATTACATGCTCAAAGGGGGATCAATCTATAGAAAGAATTTTCAAGGAATTTACCTATGCTGTTTGGATCAGCAAGAGGCTAAGCATGCCATTAATGAATTTCATGGAAGGCATGGAATAGGGCATGGGTCTGTCGATGCTTTGGCTCATCAGATTCTAAGATCAGGCTATTATTGGCCTTATGTATTTAGAGATGCACATCGGAACTACAAGACTTGTCATGTTTGCCAAACTTCTGCACCTAGAGAAAGAAATCTTGCAATGCCTCTACAGCCAGTATATGAGGTAAGGCCATTTGCCCAATGGGCACTTGATTTTATAGGTGTAATTAATCCTAATTCTTCTACTAGTCATAAATTCATCTTGACTGCAACTGACTATTGTACACGTTGGACGGAGGCTCAACCTTGCAAGAATAGTACCACAGAGGTGGTCATCAAGTTTCTGACTGAGAACATCACAGCTAGGTTTGGAGTTCCATTTGCTCTGGTATGTGATAATGGCCCTTCTTTTTATTCTGTTGAGTTCATTTCATGGGAATATGAGCATAAAATTGTTTTGAAATATTCTTCCAATTATTAACCATAGGTAAATGGAGTGGATGAGTCCACAAATAAAAACTTGTTGGAAGTTATAAGAAAGTTGTTAGAAAATAATCCTAGGGACTGGCACACCCATTTGATATTTGCCTTATGGGCAGATCAAACCAAAATCAAAGCAGCTCTAGGAAACTCACCTTTTAAGTTAGTCTATGGCCAAGATCCAATCTTCCCGATCCATTTACAGATATCTGTTCTTAAGTTCATGCAGGAATTTTATACCAAGGATGATAGGATTGAGGTTAGATTACTTAATTTACTGAACATGGAAGAGCAAAGGGATGCTGCTTTGCAGCAATTCTCTAAACATCAGGCTATTTTCAAACATTGGTTTGACAAGAGAACCAAGATAAAAGCTTTTAGGATATCAAATCTTGTGTTATTATGGGATAAGGCCAAAGAGAAGAAAGGAGATCATCAGAATTTTGATAGACTTTTCTTAGGTCCTTATCAAGTGGCTGAAATACTAGGTGAGAATGCTTTTCGTTTGAGTACCTTAACAGGAGTGCCTATTCCATTACCAATTAATGGTCAATTTCTCAAGCACTATTTTGGTGCATAAAAGGTCTGCTGTTTTAAAGGAAAATGTATTATACTGTATCATATGTAATTAATTTTTTCTTTTTAGTTTTTGTTTAGTTTTTTTTCTTTGTTTTGTTTGTTTGCTTTGTTTTGTCTTGTTTCATTGGGGATCTTCATTTTTTTCATCTCATGCTAAGGGGTTGTTATTCAAGGTATGCTACTGGTACTAGGAGAGAAATTGGTTTAGGTATTTTCATCATCATCATTGAAAAGTATTTTGTTCTAAAACTTATGTTTTATGACCATTCTAGTTTGGGTTTGAAAATTTCTTAAGGATAGAATATACATTGTGAATATCTCATGAATTATGATCAAAAATATGTCACCAAATTAGATAAAACATCTGCATGAGTAAATGCCTATCTGTTTTAGAATGGCTCTACCTTTGATTCAAGTGAAAAATCCAATTCCAAGACTATCATGAAATCCAATGTATTTCTCAACCCACATTTCAGATACATTGTATCTGAGTATTGAGGAACGTGCATAGAAGATTTCCACAAGCAAGGTTTTTTTTTTTTTTAAATGATAAAGAGAATGAGAGGAAAGAAAGAAAAAGGCAAGCTCAATATCAAGTGGGTAATCAAGTATCTCTATCGAAGCTATGGACGCCTGGCTGGTAGTAGAGAAATGCTTTGAGATAACTAGAGGTATCTTTGTCGGGGCTATGGATGCCTATCTGGTAGCGAAGCAATTCCCAGGATTCTATTGCATGATAGTTAAAAGTCTCAACTTATGAAGCTTGAATCTTAGGTATAGTTGTTCTCGAATAGAGAAAGTGTCTACAAAGAATGATACACAATATAGGCACACACTCAGATTTAGAAATAACTCATGAGCACATACATCTGAGATTCTAGCTCAAACTTATCCTACATATATTTGATCTTATTCAAGTTAGCATGCTTCATAAACCAAGTAGTTTTAGGGTGACTAAAATTTTCTTTGGGTATCGTGAAAATGGGTAAACCATTTATCCAGTCGAGTCGCCATTTGTTATGCCTTGCATAACCACCCCATCTTTTGCCTTGGTCAAAATGAGTCCCCCTTTTGTGTTTTTTTATCCTTGGTTTATTTTCAAACGAAGTTTGGAGTCTTTCTTTTCCAACACTTTGTTTTTCTTTGGTTTATTCTGTCGGAACCAGAGAAGGAAATGAATCGGGTTCTGAAACTTCTTTCAAAACTCTTTCTGATTCCCATCCTGATAGTCTTTCTTTTTAACCTTTTATTTTGTCTTTGTCGAAGCCGAAGCCAAAGTGGAAGTTAAGTCGATATTTACTCAAAGTTTCAAAATCAAAATTCGTTCTGTCTCCGCCTCCGCTTTTTCAACTTTTGTTTTGGGCTAAGTTCTTATGTTTAGTTTTCTTATTTTTGGTCTTTTTGTTTTATTTTTGTGTTTGGTTTTGTTTCATGCTTTGTTGGCAGAACCAGACCTGGAACGGGAATGAAGTTGGGAAATTACTCAAGTTTACAAATCCGTTTTCATTCCAATTTCACTCCCGCTATTTATTGGTCATTGACTTTTTACTGAAGTCACACTGCAGTAATGTGTTAGTTCTTCTCCAGTTCTGACTCCACTTCACTGCATTTGATGTGTTAATGACAGCTGCCATGCGTAGATAGAAACTCTAAGTTTTACCTTGATTAGGGATTAAACAGGTGGTTATTATTATTGTTAAGAAATCGAAGAGCGAAGTAGAGCAGCAGTGGAGTTTTTCTTAGTGAATTGAGTGAAAGAAGAGGAGATAATTGCTTGTGGATTTCTTCAGAAGGTTTTGCTTGTTTTGCGTTTGAGGTAGGGTTCCTATTCTTTTCTTTTTTCTTTTTTTTAATTTTTACTTTCGTGTTTGCTCATTTTGCTTTGGGCAAGTTCGCCATCTCTGTGGCTTTGCATGATTTGTTTTTCTTTGTTTGTTTGTTGTTGTTCATGGTTTCATTTTTGCTTTTGTTTCTAGTTTTCAGTGAGTTGGGGCACGGTCATTTTCACGTTTTATCGTGATCGTGTCGTGTTGTGTTAGTTTCTAAATGCGTCAATTAAATTAGGGTTCCATTAGATTAAATTCAAGTTTTACAATAAATTAGGGTTGTTTAAATCTTGTTTTTACTTAGGGTTTTATTGTGCTTTCATTTGGTTAAAATAGAAGGGTTAAATTCGTGCCCTGGTTTTTGTATCACATTTTTTAGATTAGGGTTTAGATATATTTTTGTGTTCGCGTTTAGTGTTAAATATGATGCCCTAAAAGTATAGTCATCCCCACAGTAATATGGGCATGGTCCTTTCATATATTTAAGCCTCATTTCAGTTTAATATGACCCTGGTCCTTAATTATGAAGTTTTGCATTAAACTGTTAAAATCATTGATGACATCATGCTTAACCTAGGCAGAATCAGGATCGAAATTGATTTAGATTTTTGGGTGTGTTTTATGATTAGTGTCAATTCCATTTTTTCATCCCATCTCTGACTCCGCTTGTAGTAAGAAGCTTTATTTCAAGATAATTTCAACCTTGTCGGAAGCGGAAGCGGAACCGAAAAAGAATATGAAAATAGAAAATCTAAAGGAAACCGAATCAGTTTCCATTTTGGTTCCAGTTCTGATCACTATTCCACTTCTGACTCCGAGTCGGCTTCTTGTTAGTAGAATATCAATAACGGTTTTCATTGCTCCGAGTCTGACAGTATGTTAAAAGATGATTGTTTAAGATGTCTTCTGCTTGGTTCCACCTCTGATGTATGTTTGAGAGGTATGATTTTAAGACATATTTTGAGATGCTTATTCAAAGATCTAACTAGAGGTTTTGTTGCAGGAAAGCTGAAGAATGTCGGGAACATCAGGAGAAGTTGTCCAAAGGAACCAGCCTATAGGAACATCAAAAGCATCAGCTAAGCCAAAGAAGATCAAGCCAGAATAGTTACCCTATACCCTGAGGTATAACCACAGGAGTCCTGTTGTCACAGTAAGCAAACTGGAATCAGATTGGTCAAACATCACCGACACAAATCTGGGCCAATACGATTTTGAGGAGTTGTATTCAGAAACGTTTGATGAAGATATAATAGGGAGAACACAAATAATTGTTGATTCTAGTTTGGCTCATATCACCCTGTTTCCTCTTTCAATCCAATGCCCAGAGTTAATCTTGACAGCTGCAGGAGCTTACAGTCTAGCTACCTGACAATGCATGGATTCACAAGATAATGTAATCATTGATCTCACTCCTCAAATGCTTCAAAGTATATTTAGTGTCCCGGATCCCAAGAACTTGGTGCAGTTAACTGAGGTAGATTCTCTAGAGAAATATAGAAAATATAAGGAATACAACAAGTCTCACTTGAACAAAAAGTGGTTAAAAATAGAGAAGAAATCTCCAACCAAGCTTGTAGACAAACCAAAGAGGGTAGACTTTTATAAAGAAGTATCAGATTTAATAATGATGTTGTCTAGGGCCTTTGGGAAGAGAGATGCCTTTCATTTTAGGGAGTGGATGATTCCCTTCATCCAGATAATCTTAAATGGCACCCATCAATTTGATTGGTCGATGATTGTATCAGATGCCATTCATGATCAATTGACTAGTATTAGGGAGACTAAATGTTTTTTCATGACTTCTTACATTGTGTATGCAGTAGCAACAATAGGTATCTTCCCAGGTCTGAACAAAGTGGGGATAATGGGAGTGTTAGATGGACAAAATAAGGTGTGGGAGCATTATAACCAGTTGTCCCTACAAGTTGCTGAGACTCAATTCAGAAGGGTTAATGATGCATTCATATATGTGATTATTAACCAACTCAATGGAGATGCAGGGTATAGACTGAGCCAAGAAGCTATGGCATTTATCACTGAATGGGGATGTTGATACATTCAATACCCCAGGTTCACATACTATAGGCTAGTTGGATTTCAAGGTCATTAACATTTTATGCCAAGATGTTGCAATAATAGGATACTGTTGATGGAATTTGTTTATCAAGAACTAGGGGTTAATGCCCGGTTTGGATTGAAACATAAAACAAGATGTCATAAGTTCCCCATGAAGTTGGGTAAATACAGCTGTCAGCATCTAGTGGGAGTGAAGGTAGTGTCTAGTGAGTTGGTACATTTAAAGCTAGGTTTATATATAGCTCAGAAGCACTTTGACCCAAAGAGTAAAATGAATGCCTTGTTGCCTTATGTGTTTGATAAACATTTCAATTTATTGGAAGATTTCCGGAGTGATTGGCAGGATGAGTATGATTTAAGGAAGAAGAATTATGAAATATTACCTGTCTCACTCATGTCATAGTTTGGGATCAAAAATGACATTCCTGGCACATTGGTGGATGATGGAGTTGTATTGGATCCATCTTATGAAGCTTTAAACATTGGGACTAAAATCTTGGATCCAATTGACTGGGACGGTGAGGAAACCATTGACATTAAGCAGATAGGGCGAGCAATCTTGGATAGGAGTGTTCAATGGTTGGTTCTAAGAACCAAAACTCCTTAAGGACCAGCTCCTAAAAGGGGGAAAGGGTATAAAATGATTAAAACAAAGACACCTCCCAAGGAGCCTTTGGAGTTATTTCCTCCAGACATTGAAGAAATAGAGCTTGAAGCAACAGTTGATGAACAAGAGACACCAGAAGGAGATGCTCAAATAGGATCGATTGTTTCAACACCTACATTAGGTGAATCTTCTACTCAAGTCCCACTTGCAAAACAACAAAGTGAAGAAGTGCAAAAAGGGACTCTTCATGATATTGTTGAATCCATCAAGGGAAAAGAACTAGAGGTAGAAATTCATGATGTTGAAATAGACTCCGATGAGATTCTGTCAGAGAGGGATGCACAAGAGAATATGCCTCTAGAGGAGGATACGGAACAGGTAATGACAGAGGAGGATCAATGGGCATTGTTTGAAGAAGTCAAGAAGGCTGTTGATGAGCAAGTTGTAGCATTAGAGAAACAAAAGTTAATTGATGCCGACACAAGCTGATGCCATACTACAACAGCGATAATTGAAGCTAAATCAAAAGCTGATGAAATGGAGAAGCGTTAGAGGAAAAAAGAGCATGAGCTCAAGGTCAAGGAGGAGAATGATAAATTGGAATTGATACAAAAGATTCATGATCTTGAGGAAGAGAAGGCAAGACACCGAAGGGAGAGAGAAGTTCTAGTAGCTAAGTTAAAGCTTGTTGAAGAAGCTCACAGAAAGAAAGAAGAAGCGGAATGATTACAAAAGGAGAAAGAGGCCGAAGAGCTGATCAAAAAGCAACAAGAAGAAAAAGAGAATGCAGAAAAGCTTAAAGCTTTGGAGAAAGAAAAAATTGAGAAAGAAAGATTAGAAGAAGAAATGTTGAAGAAGGACGAAGAAGACAAGAGAGTACAAGAGCAAAAGGACAGGGAGGAAGTTGAGAAGCTTGTACAGATGCATGTAGAACAAGAGCAGCAACAAAAAGAAAGGGTTGATTCTCAAACTCAGACAAATGTGCAACCTCCCTTAGCTACTGCCTCCTCTTCTTCAACCATGATGACTATTACTCCAGGTGCTCTAACTTGGTTGAAATTAGATCTTCAAAAGAGAGCATCGACACCTTCTCAACCTCTCAATTGGGAGGATATGATGAAGGAAATTGAAAAAGAGAGGCCTAAAAAGAAGGCCAAGGTCTTACATTCTACTAGGCTAACTAACAAAGGAGAAATTGTGGCTGAATGTGCTATACCTATTATAGACAAGGAGGCAGGAGATATGCAATTAACAGACTATCAGCTAGGCACTGTGAATTTGGGGAGACCTACCAGAGATCAGCAGATGAATCTAATTGATGTGGTAGAATCCTCAATGAAGTCAAGGATGTTAAAGGATAAACAAAGGAAGGATGAGCTTAAGGCTCAATTAGATCAATTGCATACCTTCTTGAAGAGTGTTTCTTCTCCAAGATTAAAACAGGTTGCCGCTATGGAGACTCAAATTTTGTTAAGTAAGAAGGAGGTGGATGATATAGTACAAGGGGCAAAGCAGAGATATTGGATAGGTGGGTTGATAAGTTGAATCAGGAAGTTGGTGAGATATTGGTTGAATTTTTTTAGGTTCACAAAGGGACATAAGAGTTGATAGGGGAAATGAATCAATATGTTGAAGCACTGGAAAAACAGGAAGAGGAGTACAAAGAATACAGTCAAAGATTGAAAGAAGTTAATAAATTTCCTTTGACTACTCTTCTAGAACAGTCAATACTCGAAGAAGATAATAAAGATTTTGTGGAAAAAACTTCTCGTATACTTAGATTCAGATCAGACTTCCTATACAAACATAAAAATGAAGTCCAAGATGTTGTTAAAGATTTGAATGAACAATTTGAGGAGTTGGAGGCAGTCATTGTTGTAATAGTGGATGTCAATATACCCATAAAGGAGGGCTTACCTTTGGATCAGATAAAAGAGAAATGGGACGATAGGTTCAAAGGAGTCATGCAAAAAGGATATAATGAAGAGGATTTATTGATAGACTGGCTAATAGACATTAAAGGAGAAGTAAGAGCGGCTAAGAGGGAGTTGACAAAGTTGAAGGATATAAGAGAGTTTTTTTTTGCGGAGTTGGAAAGAATTAAGTTTGAAGACAGCTGGGTTGATGGGCCAGAATTAGATATGTTACAACAAGTCTTCATGAGTTATGATGAGTATATTGCAGAACAGACTTCACATGCATAAACCTCATGCATGTATAGTTTTTTTTCTCTTCTTTGCATGCAGGACTGGCAGTTTAAGGCGCATGTCTTTCTTCTTTTTCTCTCCTATATTTTGTTCTCCAATTTAACTGAATGTTAATGTAAGAACTCAAGATCAAATTGGTTTGAGTTTCCAAGAGAGCTTTAGTTCCTAAAAAGGCGGATCATCCTAAAATAGAAGGGACTTTCAAATTTTGTACATCTATAAATACCCTTGGTGTATCATATTGTAAGGGTCAACTGATAGAGAATAGAATTGGCCACCTGATATTAGGAGATAGAATTTTTCATAGTTGTTATAGGGATACATTGTTACTTCAGTTTTACAGTTAAATAAAATTATAGGTTTACGCAATATGGTATTAGAATTGTGTTTTAATTGATAAGGTTGATGAGCTATAATCTATCTATATGCCAGTGATTGTGTTGAAGCATGATTGTTTCTTATGTGATGAAAGTCATTAGAAGAAGTCAGATTTAAGGATTATCTCGTTAGATTATCGGTGAGTTGAATTTATTGAAGTCTGTTGATCTATGATCTTGGTGATGAATGAATGTGTGTTCTTTTGGAATCTTTGAAGGATTTGTGATATGCAAATTGTGGTATTAAATTAAGCACCTTAGATGTATGCAATGGTATGGTTTATTCTGTAAATTGTGTCATGCTTTGGTTTTTGTCTATCTATTGGAAAACATTCATTATTGAAGATATATGTCTGAATGTTAAATAAGTTTGATTCATGTTTACTGATTTACCCTCTGATCTATCTTTTTCTTTTGTTTGAAACCCCCTTTATTTACAAGAACAGTTCAATAAAATGAGTCATTGCTTGTATTATTTGTTACCATCATAGGCCCCTTGAACATTACAGTTGCATGGACCAATTGAGTGACACCAGACAGTTGAGAACCAACTACCAGGACCTTGGGAGTTAGGCTACTATATGTTGTCTTTCTTTTTAAGGAGAAATAGAGTAGAAATATTTTGTTTACACATTGTTTGTGTCATTTTCACCATCAATAGGTGGTAAGTTCAAAATTCTTAATTATGTTTTAATTCATTTTGTTACCTTCATAAACTAGGAATTTTTCAATTGCAACAATTAGAATTAGTATACATTTTTGAAATTGACCTCGAAGTACTTACTAACAATGTGCATGAGAAGTCATCTAAAGCTCAATATACTATTGTTTGTAGAGGTAGAGAGATTTTTTGGGAAGATTTCTCCCCTTGAATCAAGAATAATCTGAAGATACTAGTATAAGTGAATAGCTAATTAAGGGAATCAATGGTATAGAACTACCCCTCACACTAGTACCTACTCCAGACCTAGGGAGAACTCCCATAAGGCATATTAATATTATGATAGATGAAGTGGTGGGAAATACAGTAGAGCCTATTACATTCGAGTTTCCAATCACAAATCTAGGATGGGTGGCTTCCCTCAAGAATATACCTCCCTCAGTCTTGCCCAACTTCTATGGATTGATTACATAAGATTTAGATACATTCTTGTTTGAGTTTGATGTTCTATACATAAGTTATGATTACACCACATATTCCCATAAATTAAAACTCTTCCCAACCACATTAAAAGATGTTGATTTGCAGTGGTTCATAGGGCTAGGAAGGAATGCAGTACCAAATTGGGAATCAATGAAAGAAAATTTCTTGTAAAAGTAATAGGATTATTTTCATGGAGTAGACAAAGCAATATGAAATATTCAAGATATCCTAAAAGGAAGAAGAACCACTTGAATATTATGTAGAAAGGTTTCAATTCTACCTAAAGAAGTCACACCAAAATAGGTTCTCTCTAGAGTCATTAAAGCTAGTATTTTGTGAGGAGTAAATGAAGACTGCATGGATGCCTTAAACCTCATAGGAGTAGGGGATATTTCTCAATTTTCATTTAATGAAATATGCCATGTATGTACAAATTATTCTAGGTCATATATGAAGAATACCAAGGGTAATAGAGCTTTCCCTTCCACCAAAACCTCCATAGGTGTTTCCAAGGTGGAATTAAGCAACCTTTTGTCCAACATGAAGGAGGACATAATAAGTCATCTAGATAACCAACTAGATACCTTGCACATCAAAAAGAAACAAGAGGAGGCAAAGGTAGGTCTCATTGAATATTGTCCACACTATCGCCATAAGATAAGTTATTCCTCAAGATCCCTTATCTTATAATATTTTCTTTCCTAGTGAAAGCTAGGGAATAGGATTAATCTTAGACTAGAAAGGTTGTAAAAATAAAATAAGAGATCGAAATGATCAAGGAAAACTTTGTTGATACAAAGCTTAAATTAAGAAGCAATATTATTATGCTTAAGGTAAATGGTTATGTTAGTGATGGATGGTCTTGGCTTCTGAGTTGTTCAATGGTGTAAAGACCAAATGGAATGATGGGACCCTCGGTGTAGTGCGCAATGCACCGACATTCCTTTTCTATTTGGGTTACACTAAGGATAATTGTATTAGCCAATGAGAATGTGTTTTTCTAGTCACTATGGTATAGGTGACATATAGGATACATATACTATTATACTTATGATGCACAAATGAGTTAACATAATTATGATGTATAATTCTTTAGAGAGAAAGTTTACTTGAGCATGCAAGTTCTCCCCGTATGTTAGAAATGTCACTCGGTACAAGGTCCAGGAAGGATGAGAATGAAAAGGGTCATGCTATGAGGGAAGATTATATGCATATATACTTATTTCTTGCATGGATTGGAAATGGGAAGTAAAATGTTTATTTTAATTTATCTATATGTTTAAGTGCTTTAAATCATCGGGGATGATGATTCACAAGGGGGGAAGTATGTTACACCCCGTCTCTTACTTACCGGGTTACATTTACCCTATGAGTAAATATGATGATAAATGTTAATCATGACTTTGATATGTTTAAGTGACTGAATGAAACACTAAATATATATTATAATGTTATTATTTTTGAAGGAATGATTATGTTTTATATACTTATGGAAATGCGATAAAATAATATGCATTGCAATATGAATGCTTTGATGATTTAAATGATCTATGATGCTAATGGATTTCATGTGAATGGCTAACTAACTTTGTGTTGCAATAATTTGGATGCTAGAAGGAGTCAAGCCCTTAGGTATGAGAGGGGGAGTATCACTCAAGAGAGGAGCTTGGTTTGGTAACCCTTAATGAGCCTAACTAAGCATTCACACACTCACACCCTAGTTGTTCTAGTCAAGTTAGTTCATGAAACTAGTAAGTAACCTTCGATCATTGAATGGGAATGCTTTTCAATGGTTTTGGATATGGTCTTGTTCTATGGTTATATCTTTGGATTTAATTATCTGATTGAATCTATATATAGAGTATATTTTCTTCTTTATGTGTTCATACTTATATGTTAATCAACGAAGTATATACCTAGAATGTATAAATGTATATATGAGCATGTCCTCGACAACCCAAATGCATGGGAGTATCGATTGGATAAATACAACATATACATATATGTATGTATGCACTCCATATTTATATATATACAAATATATATGCGTCGATCAATGAATATATGAGTATATGTTTTACTTATGTATTTACATGAAAAGAATATACATTAAATGTATATATATGTATAAATGTATAAATACGGTAACCCATGTGTATGAGTATATACACGTATGAAAATGCAAAGGTGGAAACACCTACGTATGCTCATGCATGAATATATATAATGTGTATATAATCCTATCAATATATATTTTATAAGATAATTAAAATATAATATATATGTAAATATTAATAAATGTGTATGTATGTGTGTATTTGATAATCCATACATACATATTAATATGTGGATGGTAAACGAATGATTAGGTTTGATATATATATATATATATATATATATATGATTGGTTATTGATGCATTTAAACATAATGTAAATATATTTATATATATAATAATAGTATATATAATATAAATATATTGTTTGAAATATATTTAAATGAATAAATATATATATTAATATATATAATATAAAATTTATATATTATATATTAATAATATATATACATTGATTGTTTTAAGTAAAAGCTTTCTTAAAATCATTTAGAAAAGTAAATGTAGCATGGGCACTCTTATATAGCGTACCATGTAAAGAATAAAGGGAAGTCAATACATTAGAGAAAAAATTCTTAACCTTTGTAAACCAGTGTATGAAGAATAATATTATCATAAGATAATATTATAATTATAATCAGCAAATATAAGTCTAAATATATATATATATATATTGCAATTCAAACAATATTATAATTTTAATTATCTTGGATAATATTATCATGCAATTATCATAACTCATAAGAACCATTCATATAATTAATTATAAGAACCATTAAATATTATTTATTATACGTATCATAGTAATAAGAATAAAAATAGTAATAATGTTTCATACAATCTAAAAACTATGATAATATATATCGACTAAGCAACAAAAAGATATCATATTTTTTAACACCAACATAATGAAATGGTTTAATTACCTACTAGAAAGTAAGCAGTGATTGACAAAAAAACAAACCTTATTTACAATATGATGCAGGAGCATCTTTGGTTGTAAAGAAATCCTGTATCAACCAAAAATAGTTATTTTCTTGTATTTCATTCAGTAGAAATTTTATTAGTTCATTCCACATTTTACCACATTGTTGTTTCTTAGCTCACAAAGCAGTCTATAGCATTTACACATCAACATCCATCACATATCCAAATTTCACATCATTTGTAGTTGTTTGTTGAAATTTATTACTTTCATAATTTTACTATGTTATCAGCCAGAGCATTTGGGGCCAACCTGGTCCAAAATTATTATTGCGGACCTATTCCAAATCATGCGGAGCTTAATTGGACATCATACAAGCATCTTGGGTTCGTTGGGACCTATCTTGGAGATTCATGAGTTAACTCATATCTTGAGGCTGATATTCACACTTGATCATTCATCAGGTTATTAACCCTTGTGGCTGATGCAAACCTATTTTGGAGCTTGAGGAGCATATTTATATGCATTGTAATTCATTGTAGATCATAAAATTTGGTTCAGTATTTTTAGGATAAGATTCAGACTCATTACATTTTTGCCTAAACCCTTTAGGGGCATGTAATAAGGCTTGTTGGCCAGTTGTATTGTTGAAGCCCTTGTGGCAAGGCCTGTGAGCCCTTGTAATTTGCCTTTTTGGCCAATGTTGCATGTACGAATTCCATATTAATGAAGATTCATGTTTGCCTATCAATTTGTGTGTTATTTCTGCTATGTTGACTCATTGTTGCACAGTTTGAATTGTTCCTTCTAGAACCCTCCTACCATGACTACACCAAGTGGTATCAGAGCGAGTTTCAATTACTAAAGGCATTCCTTGAGGTGAAAATATCGTCAATGAAGGTAGACTGCATTTATTTTCAACCAATCCTCGATTTGAGGTATTTGAAACCCTTGTATCCAAATCATCGAATTGAGGCAGTTGTACCAATTTGAGGGGAGATATGTTGCCAATGAGAATGCCTACTATGGTAAATTTTATTGGAAGAATGGATGAGTTTTTTGAAATGATGTGTGAGATGCAAGTTAGGTTAGATGACGTTGAAGAAGATCAAAGGCAAGGCCTAAACTTTGGGCAAAATGATGAAAATGATGATGAAGCAAAACATGTGAATCAAATTGCAGAAACCCTATATGAAGAAGAGGATGAATCAAATCAAGTGAATATGTTGAAAGCAATCTCAAAGGTTTCCAAGTGACCTAGAGTTGAAATTTAAAATTACATAGGAAATTTGAATCCTGAAGAATTGATTGATTGGATCAATGAAATGGAAGAATACTTTGAATATGAAGAAATTGAAAATCTGGAAAGATTCAAATTTGTGAAAAGAAGTTTAATTGGATAGGAATAGAAGAGGTAAAGAAAGAATCATCAAATGGGACAAAATGGTGACAAAATTAAAGAATCAATTCATACCAACAGACTATGAACTGGAATTATTGAAGAGATTGTAGAACCTGAGACAAAAATAAATATCAATGGAGGAGTATACCAAAGAATTATACAAAATGATAATAAAAACCAGTCATAGTGAAGCAAGCAAAGAAAAGGTTATCAGATATATCAATGGACTGAGAGAAAACATTCAAGAAGAGTTGAGCCCAGTGAAGATGACATTTATTGAAGAAGCCTACCAATTTGCATTCAAGGTTGAAGAGAAGCTGAACAAGAAGTTTGAACAAAGGAAAATAAGTGCAAGAGGAATATTTCAAAAGAGTGGACCATAATATGAAGAAAGAAGACCATATGTGGAATAGAAAAAAGATTCAAAACCCTACCAGAGTGAAGAAAAGGATGTCAAATTATATCACAGAGGAAGAGAAGACAAAAATTTATACCAAAGTAATAGAGGAAGACATAATTCTTACCACAATAATGGATACTAGAGAGATGAAGGAAGATATAAGAGGATACAATTCAGAGGAACCTATTTCAAATGTGGAGGTGAAGGACATAGAGCATTTGAGTTTCATCGAGGAAGCACCGAAAAGAAACCTGAGCATATCGAAAGAGAAGCTTATGTGGAGGAAGAACATGTTGGATCCCCTAATTCAATTGGGAAACCTAAGAAAGGTGAATCATTGGCAATGAGGAGAGATTTGGTACATGAGGAAGTGATTGAGGAACCACCACAGAGGAAAAGTCTATCAAAACTAGATGTAAGTCTAAATGAAAGGTATGTAAAGTTATCATTGATAGTGGTAGCACCAATAATCTAGTTTTAGAGGAGATGGTGACCAAGTTGAGTTTGAAAAGATTGAAACATCCAAACCCCTATAAGATAGCATGGATTCAAGATGAGCATAAGATATTAGTGAATGAGAAATTTTTGGTAAAATTTCATATTGGATCATATAGGGATGAAGTCTTGTGTGATATTATTCCTATGGATGCATGTCATTTACTGTTAGGAAGACCACGACAATATGATAAGAAGGAAATTCATGATGGGAGACGAAACACTTATATTGTGACATCAAATGGAAAGAGAATCAAGTTGATACCTTTGGAGGAAAAAGAGAAGATTGAATTTTGTGGCACTGCCAAACTATGTTTGGTAGATGCAAGGAAATTTCTTGATGGATTGAAGCATGAGAATATGTTTTTTGCATTAATTCCAAAGAAGGGTGGTAATTTGGAGGTAGAGAAACATACCACAAAGAGTGGAGAAGTAGTAGAATTACTGACAGAATATGAAGACATGTCAGAGAATGTACCAGATGGATTACCACCAATTTGAAGTATCAGTCATCATATAGATCTTAGACAAGGAGCTAGTTTTCCAAACAAAGTAGCACACAAAATGACACCAGAAGAGAATGTATAATTGAACCAACAATTACAAGAATTGTTGAGGAAAGGATTTATCAGAGAAATTTTGAGCCCATGTGTTGTACCTACTGTACTTGCACCTAAGAAAGATGGAGAATGGAGAATGTGTATATATTTGAGAGAAATAAACAAGATCACTGTCAAATATAGATTCTCATTGCCAAGGATGGATGACATTATGGACTGTTTGAGTGGAGAATTTTTTTTACAAAGATTGAACTCAAGAGTGGATATCATCAAATCAAGATTAGAGAAGGAGACAAATTGAAGACTACATTTAAGACTAATGAAGGATTTTATGAGTGGTTAGTGATGCCTTTTGTATTGACCAATGCACCAAGTACTTTCATGAGATTGATGAATGAGGTATTGAAAAATTCTTGGGTAGGTTTGTCATTGTTTACTTGGATGATATTTTTATTTTCAGTAAGACTAAGGAAGAGCATATGTGGCACATCCAGCAAGTATTACAAAGGTTGAGAGAAGAGAAGTTGTTGATTAATGTCAAGAAGTGTAATTTTGTGAAAATAGACTTGGTGTACCTTGGATTTGTTATTTCTACTAAAGGATTGAAGATGGATCCAAAGAAAGTGAAAGCAATTTTAGATTGGCCTACACTGGTAAACATTGGAGAAGTCAGATCATTCCATGGATTAGCTAGTTTCTACCAAAAGTTTATCAAAAGTTTCAGTCATGTTTGTAACCCTATGATAGATACAATGAGAGGTGACAAGAAGGAATTTAAGTGGACATCTAGAGCACAAAATAGTTTTGAATTGTTGAAGCAAAAGGTGATAGAGCATCCTGTGTTAGCATTACCGAATTTTGACAAAGTATTTCAAGTTGATTGTGATGCAAGTGGAAATGCAATTAGAGTAGTGTTGAGTCAAGAAGGAAGACTTGTAGCCTATTTTAGTGAGAATTTGCATGATGCCAGAAGAAGATACTCAGTATATGATCAAGAATTCGATTCCATAATTCAAGCCTTGAAGAAGTGGAGACATTACTTATTGCCTAAGGAGTTTGTGTTGTATACAGATCATCAAGCTTTGTAGTACTTGAACAGTCAAGAAAAGTTGAATCAAAGACATATGAGATGGGTTAAGTTCTTGCAGAGTTATACATTTGTGTTGAAGCATAGGAGTGGAAAATCAAACAAAGTTGCAGATGCATTAAGCATGAGCAGGCATTTGTTGACAGAGATGAGAGTGCAAGTATTGGGATTTGAGGAGTTGAAACATATGTATGAAGGTGATGTAGGAAGCATGGAGAGCATGTGAGGAACCAATAGTAATAGACCAAAGCCAATAGTTAGATTATTTTATTCAAGAAGATATATTATTTAGGGGAAATCAATTGTGTATACCGAGGATTTCAATGAGGGAGAATTCAATCAATAAAAATCATAGTGGAGGTTTAGCACGAAATTTTGGAGTGGATAAGATAGTAGCTTTAGTAAGTGACCATTATTTTTGGTTGCAGATATATAAGGATGTAAGGAAGTATGTTCAAAGTTGCAAAATTTTCAAGTTTCAAAAGGGAGTAGTCAGAATAATGGATTATATAAACCTTTGACAATACTGGAGAGACCTTGGAAAGATTTGGGAATGGATTTCACTTTGGGATTACCTAAAACACAAAGAGGTTATGATTCTATTATGATAGTAGTGGATAGATTTTCTAAAATGGCACATTTTATTCCTTGTAAGAAGACTAATGATGCTATGCATGTTGCGGACTTATTTTTCAAGGAAATTGTGAGATTGCATGGATTACCTAAGAGTATTGTTTCAAACAAAGATACCAAATTCATTGGATACTTTTGGAGGACTTTGTGGAAGAAGATGAAGATGAATTTGAAGTATAGTTTAACATATCACCCACAGATGGATGGATAGATAGAGGTAATGAACATAAGTTTGGGCAATTTGTTGAGATGTTTGGTTGGAGATAAGGCAGGAAGTTGGGATATAGTTTTACCATAGGAAAAGTTTGCATACAATAATTCAGTAAACCAGAGTACAGGGAAGACACCATTTTAGATTGTTACCGAAGTAAGTCCTAGAGGAGTTGCAAAGTTAAGAGATATCAATATGGAGAGTAAAAGGAGTGCGAAGGCAGAAGAGTTTTCATATTCAACGGAAACGTTGCATAATCAGGCCCAGAAGCATTTGAAAGACATGAATGATAAGTGTAAGGAGAAGGCAGATGAGCACTAGAGAAATAAAGATTTTTTTGCTGGAGATGAAGTGATGGTGTATTTGAGGAAGGAGAGGTTTCTAGTTGGCACGTACAATAAGATGAAGATGAGGAAGTTTGGCCCATGTAAGATACTTAGGAAGTTTGATTTTGGAAATGCATATGAATTGGAGTTGCCGAAGACATTAGGTATATCACCTATCTTCAATGTGGTAGACATATCTGAGTTTCATAATGGAGAATCAAGTAACACTAGTGATGAAGTAGATTGGAAGGAATAGTTACCACAAGAAGTACCGAAGGATATTGAACAGATTTTGGATACTAGGACCGAAAGAACCACTAGGAACAAACAGTACAAAGAATACCTTGTGAAGTGGAAAGGTAGGCCAGTGGAGGATTCATCATAATTTCTCAGGCTGAGGTGGATCGTCTTGCTTTTCCTCTTAGCCCTAGAAATTGAGGAACTCACTTTTCTTCCAACCCTAGGTGTCTAATGCAAGAGCATCCCTAGTTGTAAAGTAATCTTGTATCAACCAAAAATAGTTATTTTCTTGTATTTTATTCAATAGCAATTTCAATAGTTCATTCCACATTTTACCACATGGTTGTTTCTCAACTCATGGAGCAAGATATAGCATCTACAGATTGACATCTACCACATATCCAAATTTCACATCATTTGCAGTTGTCTGTTGAAAGGTATCACTCTCAAAATTTCATTATGTTATCAACTAGAGCATTTGGGGCCAACCTGGTCCAAATTTTTTATTGCAGACCTATTCCAGATCATGCAGAGCTTAATTAGACATCATAAAAGCATCTTGGGTTTGTTGGGGCCTATATTTGAGATTCACAAGTTAACTCATATCTTGAGGTCAATATTCACACTTGATCATTCATCAGGTTATTAACCCTTGTGGCCAACGTGAACCTATTTTGGAGCTTGAAGAGCATATTTATAGGCATTATAATTCATTGTGGATCATAGAATTCAGTTCAGTAATTTTAGGATAAGATTTAGACTTGTTACATTTTCACCTAAACCCTTTGAGGGCATGTAATAAGGCCTATTGGCCAGTTGTATTGTTGAATCCCTTGTGGCAAGGCTTGTGAGCCCTTGTAATTCACCGGTGTGGCCAATGTTGCATGTAAGCATTCCATATTAATGAATATTCATGTTTTCCTATCAATTTGTGTGCTATTTTTGCTATGTTGACTCGTTACTGCACAGTTCAGACTATTCCTTCTCGAAACCTCCTACTTTGACTACACCTCAATAAAATAAAATAAGGATCGATGCATATAAAAGACACGATCCTTTAGGAAGAACGGGTGGATGACTTGGAAAGTTGTGGATTTTAAGAACCATTCATATATAAGGCAAGAGATCCCAATAAAAAAGGCATCAAATGGAAATCGAAATAAGTAATACATTGGTATAAGCAAATCCAGTTGCTCCTAGGGGGAAATTGAGAATAGATCTCGGTTGTAGATTCATCAAACCACCAACAATAAGTAATATATATTGAGTATTAGCCATAATCATCTATAATAAATTAATTTATGTGCAACCAGAAATATCAATTTGATTGGTATGAATTAGAGGGGTAGTATACAATAATTATTTTATGAATACATTTTGAATTCTCACATATGCATAGTTCATAGTACTTCTATAAGGAATCAATACTTAGATTATATTCCTTTAGGGAAATAGAGTAAGTATATGTATTTATATGAAATATGTATATATATATATATATATTGAGTATACAATAATGATGCTTGCATCAACTATTGAGCCTTATAAGTAATGATTATCTTAATATAAAACTGAATAGATTATATATATGTATTTATTTATATATGTCTTTATCCTATGATCAATCAAGTGTAAGGTTGAGGGAAGAAAGTTAGGAGGATGCAATTTCCAGGCCTCCCATGCTAAGTAGGCCACCGCAAGGGTGGAATTATCTTGGTTGGACATTCCTACCAATTAAGGCCAAGGGGTGGATTGTCTTGGTCAGACGCTCATGCTCTTGGGCTTAGATGGGTTGAGTATTTTATGAGCACCCCTTTCAAGGATCTCCTATCAAGACAAACTATTATTGATTGTTAGGATGGAGTTAAGGAGATTCAATCATAGGGAGGATGGATAAGACAATATGGATAAGAAAATAAGATACAAGTGTATCCATTAAGCATAGCACTTCAAAGGTGGGATTGTCTTGGTTCAAACATTCCTTCTGCTCGAGGCCAAGGGGTGGGTTGTCTTGGTTAGATTCTCATGCTCTTGGGCTTAGATGGGTGGCTTCGAGCGGACTTATCATGTTTCTCATTCAATTCCTATTATGATTAAGACTTCCACTATGCATTATGGATATTGGTAGTTTAGATAGTCTTGAAATAATTATGTATTTTTGGTATAGCTTAATAGATAAGGCATTTATTAGGTTTTGATCATATGGATTATATTTCCAATATTATCTAACATGATTGTAGGACCTAAACCAAGAATTATCTTGCTTGAAGCACTTAAGTGGTAAGTTATAACCCTAACTACATAAAGCTTGTGATTCTAGGACAAGATTTAGGGCAATCCCAAAAGGGAATAATACACCAACGCTTAAGCCAACGAACCATAGTGAAGGAAAACCGCATAGTAAATAAGTTTGAATTTTGAGTATAAACCATGTAATGTTGAGCCAAAAGTCATGTGTAAATAGAAACGTAGTATTTATGGAAGTGCATTAGATGGCACAACCTTTAAGGGAATGGTAACCAGTGCATAAGGTAATGTAAGACCAAGTCAAAACTAATTAAGGAAGCATGTATGAGTTATATGATGCTATGTAAGCATTAGAAAAGAAGTTTAAAATATTTTAAATGCCTTTAGAATCAATCAAATCCTATGCTATTATCATGGGTGCCAACATTTGAAGGTGGCACCATATAAACAAGAGTTTGGAATGCTTAAGAGTTCTCCAAATTCACATAAGCCTGAAAATAGAATAGAGATTCAGTCAAGTAAGAACTTGACAAAACTTTGTAAAGGAATTTGAATTATGAAACTTGTTTTAAGCTTGTTGTCCCATATATCAAGTTGACTTAGCCATTTAAATGGCGAGGAATTTGATGTGTTGCAAACCTTTGAGTGAGTCGTTGCATGCGGATGAAAGGTGGCATAAATACTTACTTGTTTGTAGACTTTGGTTGCTCTCAAATTAGTATAAATAGAGGTGCTCATTTTACCAAATGCATCAATTATCAATTTGATTTCATTGTGTTATTCTACTACAATATTGGTGCAAAGAGAATTGAGAGTTTGTGAGTAAGAGAGTTGTATTGTGGTTTTACATTGTTTTGTTGAGAGAATTAGTGGGAAGTTAGAAGAGGAAAATTAAGTTGATCTTGGAGGGAGTATCAAGTGGGCTTGAGGAATTGAGGTAGGAAGAGAGTTTAATCAATTAGAGCTTTTATATAGGCATGCTAGTTTCTATACCTTTGTCATTTATGTTGGAAAGATTAAATAGTTTTGATTACTCTATTAGACAGTTTAAATAGGTATGATTACTACGTTGGAAAGAAATGGTTTAGAGTATGTTGAGATGATTTTTTATGCTTTTTTTTTTAATGGTTGTTTATTATGTTGATGAAACCTTTGTTTTGGCATATATCTAGATATGTATGTACCCTATATAAGGGAATTTGTATGAATGTGAAGTATTGATACTATACGTAGTCATCAACACTATAAGTAGTTTGTCTATACTAGACATATGGTCGTCAATAGGAAGTGACATCATACAAACCATATTGATAATCTATACTTTATTGATCACTTGATCGTTGCTTTAATTCTAATTGAAACCCTAGGTTGAGAATAACCTATTGGGTTGGGATATTTACTTGATTATTGATTGAAAATATAGGTTGAGATTAACCTTTTTGGTTGGGTTGTATATTTGATCTTTGATTGAAGAAAATAGGTTGGGACTAACCTATATGAACTGATTGATCATTTGATTGATTATTTTTATACTTTTTGAATTGAAGTCATTCATTGTTGAAGGTTATGCGTTTGATTAAAGTCATTTTTTGTTGACAGATATAATTTTGATTTAGGTCATTTATTGATGAGATTATATTTTTGATGGGAACCATTATTTGTTGAGATTGCATTCTTGAATTGGAGAATTTAATTTTTGAGATTATACTTTTGAAATAGAGTCATTCGATGTTATAACGTAATGTTCATCTTATATCAATATTATATGGATGTAGCATAGATAGAGTTGCTTTTAGATACTTATAGCAATGTCATTTAGATATGAGTTAATGGGAAGGTTATGCTTGGGATTAGGATAATCCATGGGAAAGGGAATAACCTAGGATATAATACTAGTTGTCAATACAAATTGAGTGATTGTAATGGTGAATATAGATGACCCTCACTCGAAGTATTGAGTGTTGAATATTTGGCCAAAGTAGTGAAGGTATCTACTATCTACATTGTCAATCCATTGTGATCTAAGTACATACTAGGCTAAGAATATCATAGAATTAGAGGTTGACTTTATGGTAATCCCTAGACATGTAGGACACATCACTATTCTCAGGAAAGGTTATTTGAAGGATGAGGTTATCAAACCAATCTCTTCATCGAAGGGGGGGCTATCTTACCAAGTTTTCTAGATGTGTGGGGGACTGCAGTAAGTCCATGGTTGGTGGAAATGTGCTTGAGTGATGCTTCTCCTCATGTAGTTGGTGGCCAAGATTTGGGAGGACATTCTGGACAATTGGTATTTCTAATTCATAATTGAAGATGTACGTGCCAATATTAGGGAGAACTAGAAGGTATGCACCAAGGAAAGGGGACGTCTAGAATGTATGCACAAATTTTGGGACATCTATAATAGTTTGTAATTCTAGTTCATGATAGCTTGTTGAAGCTACATATATAATCATGTATCCTTCAATGTGGAAATTGTAAATGTGAAGTGTTACCTTGAATATATTTATGTAAAGTGAAATCAAACTTATATTATTGAAAAGATTCTTTTATGTAATGGAAAAGTTTGGATAGGTTATGTTTCAAATGGTGCATTTATTATGGAAAAGAAAAGAATTTTTCTTTTGCTTGTAATGTTAGTACCATAATTGTCCACTTATGGGTAAAACATAGAAAATTTTACCAGGTGGAACAATGGGCATGTTACACATGGTATCAAAGCCACCGGGTTAGCTCTAGAACCTATGAGCTCATTATGTAAGTGATACATAAACCCTCTTAGAAGATAATGGTTGAAAAGTTCTTACACTGAGAGGGCAATAGGAAAAGAACAAAGGGGAAACAAAAGGGAAGTTAAGATTCCTGGAAACTTGTTTAAGTTTGGGACGAGGAAAGAATCATCCCTAGAGTTGAAAATTCCTAAACAAACAACTCACTAGGATATACCTTTGGATTGTGGAAGATTATGCAACCAGGTATGGTAGGAAAGGTATGGAGGATTACCAAAGAGTACCTTCACCCTATGAAATAGTTTAAATTACTCTAAGGGATAAAAATAATTGAAGTAAATTTCCCTTATTGATAGCAACCTGTAGATGTGAAGATTCAAGGATTTTGGATTTATTAAGGAAACTATAATCTATGAGTATGCTTTATTGGAATAGAACTAATTGATAGCATAAATCAAAAACTTAGTCAAAGTAGAAAGTCAACATTTTGTGAATCAAAATTAACAATAGAGATATCCAAAAAGGTTGGATAAGCCTTGATCAACCTAATTTAGTACAAGGTTAAAATCTTGCATTGATAATCAGAGTCAAGAAAGAAAGTTGAAACCTTAGAATAAAGGTTAGAGACCAGAATGGTCAGAAAAAGAAGCAAAACTATGAAGAATATAATCCAGCATGATTCCACCAACTGGAATAGGCAAGGTCAATTTGGAGTCTTGATTAAAATAGGAAAAAGAAATTGAATAACCTTAAAGAGTCTAAGGTTATGAGAAAAGGAAATTACCAAGAATTTGGATGGAATTATTTTAAAAGATGATCGCAAGGTAAAATCTTGGAAAGGAAATCAAACAATTCACACAAAGAGCTCAGTTAGAGCATAGTTTGATTGAAGTGTGAATTGAACTTACCAACTTGTCAACAAAAGTGAACTTATTTTTATATCCTTAATCGATCATTTGAAGATGATCCAATAAGAAATTGACTATGGTTAAAAGGCTATTAGTAGACATGGAAAAGAGAATTAGAACACTAGAGTACTTCTTAGCTTGTATAATTCGCTGATTATTCATTAGATCTCGTTACTGGGGATCCAATTGTTGATTCTGAAAGACTAGAAGGCAATGATGAATCCAATTTTGGAAATGAAAAAGTATATTCAAATAATATGATGGAAAAGGAAAGTAAATTTCAATCAATTATCAAAATCCAACAACAATGAATAATAAATCAATTCAATTTAGATAAATCGGATGTATGTTGAGTATAACTTTAAGTTGATTTAAAGTCTTGGAAACACTAAGGGGGGAAGAGGGAGAGTAGATGTGCTCAGATAAGCACCCTTTCCAATGAATTTTAATGTTGTATCTCCAAAAGGAGATATTTTTTAACCGAGTTCTTGAACTTAAGTGACCACAACAAGGTTGGTAAAGTTAAGAGGTTAAGGTATTGGAATTAATAGTGAAAGGTAGTGGAAAGGTCAAGGCTTATGACCAATGAGAAAGGAATATTTATAACATAAATTATATACGTAATTATTTTGGAAGAGAAATTTTTTACATCAATTGATGCTTTAGAGAAGTATACAAAGTATGCTTGATCATGCAAGGAAAGATCATTGCCTATGGAATAGGAAAGGGAAGATCTATTTACTCATGATTTTGAGTTATTGAGAGACATTTGTGCTTGGTAATAGGTATTCAATAAATGTTGATATCTTTAGGGAATATAATATCAAACCAACATGATTAAGCAAGAATTTTATTCAATTTATATGATGCTCATCGAGAGAGATAGATTGAGTTGAAAATCGGACTACGATTTTGGAAATGCTTTAAGGGTGAAAGAAATCCAAGCTATGGATGCCCTAAGAAGAAGGAGTTCTAACTCCTCAATAATTTCTAATCATTATATTTTGATAAAAAAATGTGGAATAAATCCAAGGAAGATGTATCATTTAATTGGGATGAGCTATTATGAATCATAAAAGAATCTATGTACCCAAATTTTGGGAGATTAAAGAATGAATGAGGTAAATTGATGTCATATTCAGGACACTGGAGTGACAATATTATTTGAGGTATGAGAAACCACTATAATTTGAAAGGGGATAGAGTAAGATGTCGTGAGGTATGTAGCAAGTTGTTGTCCAGTATTCCAGAGGATGAAGACAGGCTTTCGTCAATGGCAAGACTTGTATACTCCTAGGGAATTCTAGAGAGGAAGTGGTAGATCATAAGAATAGTTTTGATCTTTCCATGTCAATAGAAATGACATAATGATATGGTGGATAGACTCATCAAGGTAACCAATTTAGATTGGGAAATTTGATTTATAGGATATCAGTCCTAAACAACAAATTGTGTAAAGCAGTTGCTTAATATTATTGAGAAGGTTATCTCAGATGGAACAAGCAAGTAATGTTAAGGTTTTGTGTAAACCATGATCATCTTATAAAAATTCAATTGAATGAAAGCCCAATTTATTACTTTAATTTAGTCAGTTAGGCAAAGAGGGATAAACCCAATCTTGGAGGATTTGTGGAAGTAATTTACAATAACTTCTATCATTAAAATTTTGATTCTTTGAAACATTATACGGGAAGAAGGGTTGAATTCCTAAAATTTGGGGAAAGCTAGGGAATAGGATTAACCTTAGATTGGAAAGGTTGTAAAAATGCAATAAGTGATCGAAATGATAAAGGAAAACTTTGTTGATACAAAGATTAAATTAAGAAACAATATTATTATGCTTAAGGTAAACAGTTATGTCAGTGATGGACGGTCTTAGCTTCTAATTTTTTTGATGGTGTAGAGACCAAAGGGAAGGATGGGACCCTTGGTGTAGTTTGCAATGCACCAACATTCCTTTTTTATTTGGGTTACACTAAGGATAATTGTATTAGCCAATGAGAACGTGTTTCTCCAATCATTATGGTATAGGTGACATATAAGATATAGATACTATTGTACTTATGATGTACAAATGAGTTAATATAATTATGATGTATAATTCTTTGGAGAGAGAGTTTTCTTGAGCACACAAGTTCTCCCCATATGTTAGCACAGTCACTCGATGCAAGTTCTAGGAAGGATGAGAACACAAAGGGTCGTGCTATGAGGGAAGATTAGATAGGTATATACTTATTTCTTATATGGATATGAAATGGGAAGTAAAACCTTTATTTTAATTTATTTATATGTTTAAGTGATTTAAGTCATTAGGGATAATGATTCACAAGGGGGTAAGTATGTTACACCCTGTCACTTAGTTACCGAGTTACTTTTACCTTGTGAGTAAATATGATGATAAATGTTAATCAATACTTTGATATGTTTAAGTAACTGAACGAAACACTGAATATATATTATGATATTAGTTTTTTTGAAAGAATGATTATGTTTCATATACTAGTGGAAATGCGATAAAATAATATGTATTTCCATATAATGCTTTGATGATTTAAATTATCTATGATGCTAATGGATTTCATGTGAACAACTAGCTACCTTTGTGCTGCACTAAGTTGGATGCAGGATGGAGTCAAGCCCTCAGGTATGACAGGGGGAATATCACTCAAGAGAAGAGCTTGGTTTGGTAACCCTTAATGATCCTAACTGAGCATTCACACACTCACATCCTAGTTAGTCTAGTCGATTTAGTTCATGAAACCAGTAGGTAACCTTCGGTCATTGAATGGGAATGCTTTGCAATGGTTTTGGATATGGTCTTGTTCTATGGTTGTTTCATTGGATTGAATTATGTGATTGAATCTCTGTATAGAGTATATGTTCTTCTTTATGTGTTCATACTTATATGTTAATCCGCGAAGTATATACCTAGAATGCATAAATGTATATATGAACATATCCTCAATAACCCAAATGCATGGAAGTATTGAATTGGATAAATACGATGTATATATATATGTATGTATGCACTCCGTATATATATACGTCGATTGATGAATATATGAGTATATTATTTACTTATGTATTTACATGGAAATAATATACATTAAATGTATTTATGTGTATAAATGTAAATACGGTAACCCATGTGTATGAGTATATACGCATATGAAAATGCAAAGTGGAAAAACCTACGTATGCTCATGCATGAATATACAATATACAAGGGTAATCAAATATATATATATTGTGTATATAATCTTATCAATGTATATTTTATAAGATAATTAAAATATAATATATATGTAAATATTAATATGTGTATGTATGTGTGTATTCGATAATCTATATGTGCATACATACATACATACATATATTAATATGTGGATGGTTAACGAATGATTAGGTTTTATATATATATATCGATTGGTTATTGATGCATTTAGACATCATGTAAATATATTTATATATATAATAATAGTATATATACTATATATTGTTTGACATATATTTAAATGAATAAATATATATTAATATATATAATATAAAAGTTATATTGTATATATTAATAATACATATATATACATTGTTTGTTTTATGTAAAAGCTTTCTTAAAATCATTTAGAAAATTAAATGTAGCGCGTACACTCTTATATAGCGTTGTCATGTAAAGAATAAAGGGAAGTCAATACATTAGAGAATAAAGTCTCAACCTTTGTAAAAAAGCGTATGAAGAAGAATTGGACCAGTGCTTAAGCCAGCAAACCATAGTGAAGGAAAATCGCATAGTAAATAAGTTTGAATGTTGAATATAAACCATGTAATGTTGAGCCAAAAGTCACATGTAAATAGCAACATAGTATTTATGGAAGTGCATTAGATGGAATAGCCTTTAAGGGAATGATAACCAACACATAAGGTAATGTAAGACCAAGTCAAAACCAATGAAGGAAGCATGTATGAGTTATACATTATTTTATAATCATTAGAAGGGAAGTTTAAACTATTTTAAATGCCTTTAGAATCAGTCAAAGCTCGTGCTATTATCATGGGTGCCAACATTTGAAGGTGGTGCCATATAAACAAGAGTTTGGAATGCTTAAGAGGTCTTCAAATTCACATAAGCCTACAAATAGAATAGAGACATAGTCAAGTGCAAACTTGGCAACATTTTCTAAATGAATTCGAATTAGGAAACTTGTTTTAAGCTTGTTGTCTCATATATCAAGTTGACTTAGTCATTTAAATGGTGAGGAATTTGATGTGTTGCAAACCTGTGAGTGAGTTATTGTATGAGGATAAAAGGTGGTAGAAATAGTTACTTGTTTGTATCCTTTGGTTTCTTACAAATTAGTATAAATAGAGGTGCTCATTCTACCAAATGCATCACTTATCAATCTGTTTCCTTGTGTTATTCTGTTGCAATTCCGCTGCAAAGGGAGTTGATATTTTGTGAGTAAGAGAGTTGTATTGTGGTTTTACATTATTTTGTTAAAAGAATTAGTGAGAAGTTAGAAGAGGGAAATTAAGTTGATCTTGGAAGGAGTATCAAGTGGGCTTGAGGAATTGAGCTAGGAAGAGAGTTTTATCAATTGGAGCATTTTATATAGGCATGCTAGTTTCTATACCTTTGTCATTTATGTTTGAAAGGTTAAATAGTTTTATTACTATATTAGAAAGGTTAAATAGATATGATTGCTACATTAGAAACAAATGGTTTAGAGTATGTTGAGATGCTTTTTTATTCTTGTGTGTTTCTTGGTTGTTTTTATGTTGATGAAACCTTTGTTTTCGCATATATAGATATGTGTGTACCGTATATAAGGAAATTTGTATGAATGTGAAGTATTGATACTATACATAGTCATCAACACTATAAGTAGTTTTCTATACTAGACATATCATCATTGATAGGAAGTGACATCATGAAACCCATATTGATAATCTATACTTGATTAATCACTTGATCATTTCTTTACTTTTGATTGAAACCCTAGGTTGAGAATAACCTACTAGGTTGGGATATTTACTTGATTATTGATTGAAACCCTAGGTTGAGATTAACCTATTTGGTTGGGTTGTGTATTTGATCTTTTATTGACGTGAAAATAGGTTAGGATTAACCTATATGAACTAATTGATCATTTTATACTTTTTGAATTGAAGTATTTCATTGTTGAAGGTTATGCTTTTGATTCAAGTCATTTATTGTTAACAAATATAATTTTGATTTAGGTTATTTATTGATGAGATTATACTTTTGATGGTAGTCATTATTTTTTGAGATTACACTCTTGAATTGGAGACTTTTATTGTTGAGATTGTACTTTTGAAATAGAGTCATTCAATTTTATAATGTAATGCTCGTCTTATATCAATACTATATGTGTGTAGCATAATATAGAGTTGCTTTTAGATACTTGTAATAATCTCATTTAGATATGAGTTAAGGGAGGGTTATTCTTGGGATTAGAATAATCCATAGGAAAGGGAATAACCTAGGATATAATACTAATGGTCAATACAAATCAAGAAATTATAGTGGTGAATATAAATGACCCTCACTCGAAGTACTAGGTATTGAATCTTTAGCCAAAGTAGTGTAGGTAGCCACTGTCTACACTGTAAATTCACTGTGATCCAAGTAAATACTAGACTAAGAATATCATAGAATTAGAGGTTGACTTTATGGTAATCTCTAGACATGTAGGACACATCACTATGCTCAAGAAAGGCTATTTGAAGGATGAGGTTACCAAACCAATCTCTTCATCGAAGGGAGGGCCATCTTACCAAGTTTGGTAGATTTGTGAGGGACCACAGTAATTCCATGGTTGGTGGAAAAGTGCCTAAGTGATGCTTCTCCTCATGCAATTGGAAGCCAAGATTTGGGAGGACATTCTAGACCATTGGTATTTCTAATTCAAGAATTGAAGATGTACGCACTAGTATTGGGGACAACTAGAAGATATGCACCAAGGAAAGGGGAAATCTAGAATGTATGCACCAATGTTGGGACATTTGTAATAGTTTGCAATTCTAGTTCATGACAGCTTATTGAAGCTATGTATATAATCATGTATCCATCAATATGGAAATTGTAAATGTGAAATTTTATCTTGAATATATTTATGTAAAGTGAAATCATACTTATATTATTGAAAATATTCTTTTATGCAATAGAAATTTTTGGATATTTTATGTTTCAAATAGTGCATTTATTATGGAAAATAAAAGGAAAAATTTATTGCTCATAATGTTAGTAGCACAACTGTTCACTTGTGGGTAAAACATAGGAAATCTTACCAAGTAGAACAATGGACATGTTACACTCGGAATTGAGTTGTGGAATAAAATAGAGAATTTTTCTTAGTTACAAAAGAACTCAGACAAAGAAAAATCATAATTGATATCAACCCACACCAGAGAAACTAAAAGGAAGGATGCAAAAATTAGGAAATTAAAAGTAAAAATGGAAGAATTGGTTGACAAAACAATCCAACTCTTGAGATGCAGACCACCTGTTAGGGTTTACATCCTATATTTGTAGGATAATTTTTAAGTTTTCAATTTAGTCAACTAATTAGAAATCTTCTAGTTTTACTATCCTCGCCTATATTTTTGGAAGCATACCAACACTTGCCACCCCAAATATGCAAGACCAATTATGTGAATTTTAATTGTATAATCTAGCCATTCCTTATGACTCTACCTAGAACACACTTATGTTTGTGGGAGATGTTCAAATTGGGAAAATGGCCTCATTTATCAAGAACGAACATCAGAGGGGACAACTACAAATAGATTATAGTGAAAGGGAGAAGTCATTTCCCCTTATTTTCAAAGCAGAGGTAGAAAATCCTATAAGGTTGGTAAAAGAATGGATTGACTTAGTAGAGAGAAGGTAGGTAGAGAAAAAGATTTTGGAATGTAGGAAGAAGTACTATAAATGGTTTCAAGAACTAGCAATAGGAACATGGAGAGAAGCACTTAACTTCTCTTAGAACAGATGGAAGGAATTTTAACACCAAAGATGAAAACGAAGGAACCCCATTCAATTTTCAACTAATTGGAAACAATTAAGAGAGATCACAAATATTTCATTACATCCCTTGAAAATAATATCACCTAGTTCCCTTTAAATTTCTATCCTTCTCTTCTCTTATTTTGAATTCGACATTGGACATGAAGAAGAGGGGAGATAGGGGCAACAAAGCAGGCTAAAAGGGAGAAAATAGGAAAGAAAAAAAGGTTCTACCTGAAGCAAGGTGAAGGGATCACTAGTATAGTAGACTATAGGGAAGTTGCATTTCAATACAATCAAATACCCTAAGTTGATTAAGGACAAGCCATAGGCCAAGTTGGGGGGATGATGAGCCCTAAACAATGTCTAGTTCCTTGCTTTAGTTTCACACTTTTTATCTCATTTCTACTAAGTTTCGAAGACATTTCTAAACCTTTCTATATACTTTAAGTATTTAAAAAGCATTAAAGATGATATATTATATTAATTAATGAGTGTGTGATCTTTGAATGTCTATGGAATTTAGTAGAATTTTATGATTAATTTTAGTTGTTAATAATGAAAAAGTGCCTTCAAAATAAGACTAACCCTTATAGTGAAGAACCTATCAACCCATAGTAAAAGGATTCTCAACTTGTAGCAAGAGGATGCCAATTCAACATGATCGAAGAGAAAGATCAACTACAACATGTGCATATTTATCAAAGATGATGCAGGCAATGGTTTGAGGATGTGAACACAAATATCCATGTGTCATTCCATCTCTTTAATAAATCATGGAAGAAGAGGCCTATTCTAATAGGGGATAATAGTTTATAATAAAGACTGGCCTGTTAGACACATTCTCTAGTTATAATAGTCCTCTTAATTAGTGTGGATTCCTTATCAAACTTTTACTCTCTTGCTTCCACTTATTCTTATTTTTTTGTTAAATCAAGACCTGGTCCTCTTCTTGTGTTTTTTGAAGAGTTGAAAATTTCTCATAGTTTGTTTATATTTTTTGAATAACAAGACTCTCATAGACCCTATACATGGGGATACTCTTGTGAGAGATCGATTAGTTATATTTTTGCATGAAATTGGATTGAATATCATATTTTTTATATTATGTTTTGAAGCTTGGTGTATGTTTGAATTACAATAAAGAAGGATACTTTAGTTGCATGATTTTCTGATTTAATATTGAAAAGAGAATATGGATTACAATAACTCAAACAAGGGCAACTTGAGGTACTACAAAATCCATGTTAGCTTAGATGATTAGTTAGATTATGAATTATAATTTTTGAATTGTAGTTTCCAGTTTACATTACATTGAATACTATGTTTTAATTTATGAATTGAAGTGTCTAATTTACATTATGTTAAATTCTATTAAGTGATTAGTTGAAAAATATCACGCTACAACATAGAGAGTTGGTGGTTGCAATTTTTGAAAAAATAAGTACATGTAGCAGTTACTAAGGTCACTTGTAATAACTAGTATTTGTGTACCCTATTCTCTAAATAAGAGTTATTTGAAGTTAGGAAGATTTTAGATGAATTTACTTTTTCTCAATTACCTATACTCAATCGATTGATAAATTCTAAGATTCTTAAGTGCATATATAGTGCTAGCATCATCTCAATATGACAATTCCCTAGTTGACAATTTAATGAAGCCCCCTTTTGAAC
>CM021103.1:225941682-226219335 GCA_007115665.2 Sequoiadendron giganteum
CCTAAATCTCTTATTTTAGAAGTCATCCTTGTTTTTTGAAATGTTCTTTGAAAGTAGTGCATTAAAAATTTTCTTATGAGAAGTTACTTACCAAGTCTAATTTTTGGTTGAGGCGTAGAGTTTAAGAGTTCATTCTTAACATACCTCTACACTCCTCCATAAATTGCATGTAAAATCATCCCTTCAGGGCATGAGGTAAGCCTACCTAAAAGAGTGTATCTACATAGGGTGACTTGACTAATGTATGCCAAATTTATTTTATTGGCATCAAACACTTTTCTTGATTTAAAAAGAACACAACAAAACAAACATTAAACTTTGTTATCAATATCACAAACCCTTTGGACTTAGTGTGAATACCTTTGAAAAGAGCCCTATATTTGCACTCCTTAAAAGATATCTTAAAAAAATATCTCTAAAGGTTTTTGAATATTTAGGCTCATATTTCAAGTCACACTTAGACCAAAGTCAACATTGGGAACTATGGTTTTAGTATCTTGAATTTCACAAACTTTGAGCTTTTGTGGAAAGAAACTTGCTTAAACTATAGACATTTAGAGTCAAAATTTGTAATTGTTGTGTTGTATCACTTGCCAAATTCTTAAAACAAATCAGACCAAAAAAGACATCAAAATTGCAAACTTGTCCAAACTACTATCAAAACAAAAACTAGAAATGAACTTAAACATAAGCCACCATTAAAGAGATTTTTTCGCTTTTGACCTTAAGATTGTCGCAATTGATCCAAAACATGCTACTATTGCTCTTTGATTTATGACAATGATTGTTAGAAACTTGGCCACTTTTGAAAAATAGAAAACATTTGACTTAACATTTCCACTATTGATCTTAATATTGCCACAATTGATCTATTTTTTAGCCGTAGTTGACCTAAATCCTATCGCTTTTGCTAAAATTATCACTTTTTCCTTCATTATTCCATTAGTCAAAAAATTTGCAATAGAGGTTGCTTTTGATGAAACTTACTATAGTTGTTCTTCAGATTCAACCACTATTGACTTAGACATGGTCACTTTTATCAGAATTATCGTTATTTCTTTCTCTATTACCAGTCACAACTTGAAACAGAGACCGCAATTGCCCTAAATTTGATCACAGTTGTCCAACATTTCAAATGCTACTACTCTAAAGATTGCCACTATTACCCTATTTTTTGGTACAAATCAGAGACTAATTCAAAATTGATTAATCTTTTATCTTTTGAGAAAAAAATAGCCAGATCTCCAAAACACCTCATATCTACATCAGTCCATATCCATTTGCAAAAATCAAAAATATCAACCTAATTTTAGGTATCTAAATCATACACAACTTGGATCATTCCTTTACTCTCAATTTCTAAGATATTAACATTTTCTTGCACCTCAAGGATAGTTCAAGTATATTTTCAAACATATCCTCTAGAAAAGCGAAGTGAAATATCAGTCCAAGTTTTCCATAGTTTGAGTCCCAAAATTAGCATCATCTCCAAAACATCCACCAAACATCACTCACTTTATGACCATTTGGCATCTTACTGCTCTTGTTCAACAACCAGATCTCACAACACCTATTATACAACCAAATCTCATGCAAGTCAAAGGTGAACAATCAAACATTATCAATAGTTTGAGAAGTTTCATGTTTGAGAAAAAGGAAACACCCACTTAGTGGAGAAACGCTACTAATATCCTAGACAACCAAGAATTAAAATTTGATCTTGTAGCTGGAAGGCCAGTATTGCCACCTCCTAAGTGGCAACAGATAATCTTAGCTTACCAAAACACCTTTTAAATAGAAAATCCTAAAAAAAACATCATTATGTTCTATAGTTAAGTGATCCTGAAATTTTCCCAAGGTCTTGAAGGTGTTTATAACAACCACGAGATCTCAACATAGAAAAAATATGGAAGCCAACAAAGTAGCTCAAGCGCACCAAAAACCAACATCACTAATGAGGAAACCAACCCATGGGGATACAAACCAAGAGAACTTACAACTCCTCAAAAAGAACCTTCCTTCAAGGCAACACCAAACCAACCACCAAGTGATGAAGAAGTATGCCTTAGACACCAAAACATGATTGATAGACAAAATCAACTTCCAGATCCCAATGACATAATCATAGAAGAATATGATAGTGATGAGGAACTCACTGAGGAGAAGCTATTAGAATACTCCTAAGAACCTAAGATGAAAAATCTTATGGACAAGATGCTTGAAAGAAATACTAACTCATATTTTCTCACACTAGCACAAAGTGGTGCAAAACTACCCATTTAATTTAATATGGACATGCTAAAAGATCCAAATATTATTCCACTTGGAGATCAAACAGTAGTTAGACAACTCCCAAAACCAACTATGAATACCAACATACCACCATTGTTTTCACAAAAAAATGATCAAACGCAACCCATGGATAACCCATTGTTTATACAACCTTCCCAAATCAAACAAGCAGTTGCGGCACAACAATATCAAGGAAATACATCCAAAAACATGCCATAAAACAATAATATGAAAAACATGGGGAATCTTCCAATGGGCCGACAAGATGGAAACCCATCACAAGGGAAACACATGCCACAAAATACCTCATACATTGACCCTTCCAACAAATTACAATGCTAACAAGGGTAATTATCACAAAATCAACCACAACAAGGTGTACCATCAACAAACTACTTAGGAAACCTTCCACAAAGTCAACCACAACAAGATGTGCCATCATTGAACTACTTAGGTAACCTTCCACAAAATCAACCACAACAAAGTGTACCATCAACAAACTACTTAGGTAACCTTACACAACATCAAACACAACAAGGTGTACCATCAATGAACTACTTAGGTAACCTTACACAAAATCAACCACAACAAGGTGTACCATCAATGAACTACTTAGGTAACCTTCAACAAAACCCCCGACAATAAGGTATACCATTAAGGTAGCCTTCAACAACATTCATAATAACAAGGTGTGTCATCAATAAACTACCAAGGCAACCTTCAACAAAACCCCCAACAACAAGGTATATCGTTAATGCAACATCAAGGTAGCCTTCAACAAAACCCACATCAACATGGTGTACCACAAATGAGCTATTAAAGTACACCCCAAACTCAACAACACTTTATTCAACAAACCCAAAATCAAAATCTTCAACAACAACAACAAGGAGGACTACAAAATTAGTATCGAGGAACACCTCAAGGTTAATATCAGGGTACACAGCAAGGACCCAACCTACCTTATACACAACAAGGATCTAACATACCATATGTACAAAATGGTCCTTGAAATCCCATGATTATACAATATCCTATTTATGACCAAACAAACATCATGGGACAATAGATCTACAACACCCAGTATCCTCAAACAAGCACACCAAACAATGACATCAATGTGCAACTCCAAACACTTAATCAAAGGATATTAGATAAACAAATTTGAAAGCCAAAGAAGAGTTATGCTCTCTAAGACATTTTTCCATATCCGTTTGATAAAAATTTATCCATGGTACCTTTCCCCAAAGGCTTCGAAATATCAAAATTTGACAAGTATAAGGGGAAAGGAGATCCAATTGAGCATGTATGTGAGTTTTCAGTATCTTGCATGGAACTTCAACAAAATGACACCTACTCAATGAGACTTTTTTCCACAGAGCCTCAATGGGCCTGCTATGGACTGGTTCTCTCATTTACTGCCAAGTATCATAATGTTTGATGAGTTATCAAACAATTTTGTCAACACTTTCTCATATAACATAAAATAGGACATCATGATCATTGACCTTTATAAAATCAAACAAATTCAAGGTGAATCATTTGCCTCGTACCTATAAATATAGAGGCACAAAGCAAGCAAAATCAAGTGGCTTGTTCCAAAGAAACAAATTTTCAATGTCTTTATCTCTAACGTACATGCAAACATCAATTACAACCTTGCAGTGTTATGCCCAAGCAATTTCGAGGAAACTATTGAAAAAGGTATACTTTTCGAAAGAGCCCTTGTTGCAAGAGGTACAATAAAACCTTACAACCAAAAAGATCAACCTTCTACTTCAAATGACAAACCCAAAATATGGGGAAAAAATAAGAACATAACCAATGATGGAGTATTTTATGCTAAGTTTGTATGCAATGTGCAACCAACCAATTTTCCACAAAATCAAGTCCAAATAGCACAACAAGGTTATCGTCAGAACAACCAACCCAATTATCAACAAAACAATCAACTCAATTATCCATAGAACAATCAACCAAACAACCAACAAAAAAATCAAGGACAGGATAACGAAAGGAGACCGTCGAGACAATATGACCAACCGTGAAGGAATTTTACTCGATTGGGAGAATCCCTGTAAGTGATTATGCACAAACTAGTCAAAAAGAACCTCATCAAGATCAATGACAAGGGAAACTATGAATAACCTAACTTCAAACCCCTTGGTACAACGAAAACGACCAATGTGAATTTCATAAAATTAAGGGGCATGCCACCAACAACTGCATGAGACTTAAGAATATTGTGCAATATTTAATCAAAAAGGGAGAGGCTAGCATAGAACATCAGCCTAGAAATAAAGACCTCAAGATTTACAAATATCCAATCCCCGACCATTCTAGGGGAAACACCGAAGGAAAAGAACAAGATTATTGAAAGTTCACCTTCTCTTATGGTGAGGATACCGTTCTATGAGATGTCTCTTGTGAAGATCATACCATTCGTGTGGTAACCATACTACGCGCCAATCCCAAATGTAACATAACTACTCGAAGGGGAAGAGTAACAATCCAACGAGCACCACCGCTAATTAAAACCATAAGTAGTCCATCAAGTGACTATAGCATTGTGGAAAAACTCAAGAAAACTTCGACCTTAATATCCATACTTGAGCTCCTAAAATTGTCACCAGCACATAATGATATATTGGAGAAAGCACTTGTTGAAAAATCAGTCCAAAACAACCTTGATGCGGATCAATTTCAAGCCATGGTTGGCAATATCACGTTCACCCATCATTTAGTCTTTTTTGAGAAAGACCTTCTGCAAAAATCTTTCCACAACCAAGCTCTTTATTTAGAGTTGTGTGTCCACAAACATAAATTCAAGAGGGTACTCATAGATAAAGGTGCAGCTCTGAACAATTGTACCTTCAAATTTGTGAAACAACTAGGATACTCTGATAATGTCATAGAGAAAAGAAAGAGCATCACCATCAAAGTTTATGATGACATGGAGCACAATTCAAAAGGGATAATCAGGCTACCTGTTTAAATAGGACCAGTAATAATAGAAACTACTTGTCAAGTACTAGATCTCAAGCTTCCATACAACCTTCTTTTGGGTCGAACATGGATTCATTCTTTGAATTTAGTACCCTCTACATTCCATCAATGCCTAAAGTTTCCTTATGATAATAAGGAAATTACCATATATGTTGAACCCAAATATTTCCATTACTGTACTAAATTAGAGGAAAAGTATAAAAAGATTCAGCAAATACCCAACAATGATATATCTTTTCACTCATTTTCTTACATTGACCCAAAATCACTAGCTTCGTCCTCCACTACACTATCATCAACTGAGGTACCTAAATCTGATACCAAGATCCGAGTGCTTAACAAGGGTTGTGGGGAATACCACTTCAACTAGTCTTTTTGTACTGGGATGCTTCCCCCCACACCGAAAAATAGATGGAGGACCAAGGAGATCGGACATGTTCAAAATATAACGATGATAGTCAAACCCACCATCTTCACCAAATAGGGTGACATGCAAGATGAGGAATTATGCGAAGAATATTTATCTTCATGGATCTACAAAGAAGGATGAAAATAGCTACCACCTCCCCTTCCTATTGATGAAAAGAGAAAAGGGTATCAGCTAGCAAAGAACATGGGATTAACTAGACAAGGTGGCCTTGGTCTACATGGACAAGGTAGAAGAGAACCAATCATTATGGAATTTTTTTTGAAGAATCTTGGATTGGGTTATGGTTCATCTAACGTGATAACCCCAAATACTGAAAACACCTCCTATGAAGAAGAAGCTACTTCTACCACTGTTGAGACATTGGATACTTGTGAACGTCTAAAAGACTATCTGTATATCCAAAACATGTTTGACAATTTCAACATAAATACTATCATCGTTGAACCTACATTCAAGACCACATCTAATGATGACCATATCAAAACAGATTCTAATGAGTACGAATGGGATTCTTGTGACTCTAGTGAATATAACCTAGATACCTTATGGAGCTTTGACAAAACCAATGTCCCTAACCTAGCTACAACATCCATAATATTCACTGATACCAATGACAAAATATCCTTGCATTATTCACAGTTGATAGATTGGGACCAACAACATCATAGTTCGATTTTGGACACATTCCAGAATGATGAGGCTATTACAGAGTTCATGGGACTTCAAACCAATATACCGCAAGGATATCACAAAGCAGGGTTTGTAATGGAACTGGATCAAGGAGCATATTTCAGAGGGGATATTGTGTATTCCAGTCGTTAAAAAAACTTACAAAATTTAAAAATCAAAAGGAGGTCCCCTAAAGAAAACCAAAATGTGGCTTTATCATATCCAAAATAAGAGAAAAACAAAGGACGCATCTGAAGGTGAAAACCTCTTTGAGGCGCTCGAAGATGGAACATTCAATCTCCCCACTATAGAAATCAAGAGAAATCAAGAGAAATCAACACTCTTAGTTGAAGATGTCGAACCCATCAATGTTGGCATAATAGAAACACCCAAAATCACATAGCATGCAACATCACTTGATCTTAAAGAAAAAGTAAAATTCTCAGTATTCATTAATGAAAGAAAATCAACTTTGCATGGACATACGCAGACATGCTAGGGATAGATCTAGGATTGGTCGTACAACACCTAACCATATTTCTTGGAGATAAACCCATCAAGTAGAAGCTACAGATGATGCATCCACAAATAACACTTTTGGTAAAATTGGAACTTCAAAAAATATTAGATGCGGGCTTCAGCAGACCAATTGATTATCCTGAATGGGTATTGAATCTAGTACCAGTATCAAATCCCATTGGGGGCATAAGAATCTTGTGAACCCCAATTTGATACCCGCATAAACAAAGCAAACAATCACAATATTAGATCATATGCAAGGTAAAACTAGGATTCCCCATGAAATCCATTTGCAAAACTTAAAATAGGAAAATGAACAAAAGATGAACAAAGAAAGCAATTAAATCCTAATTAAGTATGCAAACTCTTGATCCCATGGGGGAGTTGGTGCCAATGAGATGTTGCAATTGGCCTTTTCCCAACTCCTTTGTAAGCTTTGATGATTTGATGAGTGATTGATCCACTTTGTTGATGAAGAACAAGATGTGTTCTTGAGAAAACTTGCAATAACCTATCTAAGATCTTGCTTTGAGGATGAAGTTGAGTAGAGTAATTTTACTCAAGATGTGGATGTTTGAATGAGAGGAAGAGTCTCTCATTTATAGATTTCCAAAATGGAAGAGAGAGTGAAAATAGGCAATGTGGGATCATTCAACATCCAATGGCCAAGTGTCACTTGTCAAGATGTGAATGGTTGAAGAATGAGCACATTTTGGTCAATGTGCATGATAAATGCCATTGGATTCAAATTTGAATTTTGAATGTGACATGGGAGAGGGAAAGATAAATGGAGTTAATGTCACTTGGCTCAAGGTCAAGAACATGTAAGAGACATTGAAAGCCTTGTTGGAAGGACCAAGATCACTTGGCCTTTTTGAATTCAAATGATGGAATATTCCCTTTTGATGCTTTGTGAGGGAAAATAGATGAATTAATAAATCAAAGTATTTGATTTATTGTGCAAGTTGCATTCTCTAGAGGATTTTAGTGAGAGAGATTAGCTTAATCAAGGTTTTGATTAATTTAATGAAGAATTAGGTGATGTGACAATTTAGACTTAAATAGATGAATTAATTTAAATCAGAATTGAGAGAAAATGGTTTATTAAATAAATGATTTGATTTATTTAACTGACGAGGGAAGTATTAGATTAAATCAAATAAGGTTTAATTTATTTAATTTAATAAGAGGACTTTAGAGAATTTAATCAAATAAAATGAATTATCTAATTAAAGAGGGATTACAAAAATAATTAAATAAAATTGATTTATTTAATTAAGAGATGAAGAGTGATGAATTTAATCAAATACAGATTATTCGATTAAATGACTAGCAAAGGAGATGATTCAGGATGAAATGGTGTTAGTAAATTAGGATCCAGTGTGTCGGATTGAATTGTACATTTTCCATGTCTACAAATCTACACAGACTTCTGGGATCTGAACAAGGCTTGCTCGAAGGATGACTTCCCTCTTCCCAACATTGATATAATCGTAGACCTACTTGTAGGACATGAAATGCTATCATTAATGGATGGATTCTCTAGATACAATTACATCAAAATATCTCCAAAGGACCAACATAAAAACAACATTCACTTGTGTGTAGGGCACCTTTTGCTAGAGTGTCATACCATTTGGTCTAAAGAATGCAAGGGCAACCTATCATTGAGAAATGAATACAATATTTCGTGATATGCTACATAAAACTATGGAGGATTATGTGGATGAAATACTAGCAAATTCCATCAAAAGAGAAGACCATTTGACCAACCTAGCAAATGTATTTGACAAGATCAAACAATACAACTTAAGGCTCAATCCAAAGAAGTGTGTATTCAGAGTAACATCTGGAAAACTGCTAGGGTACATAGTATAGAGAATATGCATTGAGGTAGATTCCACCAAGGTAAAATCTATATTAGAAATGCCTCTCCCTAAAACATTGAAACAACTAAGAAGTCTACAAGGGAAACTATAGTCCATCAGGAGATTCACTGCACAATTGGAAAACAAGTGTCATCCTTTCGCCCATTTGCTACACAAGGACCTCACATACAACTGAGATGGTAGATGTGATTAGATGTTCCAAAAAGTCAAGGATTATCTACTCACTCCTCAAGTATTAATGCCACCAATTCTAGATAAAGTAATGATCCTATATGTATCTACAAAGCAATCAACATTAGGAGCTCTCTTAGCACAACTAGATCACAATAACAAAGAAAGAGTGGTCTATTATATCAGTCAAACATTGGTGGACTATGAATTGAAATATTCACCCATAGAAAGAGTGTTTATGTCTATAATCTTTGTGGCACAGAAGTTGAGACACTACATCTTAAACAAACAAGTAAAACTAGTATCAAAGGGAGACCCCCTAAAGTATCTATTGGAAAAAGAAGCTCTAACAAGGAGGATCGATAAATGGATAATGATACTGAGAAAGTTTGGCATAGAGTGCATAGACAAAAAATACATCAAAGGACAAATCATAGAAGATCAACTAGTAGAAGCACCAATGGAAGATCATCGGTCGCTCACGACAAAATTCCCAGATGAAAGCATACAATTAGCAAAATCGACAAGTCATTAGACATTGTACTTTAACAAGTCCAACACTTAACATGGCTCGGGATTAGGTATCTTATTTCTCACACCACATGGAGATAGTATACCTAAGGCTTACAAGATTTATTTTTCATGTATATATAACATCTCTAAATATGAAGCGCTAATCATAGGATTGAAGATGGCCATAAAATGGAGGATAAAAGAAATTGCAGGTTCATGGAGACTCTCAACTAGTAATCAGGAAAGTAAATGATGAGTATCAAACAAAGAATGACAAGCTAATGCCATGTAAAAGAATGGTGGACAGTTTCAAACATATTTTGTCATCATCACCTTTGAATAGGTTCCTCATATCAACAGTAGAGCAACAGATGTCATGGCAACAATAGGATCACTCCTTGACATTCCACAAAACATTTCAAAATACGAATTCCTTGTGGAGCAACTCCTCATATCGACATTTGATATCCCAAAATCAAAACTAGTATGTGATGTTGTTAGTCCTAACTCACCATGGTACCAAGATACATTTGACTATATCCAGCATGGTATCATACCTCCTAACTTCACAAAAAGCCAAAAGAAGACCTTTATCCATAGAGCCTCTCGATTCATTGTCTTAGGAGATACCCTATATAGACGAAGCCTAGATAGAACATTACTTTGATGTCTCAATGTGGAAGAAGTACAAACCACTTTATAGAAAGTACATGAAGGTATTTTTGGGTCTCACACAAGTGGACCTAATCTAGATTTATTTTTTACTAAGAGCATGGTATTGTTGGCCCTCAATGGAACAAGAATGCATTCAATACTCCAGAAAATTCTACCAATGTCAACAACACAGTGATCTTGTTCATGCATCAACATAAGAACTGAGACCTATAACAACACCATGGCCTTTCTCACAATGGGGATTAGACTTAGTAGGCAAGATATCTCCTACTTCATTGAATGGGCACAAGTTCATTATCACTAAAACTAAGTATTTCATAAAGTGGATAGAAGAAATTCCATTAACATACATCACAAGAAAACAAATATTCAAGTTCATCTTGAATTATCTGATATGTCGATATGGAATTCCCCAAACCATCATAATGGACAACGAAACCCCATTCAAAAACCAAGATGTCAAAGAGCTTTGTTCAAATTTTTCTATCCAACACCAATTCTCCACACCCTACTATCCCCAAGGAAATGGTCAGGCTAAAGCGTCCAATAAAATCATCTTAAAGATACTAAAAAAGACTGTTAATGAGACCGATTGTGATTGGAATTTGCAACTAAACCCAGCCCTATGGGCTTACCAAACCAATATTCATACACCTACAGGTGCCACACCTTTTTCCTTGGTCTACGAATCTATAGTTGTCTTACCTATTAAAGTTGAAATCCCCTCACTGTGAATATCCTTGAAAGGCATGGTCAGCAATGAGAAATATCAAGTGTCCAGATTGAATGAGTTGGAACTCCTAGATGAAAGGTATTTGAGCATGTTAAACCATCTCTAGGGTTTTTAGAATCGGCTCAAATGAAGCTATAATAAAAAGATCAAAAATAGAAACTTTCAAGTTGGTGACCTAGTACTAAAAGAGAATCAAAAGATCCAACTAAATTAGGATGGGAAGGGGAAGTTTGAACCAAATTGGTTAGATTTTCTCACCATCACATCAATCTATGGCTTTGGAGCTTATCAGTTGGCTACTCTTGAAGGAGAACCTTTAGTCGAACTTTTGAACAACAACCATCTTAAAATGTTCTATACTTGAACACATCAGAGTATCTTGGCAAAAAAAAGAAAAGAAAAAAATTCAAAAATTAAGAATAACAGTAAAGAGAAATAAAATGTTCTTTAAGTGAAAACCACTTTGTGGCACTTCTAGGACAGTTATCATAGTGAAAAATTAACAAACATGTGCTACATTTGAATCAGACCTGCATCATTATTTATCAGCACTATCTGAAGCATCTGGCCATCTATCCCATAATAAAACGTGTATCCAACCATGGCTAGTTAACTGATCAAGTATTGAACCTAGCTACATCATCAAAATCTATCTCCCCTAGTATCAATGATCTTGTCTCGAATTGGGGGAAAACTTCTTGAAACTAGTAGAAAATTGGATCCTTGCAAATCCCATCAAGGTAAAAAATAATCAAATTCAAAAACATCCAAAAAACAATCAAAATAAAAAACAAAGTCAAAAACATGTTATGCTTTGAGTCAACACCAATCGAACTACATGGTATCTACATGTATAATGTAGGCAATACTTATCTATGATTATCCCTCGAGGCCTTAGGTCAGTCCCCTTAGGTGTCCATAATGGTTTTTTAACTTAGTCAAAAATAATAATAAAATCCAAAAACAATTGAAAAATAGAAAAGTCAAAAACATGTTCTTATCAAATAAGTGAACTACGAACCTCTACTTGGATAGTGTAGGAAAGGAAATCATAATTGATGAGCCCTCAAGGCCCTAGGTTAGTCCCCCAAACTAGAAAAAGAATAATATCTTATCGAAATCCAAAAACATTCATAAAAGTTAGAAAACTCCAAAAATAATGTCGATCAATATAGTTGAACTACGATGTCTCTATGTTCGTCACATAGGCAAGGCTAACCTTTGATCATCCCCTGAGGCACTAGGTCAGTCCCTTTAGGTCCCCCTATTTGATTCTAAAACCTCGAAAAGAACCAAAACAACATCAAATAAACTCAGAAAATAAAAAAGGGCCTATCTCCATTATCACTTATCCACAATAAAATTTCCATTCACAATAAACAATCATCACCTTCAACCTTTGAGAAATCAAACAACAAACAAAATAAACATCAAAATCAGAAATTCCAAAGTAAATATCAAAATGATTAGATCACTATCAAGTTAAAGCAATACCTAAGTATAGACTACCATGCATATTTGAAAATCATTATCAACAATTCTAACCATGAGCCTTAACAGATACAACGTTCCTACAATAGACGTCATCAATGGATTTCATCATGAAACATCAAAACAACTATGGAAAGTGATATTGCAACATTTTTTATCTTTTTATGGTCTTATCTCTTTTATTTATCTTTATACCACATTCTCAAGATCTCTCAAGGATGTCCATAAGGATTTAGAGAAGGAATGGTGGCATTTAACTATCGATTTCTGTTTATTTTGTTTGCTAGATGTTTTATGATACTACAACGATGAATAATTTCTTTTGTTTGGTGTGTGAAAGGCATTTAAGATATTTCATGTAACAGTTGCATGATAGATATTCCATACCTATCTGTGTAACTGGTCTAAAATGGCTTGAAATTTCTCACCCATACACTCTAACAGGGTATTCGTATGTCTGGTATGAGCAAGAATATTCTTTGTGTGTCGATTCAAAGTCCACACAATAGATACAAAACCACCTTGGTTAATTAATACCTTGGTGTATCGTGTATGTTTGCTATATCAAAAAGGATTGTTAAAAGATGTGAAGCCTCCATGCAAGTAAAAGCAACTCATCAATAACTAACAACATCACATTTTTATCCATCTCTAAATCATCAAAAACTTCTAACTAATAGCTCCATCCCACATCACAATATCATTAGTACCACATACACCCTACATCCACAAATTTTTCAATACATATCATGACCATAATAAAATGATAAAAATATCACATATCATATATATCATCCATCATATACGTACCATATCATCATCCATCGTATAAATAATAAATTATCCATCCATCCATATCATATGCATACATCAAAAAATTATAAAACATAAGTAGGTATACACCATCATCCATAATCATCTCATAACACATAACAAAGTCGAATCAAAACACGGTATATCTCATATATCATCAAAACTAAGAATGTCATATACATCATCATGTAACATGTGTGATATCATATACAAAAAAGGAAAAAATATATATACGATGCCTCAGCTAGGCCAATGAATGTATATACAAAAATCATGTCTACACAAAGTCTCTGATATATTATACATCATAAAAGATCAACAAAACTCAACCCTACTGGCCATCCCGAGGTGGAGATCTCGGCTACTCCTCGCTTTGATGAGGAGATGGCTCTAGCATGACCAAAGGCTGATCAGGTTGCCTGACTAAATGACCTCCCAACTTTGCACCTATAGTTGTGTTAGGCTCTCCAAATCAAGGCCATCTTTGTGCCTTAGGAATGAAGGCCTCATAGAGTGTCTAATAGTATGTACACCTTTGTAATATTTTCTCACTCAACTTGATGTTGATCCATGGGAATAGATGCAGCTAATGAGATCTTTGCATCTAGTCTCTGCTACCACTTTGTAACCAACTCCTACCTAGAATCATCTCTCTCCTATCTATACCCATCCCTCTCCTACCTAGCAACATCTCACTCAGTAGTCAGTGTTGCAACCTGTGCCTCGACATCCTATCTTTGTCTAATCTTTGTATCCCTCTCAGTTGCCAACTAAGAAATTTGTGTTGTCACTGCTGCATCCCCAAGTTAGGGAGGATTCTATGTTATAGGTTGATCCTACTACATAGGATTAGGTTGTCAACCATCTTGTTGTCTATCCTACTAATCCAGCTATTGACCATCCTGTTGTCTATCCTGTTGATCTGGCTATCCATCCTATCCAACTCTCCCCAATTGTCAACAATGATCTTGAGCCATTATTTATCGCCCCTACATCTAGTCACACTTGTTCTCCCTATGGCTAGTCCAACACCAATAGGATCTATGAAATGAAGAGGAAATCGATGAGCCCACCACTGATCATAATCACATGTAGTCCTTGGGTCTATTGGTCCTACGATCCATCCTCATCCAGATGGGGTAAGACAATGAAACTCAACTACAACATCTATAGAAGAAGCCTACTGCCCCCATGCCCTAACCTCTCGGATGGTCCTCTTAAAGTGAGCATGATAGGCATTTGCAAACCGCATTTGTTGCTCTCCAAACTGGCGAAGAACCTAATTTGGTAAGTAGTGCTTGAGCAAAGATTCCACATAGCCATCATATTTAACGATAGTAAGGGAGATGCACCTAATCATCATCCCAGGCCTCACAGCCTAACCATGGGCTCCAGACAAAAGTGATCATATCATTGATGATGTAATTCCAATAGGATAACTAGCTAGGCCAAGTGTCGTGTACAAAATCACAATATCTATAGGAATATGGATCCTCTAGATCTCGATCCATGACACCATTAGGTCTAGTCATTAGGATGTGCTCCTAGGCCCATATGTGCAACAAAGTAACACTGAAAAAGATAGAATTGCCTCCTTGATAGGCAACCTCATGCATATCTCTATATAAATGTGCAAGGAGACAAGGGCCCCATGTTTACCTTGGTGCTCAAACATTTGCTCAATGTAGATACCACAACCAACTGGAAACTGCCTACATCTTTGATTAGGAATGACGAGCCCCAAGATCAAACCACATAAAACCAAGGATGTAGGATCTGCACTATCAATAAAAAGAGACAAGTCTATCTCTGGCTCCACTATCAAAGATTTCAAGTACCTTGCTAACATCATAGGTCACGAGCTCTCCATGAATTAGAATATGGAGAATCCTCCAAACATCCTCCAAAGTGATGGTGGCCTCACAAGATGGTAAATGAAAGGACGATGACTCAGAGTGCCATCTCTCCATGAGGGTGGTCATCATTTCCCTATGACAACAAATCAATAACATGTAGCATATGTGTCAGAGTCCCACAAAATTTAATACATCCCGCTCAAGCTCTTGAAAACCAGTGATCATATCAAACAATTTCCACTATCGTCACTCCCTCGAATAAAGCGGTTTGAGAACCACCTACAAACATTCAACTCATGACATTAATAAATTGCTATGAAAACACAAAACAAACCTTAGATTTTAAACAAACTAGCTAAAACTTTCAAAACTGACAATAGAGGTTACTTTTTTTGGTAATAGTGGCTCAAAAATTTAATAACAGACCTATTTTTGTCAATAGCGATCATCTTGAGCAATAATGGTACAAATGGCAAAAGTGAACAGGTTTCTCAAAAGCACACAATATTCACAACAACGACTATTCCATTCAAAGAAATGCAAAAGCAAATATATTAATCAATTGCGAAAAACAAAGCGAATGGATTTTTCAAAAGTGAACAGTTTACACAAAAGCGGATAAGAAATTTGAAAGTGATACAAACAAAAAAATCAATAGCAATAAGAATGATGCAAAATAATTTTTTTCATGAAATTACCGTTATTGCTAAAAGTAATTTCTAGCATTAATTACTCAAAATCAACAAGACAAAATTATGAAAGGAGAAGGTACGTATTGCGATATCGGCACCCGTAGGCCTCCTGAACTCACAGATCGCCTCCACAAGATGTAGGGGGCTCTTGAAATCCTCGACATCACGAATCGACAATCGCCAAATTAGGAAATCCAGAGACAATAATTTACTAAGGGCTGAGAATGCAAATGAGGTAAAATGAACCCTAACTACCTATTTTTACCCCTCAAACCCTAATTTTTTACCTAGGAAACCCTCCTAGGTTGAAATTAGGAGCTCCTGGGAACATCTGAACTATAAATGAAGGTCTTATAAGTATAATTTTGTATTCTCTACACATCTAAACTATAAAGAAACATTGTCATAAGCCTAACTTGAAAAATGATTTTTTCTAACCAACCTCTCAAGGTGGCAACCCAACATCGTATTATCTTTCAGCTAACTGTTGAGGCACAATGGGGCATATAAAAAAATTAAAATCTTGATCTTAACATCGAATTCTTTGAAACAAAGCAACCAATACTTTGTCTCAAAGAGGGGCAAAATATAGACATGTAAAAATGACCTAACACTTATCACACATCTTGAATGACATTTTCTCATGATCTAAATCATTATCATTTAAATATCATTGCATTTCACATCATTTGCATCAAAAACCCTAATTTCCATTATTAATTAAACAATCCTTAAATTATTTAATTAATTCACTATTTCATCATTATTCTAACTTTATTCCTTCTGATTAATTAAATAACATCAATTATTTAATTATATCGCTAATTTACCCTATTCACCTAAATCAATTAAATTATCAATACTTAATAGTTTAATTAAATCACTTTCCCCCTCTCTAAATCAGAATAATTAAATTAATTATTCAACATCATTCAAAAAGGTCAACAAAACAAATATAACTTTATTTGTTAAAGTCAAACATGACTTGCACGTTCAAACTTAAAATAGTAATTAATTATTTACCCTCATCCCCTTTTTATGATTGAGCAAATCACGACCACCAATTACTCACTCTAATTGGCTAATTGATTCATCTATTCTTCAATCCCACTAACTTCTCAATCTATTCTTCAATCCCACTAACCTCTCAATCTATTTCCTCAATTCCACTGAATACTCAACTTGATTTCATCAATCACATTGATTATGCAATCTAAAACCACTGATTCTTCCAATCTAATTCCTCTCAACGGTTTTGAACCATTGATCGGATCTTTTTCAACCAAATCTTGATTTTTCTTCTTGAAATGTAAAATCTATAAAATAATCTTCTACTCTCACACAAATCATCTATAATTTACATAGTGAAGCATTGCACAATTACCTCTTGAGCATGTTACGATTTATCATCATATTCTAGTTTGAAATCATATACACATTGAAGCTTTTGCAACACATAATGGAGGCTTTACATTGATTACAACAAATCCGACATTCAACATCAAATGCAAATACAACTTCGACATGGGATGGTAGAGATTTTTAGTTTTGAATTCATTATGTTATCTTAAGATTTCGTTATTTGATTTCATTAGTTTAAAGCTTCATTTCATGAGTAATGGGTATGGGATCTTAATCTTGTTTTGAATTAAGCTTTTGTTTAATTCATTTATTTTGTTTTGTGTATGCTTCATCATTCCCCCCTTACGACACATAGAAGCTATAATCTCTTTAATTATGGATGATACACATGCTTGTATATGTTATCTCCACACTATGAACACATCCAAGTTGGTAGTAATTGACATCACTGACATAATTATTGTTCCCCAAAAGGTAAATAATGCCCTAGATATATACAAACCCAACCAAGAGTACAAGGAACAACTTAAGGTAGTGACACACTTCATTTAAAGCATTTAGTTCCAAATTAAATAATCAGTAGGGGTTGCTCTCATCGTTTGATGAAAATTATAGGACACTTCCACTATCTTAGTTTTAGGAGAAAATAAATAAGAAAATCCAAGATGAGTTTGAGCTAGATGGACTATCCCCCACATCTACCTCTAAAGAGGTTCTAACCATTTTAAAGTTACTACTTGAATTGGGGACATTGATATAAATAATGCTTATTCAAGCGAAGGAAGTATCATATGAGAAACCCATCAAGTTGGAATAATGGTACTAGCTCCTTAAAATGATCAACCTACCCAATAACAAAGAATAAGAAACACTTGTGGCCACCCTAGCCATTTGTAAGACATGTACTCTATGTATTTTGAAAATTTAACTATTTTGTGGTTAAATTTGTACCCAGTGGATATCCTATGTTCTCTTCCTTTTTTCATGTGAAAGAAACCTTGAGAGTCATAAAAATTATAGTGAAATGTACACTATAGGTAGTAAATTCACTTATCCTTATTTGTATTTGAATAATAGTGCTATATGGCATTGGTGGATTATCCCCATCCCTTAAATGTTAAATATTTGAGGTGTTTGGTGTGACCTAGTAAGTGATTAGAGTATGAAATCATGTGTATTGTTGGATGAGCCAAATTAGATGAAGTTGTAATGGTTATCAGGGATTCTTGATGTTACAAGTAAATATTCCTCACCATTGGTTCACATCAATGATGAAATACCTTTTTATTGGCATGATAATATTCTACGTTGGCAAGCCCCATACATTCCAACGATTCACTATTGATTACGCATGTTATAACTAACACCATGTGGTGCACTCTTGGGATAATAATATCACTCAAGATTAGTGTGCAACATTCAATCTACCACCATGAGTTCGTCCAAAAACCCACAAGCTATGTTGCATTTTCCTTGTAAATCTCTACAACAATGCATCATGATAGCATATAAATCTTGCATCTATAGACCCCCCATGACATACTTAGTCTATTATATAACTTTAGTATAGTTTAGGTGGGAATTTTTTGCATTCTGAATTCAAATTATTCATAAATTCTAAACTAGAATTTAATGTTAGTGGACTTATGCCCTTCACGATGAACAATAATGTGATTCAACTACTTGAAGGTCCAAAGTAGAATATTTGTGTTAGAATTTAATTGAGTATGTACCTACATCATGTGTAGTAGACTCCAACCATTAGAAAGGACTTCAAGGTGACAAATTTATAAGGATGTTACCATCCCCTCAATTGACCTATAAATTCAAACTTTTTTGGGGGGGAATATCATCGTGGGTTTGGTAAATTGCTACTGTAAATATTGGTAGTGTTCCTCTTACTAAGATATAATTTTCTACAACTAAGCTACTAAATTTGACATGTAATCAAAGTCTCAAGTAGGTGATATGCTACTATGCTTTTTAGCTTTATTCTTAATCCTAGTTTGGCCTTCTCACAATTATACAAGAGAGCCTTTGTGCATGTTTCTAGAGGTGGACTCATTATATGTAGCATTCAATAAGCCTTGGAGTATTAACATAAGAATTTTTTGTTCTAAGAGACTTGATCCTTATTATGCTTATTTTTTACTGTTGTGTTTGTATTCTTCTTTATTGATTATTTTATTGCGAGCCACAAAGCCCTAGTTTTATTGTGAGGATCTATCTATCTAGTGAGAGTGTTCCTTTGTGTCATTTGATTTCTACAACATCTTTATGTTTTCCTTGTGAAAATTTAGGTTTAGCTTAGGATAGACAAAGATTCAACCTTCTAATCCTAAAGATAGGCTTGTTATTTATGTCCCACATTAGTTGGTCTTTCCAATTGTTGGTGGTCATGCATGGCATAGTGGTCCCAAAAGTAATTTTATACCTCTCAACAATACCTAGAGTATATTTTTTATAATCAAGTGTTCACATAAGATATTATGCATTACATTCAAATACTTCCATATCCATTATTTCAATTTATTATGTTATAGTTTTTGTTAGCATATTGAGTCATTCTAAATCTTTCTCTCCATGAGTATCCTATATATATTCAATTATCATTAAGAGCATATTTTAATAACATAATAGGAAACCTTTATTCAATTATCATTAATATCATCTTCTAAAAACACTCCCGAATCAAACTATTTCACATAAATCTTCCCAATAACCTCATCTCATCCCACTTTTGTCAATAGAGAACCTTGTGAAAATTACATGTTTCTTTATGTATATTGCTTAGATATATCATGTTTAGTGTAGAAATTATCATATAGTCTATCTAAAACTCATACAATTTTTTTCTAATTAGAATAATATATTCATATTTTACATCATCATAACTATGTTTGGAACTATATTTTATTTTCTATTTCACCATGTACGAAAATAAGAACAAAGCCAAAAAGTACTTACCATACTATAACTAACATTGTTAAATATGACAATCAAATTCCAAGAGAGAAAAAAAAAAAAGAATCACCTTAAGTGCATTAGCTTGTATAGAAAATGGTTTGTAAAATAACTTATAAGACCTATAAGAAATAATTAAACCAAAGATACCCGAACCAACCAAGACAACATGCATGTAGTAAGTGTGAAGGGAATACATCCATATATAGTACAAAGATACTCCATTCTTCAAGAAGATGAAGTTATTGTGAGTAGCCTTCATTTATTAATCATATATGAATTAAGAGAGCCTTCATTTCTTCAAATATAATATCCAAACTAAAATCTCCATATGCATACATATGTGCATGTGCATCATAAAATATAGTGTGTATATAATTGAAGTGATTTTGTAAGTAATAAAAAATAACAAAATTGTGAAGGAGTAATTAATTTTAATCGTAATAAAAATATCAAATTATCAATTTTGATCATTTTTAAATTTATCAAATATGATTAGATCTAATTGAAAATTTAAAACACAAATACTCCATATATTAGACATAATATGCAAAAGTTTCATATCTGGTGCAGGAGCACACCTAGGCTAACCTTCAGGGTAGTTGTTTTGGCTTGTACTTGACTCTAGCCAAGTCAGGATGTTAATTTGTTTTCAGACCTTAGAAGGTCACTACTTTTGTGGGCTAGGTGAGTTAGTCATTAGGACTAAGGTCACACAAATAGCCATTGTTAGTAGTTTAAGTTTTCTTAGTGTTAGATGTCTAAGGTGAGAATAGAGTCTTAAAGGTGTTATAAGCACATAGTGATGTTGTAAAGATGCCATAAGGTCATTAAATGAGTTGGTTCCTCGGAATCTAAAGAGGATAGTGATCCTAAGAAATAGGATCAAGGCATAGAGAATGATGCCAAATGTTGTAAAAAAGTTGTCATGACAACATTTGCAATTATTGCAAATGTTGCATGCAACTCGGTTATCTTTGGATCCCCTTAAGAATAGGAAGTGGGAGATCGGCCAACAGGCCCTAGAATCATGGAGATGGCATCTAATATATAAAAAAAGAAAGACTCGAATCTCGATGTACGTAGGCAGTTGTAATAGTTTTGAGTTGAATATAGAGCTCTGCAACACTGTTTCCAGGGAGAATTCGAGCTTTTGTGGTGACATACATGTTTAAATGGATTGAGAGACTGAATCTAGTAGTTGTTCAGTGTTCTTTAGGATAATCTAAGACTTTTTTATTTAATAAGCGAGTTGTTTAGAGTAGATATATTGTGTCAGTTAAATTGTTTTGATTTAGAGTTCCTACTGCTCCTGTCTTGACCAGTTAGTGCTTTCATGGCTCCCCCATGAAATCTAGCCTTGGGAAACACCTAAGGATAGGTGGAAATGATAGGGGAGTCATTAGTGTATATAGGTTTAGGATTAGGAGTCATGAAATATTGGAGAGCTCTCTTTACTACTAGGTCCTAGGCGAGCAAACAGAGCCCGGTTAGAGGTCTAGAAATGAGAGATTGAAGATTTCTTGCAGGGTAGAGAGGTACTGTACGACACAGGTACAGTTTCAAGGGTTTCATCATAACTCAACATACTAGGTGGATTGAGGTCATACCAATCACTTAGACTATGGCTTGAGCAAGATACAAGCAAGGTTACAGTTAGTCCTAGAAATTTGGCCTATTTAAGGTCTCCAAATGGTGAATCCTTGAACCCGGTAAGGATAGGGTTAAAGATCTTTCTAAAATGGATCAAATTGAAAAAGTTATGAATTTTTTCATAAGGATAGGCACCCCTGCAATGAAGAATGAATTTTGTGAGAAGATAGCACTTAGAGCTTTCTAAGTGAAGGAGAAGAATTGTACTATTTAAAAGGTGTTAGTCCTACAAGGTGAAGCACAAAGGATAGAACTCTTAGAGAAGAGTTAGAATTGGACTTATTTAATCATCTAAGCCAATCAGGACCTAGAGGAGACTAGGTTCCTAGATGAGACAAGCTAGGTCTCTTAGTTGCAGTGAAAGCAAAACTTGGAGCACTCACATCATATTGGTATCAGAGCTTGAATTGATCAAGCTTGTGGTGGATGTTGCAGCCTGCTGAATCAGTGGGAGAGAATACCCCAGTGGAAGATAAAACCATGGTGACTAACGCTGAGTTAGCCAAGAAAGTAGAAGAACAAGAAGAGGATAATTGGTTGCTAAGAGAAAGATTGTCCCAAATTGAGAAGCTCTTGGGTGAAGTCCAAGACAAAACTGATAAGGTCAAAGTTAAAATTGATCAAAAGGAAGAGAAAGAAGCAAGGGAAAAGGAATTAGAGTTGGAGGAGGAAGCACCAACACCTGACCCTGTTCTTCCTAAAGAGCCATTCTTAAAGGTACTAAAGGCATTGAGTGGCAAAGCTTTGGAAGGTGTACCAATATTTAGTGGACAAATGGATCCAGATTCAGTCGTAGATTGGATAGACAGCATTGAGAACCATTTTGAGTGTGATGGTATCTCAAAGGCACAAAAAGTTATGGTGGCCAAGTCTAGACTAAAGGGTTCAACTCTTACTTGGTGGAAGTTTGTGCAAAATGAGAGAGAAAAGGATGGAAAAGGTCCTATAGTTACTTGGAAGGGCATGGTAAACAAAGTGAAGCAGACCTACCTTCCTGATGACTATGAAGTTCAAATGCATAGAAGGAGACACAATCTAAGACAAAAAGATCTAGATGTCCAAGCCTACACTGAGGAGTTTCAAAAGCTATGTTTGAGATCAAAAGTAGTAGAAGATGAAAGCATTAAGCTTGCAAGGTACTTGAATGGCCTCAAATGGTCTATTCAAGAAGAAATGAGTCTAATGAATTTCAAAACCATTCGCCAATGCTATCAAATGGCCTTGAAGATAGAAGAGAAATGCAAGAGAAAGCAAGACCAAACCTCTAAAGGTAAAGGTAAAGGCAAGGATAGTAGAGGACAAAGAGGTGGCTATGGTGGGAGAAGTTTTGAATCAAAAACTCAAGGAGACATAAAAGTTAGTGAGCAGCAAGAAGGAAGCTCAAGTAGAGGTGGTAGAGGAAGGAGTTCTAACTCTAGCTCTAGAGGAAGAAATGGTGGACAAGGAGGAAGAGGCAACTACTTTGCCAATATGAAATGCTATCATTGCAATCAAATGGGGCACCCTGCCTATAGATGCCCAGAGAAAGGTAGTTCTTCACAAGGAGGTGACAAGAGAACTAACCTAGTTCATGAGAAATCTAATACAGCAGACAAGCATGCTGAAATACCATTGAATTCAAAGGAAGGAGAGAACCTCATGATGAGGAGAACTTTGATCAAGGAGCTGGTGAAGGAGGAGCCAAGCCAAAGGAGGTCTTTATTTAAGATAAAGTGCAAGATGATGGGGAAAGTATGTAGAGTCATCATTGACTCAGGCTCTATGGATAATATTGTGTCAAAGGAAGCAGTCAGCAAACTAAAGTTGACAAGGATACCCCACACCAATCCTTACAAGGTCACTTGGCTCAATAAAGGCCAACATGTGTTAGTAAATGAACAAGCATGGGTGGAGTTCTCAATTGGAAGGTATAAAGACAAAGTTTTGTGTGATGTGTTACCTATGGATGCATGTCATTTGCTCCTAGGTAGACCATGGCAATTTGACCGCCAAGCCATACATGATGGAGGAAAGAATTCTTATTCTTTCAAGAAGGACAATGTGACCTTCAAAATACAGTCACTATTGGAAGATGCTGAGGTGAAGACAACAGGTTCAAATGTTCTTATGGTGAGTGAAAAAGAGTTCTTACAAGCCATGGAAGAGAGTGAAGGAGTTGGTTATGCATTGGTGCTAAGACCAAGAGAGGGAGATGAAGGCAAGGTGACCAAGAAGACAGAGTTACCAAAGGAGATTCAAAGCATGTTGAAGACTTACCAAGGTATAGTGAGTGATGGACAACCATCAGCCTTACCCCCTAAAAGAGCCATAAGTCATAGGATAGACCTTATCCCAGGAGCTACCCTTCCCAATAAGGCAGCTTACAAAGTGACCCCTCAACAAAATGAGGAAATTTCTAGGAAAATACAAGAACTCCTAAACCAAGATTTCATTAGAAAGAGCATTAGTCCATGTGTCGTACCCACTGTACTTGCACCTAAGAAAGGAGGAACTTGGAGGCTTTGTACTGATTCAAGGGCTATCGATAGGATAACCATAAGGTATAGGTTTCCTATCCCTAGGATTGAAGACTTAATGGATTGTCTAGGTGAAGCTAAGTACTATAGCAAGATAGACTTGAAGAGTGGCTATCACCAAATAAGAATACATGAAGGAGATGAATGAAAAACAACCTTCAAGACCAATGAAGGTTTGTATGAATGGCTTGTCATGCCATTTGGATTATCCAATGCCCCCTCCACATTCATGAGGCTCGTGAATGAAGTTCTCAAAGACTACATAGGCAAGTTTGTGGTAGTATATCTAGATGATATACTAATTTTTAGCAAGACAAGGAGTGAGCACCTAGAACATCTTGAGATTGTTTTCAAGAAGCTACATGAGGAGAAGTTGATGATCAACTTGGAGAAGTGTGAGTTCATCAAAATAGAGCTAGTGTACCTTGGATTTGTCCTATCACATGGCAATCTGAAAATGGACGAAAGCAAAGTGGAGGCTATCATGAATTGGCCTACTCCAAGGACAACAACAGAGGTAAGGAGTTTTCATGGCCTTGCACAATATTATAGGAAATTCATAAGGCATTTTAGTGCAATTTGTGCTCTTATGTTGGATACTATTAAGGGAGGCATGAAGACCAAATTTGTATGGAATGAGTATGCTAACAGGATCTTTGAGTTGTTGAAGGAAAGGATATCTACCCAACCTGTTTTGGTGCTACCAAGCTTTGAGAAGCTTTTCACCATTGAGTGTGATGCTAGCAATGTGGCAATTGGGGCTGTTCTAAGCCAAGAGGGTAGACCGGTGGCTTTTCATTCAAAAAAGTTAAGTGAAGCCAAAAAGAAGTACTCTTCTTATGACCTTGAGATCTATGCATTGGTCCAAGCTCTAAGGAAGTGGAGGCACTACTTGCTTCCCAAGGAATTCATTGTGTATTTAGACAATCAAGCACTTAGTTTCCTGAATTCACAAGAGAAGTTGAGCCACAAGAACATGAAGTGGGTTGAGTACCTACAAGCCTACACCTTCAATATCAAGCACAAGAAAGGTGTCCACAATAAAGTAGCAGATGCATTGTCTAGAAGAGCTCTCACAATTCAGGAAATTCAATTGAAGAGCATGGGAATAGATCACTTCAAGGATCTATATGTTGATGATGAAGATTTTGCAGATGTTTATAAGGTATGTGCTGAATACAAGAACCATTTTCATAGTAAATATGTTGAGTATGCTTTACAAAGTGATCTCTTGTTTAAGGGGAATCAATTATGTGTTCCTAGAGGCTCCATTAGAGAGAACTTGATACAAGAAAAGCATAATGGTGCTTTGAGTGGTCACTTTGGGATCACTAAGACTCAAGAACTTGTTCAAAGGTTCTATTATTGGCCTAAGATGAATCTTGATGTTAGGAAGTATGTGGAAAGTTGTGTAGTATGTTAAAAGGCCAAGGGCACTTCTTCATATGCAGGCCTTTATCAACCACTACCTATTCCTACTAGGCCATGGGAATGTTTGAGTATGGATTTTGTAGTTGGGTTACCCAAGACAAGGCAAGGCATGGATAGTGTTTATGTGGTAGTGGATAGATTTAGCAAGATGGCTCACTTTGTACCATGTAAGACCACTAATGATGCTAGTCAAATAGCCTCTCTCTTCTTCAAAGAGATAGTAAGAATCCATGGGTTACCTATTAGCATTGTGTCAGACAGAGACACTAAATTCATGAGTCATTTTTGGAAGACTCTTTGGCAAAGGTTAGGCACTAACTTGTCCTTTGGATCGGCCTACCATCCCCAAACTGATGGTCAGACCGAGGTTGTTAATAGAAGCCTTGGAAATCTACTGAGGTGCTTGACCAAGGAGTATGGTCAACAATGGGATCAGTTGATTGGGCAAGTTGAATATGCCTACAATGATACTATAAACAGATCCACAGGGAAGAGTCCCTTTGAAATAGTCTATGGACTACATCCTAGAGGAGTTTATGAGTTGAGAGATTTGAAGGATGGAGGAAAGGGGAGTGGATATGCTAATGATTTTGCATATGCTATGCAGGAGATACATGATACAGTGAGGAAGACCTTGATAGAGAACACCATAAAACATAAAACCAAGGTAGATGAGCATAGAAGAACAGTACAGTTCAATGTGGGTGACTTGGTTATGGTGCATCTTAACAAATCAAGACTTCAAAAGGGAGTCCTTCACAAGTTGCAGATGAGGAGGATAGGTCCCTGCCCTATCTTAGCTAAGTATGGCGATAATGCATTTAGAATTGAGCTACTGGATGACAGTGGACTGTCCCCTATCTTCAACATTGCAAACTTAGTCCATTACAAAGGACCACAACAAGACATGGATAAAAACCTTCATGAAGTGATTAGAGATGTGGAAGATCTACACTTACCTACTACTGCAGTCACAGGAGCTGACAACATATTGGACACAAGGGTCTATAAACAGACTAGAACCAAAGCATACAAGGAACACTTGATCAAGAAGTATGGTCAAACCGATGCTGATGCAGTATGGATAAAGGAATCAGAGTTCGAGAAGATGGGGATTGATCCAAGCATCATCAATCCAAGGGTGGATTGAAATTTTTGTTTTGGGGAGGATGGTGCAGGAGCACACCTAGGTTAACCTCTAGGATAGTTGTTTTGGCTTGTAATTGACTCTAGCCAAGTCAGGATGTTAATTTGTTTTCAAACCTTAGAAGGTCACTGCTTTTGTGGGCTAGGTGAGTTAGTCAGTAGGACTAAGGTCACACAAATAGCCATTGTTAGTAGTTTAAGTTTTCTTAGTGTTAGATGTCTAAGGTGAGAATAGAGTCTTAAAGGTGTTCTAAGCACATAGTGATGTTGTAAGGATGCCATAAGGTCATTAAATGAGTTGGTTCCTCAGAATCTAGAGAGGATAGTGATCCTAAGAAATAGGATCAAGGCATAGAGAAAGATTCCAAATGTTGTAAAGAAGTTGTCATGACAACATTTGCAATTATTGCAAATGTTGCATGCAACTCGGTTATCTTTGGATCCCCTTAAGAATAGGAAGTGGGAGGTCGGCCAACAGGCCCTAGAATCATGGAGATGGCATCTAATATATATATAAAAAAAGACTTGAATCTCGATGTACATAGGCAATTGTAATAGTTTTGAGTTGAATATAGAGCTCTGCAACACTATTTCCAGGGAGAATCCGAGCTTTTGTGGTGACAGACATGTTTAAATGGATTGAGAGACTAAATCTAGTGGTTGTTCAGTGTTCTTTAGGATAATCAAAGACTTTTTCATTTGATAAGCGAGTTGTTTAGAGTAGATATATTGTGTCAATTAAATTGTTTTGATTTAGAGTTCCTATTGGTCCTGTCCTGACCAGTCAGTGCTTTCATGGCTCCCCCATGAAATCTAGCCTTGGGAAACACCTAAGGATAGGTGGAAATGATAGGGGAGTCATTAGTGTATATAGGTTTAGGATTAGGAGTCATGAAAGATTGGAGAGCTCTCTTTACTACTAGGTCCTAGGCGAGCAGACAGAGCCCGGTTAGAGGTCTAGAAATGAGAGATTGAAGATTTCTTGCAGGGTAGAGAGGTACTGTACGACACAGGTACAATTTCAAGTAGGGTTTCATCATAACTCAACATACTAGGTGGATTGAGGTCATACCAATCACATAGACTATGGCTTGAGCAAGATACAAGCAAGGTTACAATTAGTCCTAGAAATTAGGCCTATTTAAGGTCTCCAAATGGTGAATCCTTGAACCCGGTAAGGATAGGGTTAAAGATCTTTCTAAAATGGATCAAATTGACAAAGTTATGAATGTTTTCATAAGGATAAACACCCCTGCAATGAAGAATGAAATTTGTGAGAAGATAGCACTTAGAGCTTTCTAAGTGAAGGAGAAGAATTGTACTATTTAAAAGGTGTTAGTCCTACAAGGTGAAGCACACAGGATAGAACTCTTAGAGAAGAGTTAGAATTGGACTTAGTTAATCATCTAAGCCAATCAGGACCTAGAGGAGACTAGGTTCCTAGATGAGACAAGCTAGGTCTCTTAGTTGCAGTGCAAGCAAACCTTGGAGCACTCACATCAATATCTAGCTTAGATAAAGTATGCAAATACTAGATCTCATGGAAAAAGTGAAATAAAAATAAAAATTTGACAAAAATATTGGAAAATTAAGACTACTTTGATAAACAAATTGTTTCTCTAGCTATGATCCAAGTCCTTGAGAAATTTAATTATTTTTTCAAGTCGCAAGTAAGGAACAATGTATTCAAAAAATCAAGTTGACCCAAATATAAAATGATATAAAATAGATATAATTAAATTATAATTTATTCATTAGACAATATGACCACACAAAAATTTATCCTCTTGATACAAAGTTAAGATTACTTCACATAAATTTTAATTTAATAAATATATACTTTTATACACTCACTAATAGAAGACCATGGAAATTTCACACTTACTACAACTAGCTCTCTTGAAAATTACATATTTAACGTAAACAACAATAAATAAAAACAAGCTGAATCTCTCATTAGTAGCTTAATCAAGAAGAAACGAAATGGTTGTAAGGATAAATGGTTAGCTTTGGATTTAAGGGAGAATTTAAGTTTTGATGGAGCCTCCAAAGGCAACTCGAATGTTGGAAGGGTTGGATACATCATAAGGGATTCTCATAGTGCCTTTATTTTAGGAGGTGGTAAATTCTTAGGTAACAAAATAAACAATGAAGAAGATATCGAAGCTCTTTTTCTACACCTTTAAGTTAATTATTGAGAAGTTATTGAGAATTTGAGGTGAATGATGATTTGTAGATTATTATCCATGCAATGAACAATTTTTTTTGTTCAAATTGGAAGCTTAAGGCCCTTTTAGAGGAAGTGTTGATGTGGAAAGTGAAGTTTTATTTTGTTAAGGTCAATCATTGTTACAAAGAATAAAATGGTGTGCAAATTTTTTTGCTAGTGAGGGGGTACAACACTTTTAGATTACTCATATTATTAATAGGAATAAGGGCAAGTGGTATAACAATGCTTTGTTGCTAGATAATGATTGATCCCCTTACACTGGGTTGGTTGGCTCATTCTATGTGGAATCTACTTTAGATTATAATTATGTTCATGATACAAGCCTCTTACTTGGTCCAAAGAGTTGCAATTATGATGTGATATATTGGTTTTATGTGGACACTAGGTTGCAATGTGTTTGGACATTGTTGGAGTGGGGGGTGGTTGCAAGTGTAGTGTTTTATTTCTAGTTTGATATGCCAAGGGTGCTACAGACCCTTATAGGTTTGTAAAGGTAATACACAATTGCCTTAAATAGATCTTTAGTTATAATAATGAGGAAACATTGAAGATGATAAAAGTCATCATAGATTTTATTAGCTTAGAATATAACAAGTATGTGCATTCCAAGGGTTCCATTACAGTCATGTTATTAAGAAAATTAAATGTGGTGATTATGGATAATGATGCACATAAAAGTGTCTTGCCACTATTTGTAAAATTCTTGAAGGAATTAGTCCTTGTTTATGAAGGTGTAAAGAGTTCTAGGGTTGAGTCAAGGGTGGTCAAAGTAAAAATAAAAAATCCTATAGATAGGATGGAGGTAGATTTAAGTGTAGTGGATTTCATAGTCAAAGAGCTAAGGTTAAAATTTCAAAATTTGGAGATGTTCTATTAAGATCAGTGATATGTGATAAAACACATGTTGTCTCAAAATGGTGGCATTATGGAGTTAACAAGTGACTATATGGTGCCAGTCTTAGAGAATTATAAACTAGTGTGTGCAATGAGGTGGGAAGATCTTATTTATGGTTTTGAATTCTTTGTCTTATGGTGGTGCCTACAATAGAGTTGGGGGATATCTTTGGTAATGGTGTTTATAGTAGGGTACATGATTGGTAGTTGATAGCCCCTCTTGTCCATGGCATGGTGTGTTGGGTAGGGTTCCTTTGATATAGGCTATAATATCTGGCTTGTGTGTGGGGATTGACAGTATTAGCTTTATGTTGGTGTTTCCAATTAGGTTTATTTTTCTATTGATTGTATGCTTGAATGCTAGTTTTGGGTATTTAGTGGATTTAGCTAGTTCTTATGTTTTGTCTTAATGTTTAATTGTTATTGAGGTTTTATGGTGTTATGTGCATTATGATATAAGTTATGGGAAGGTCCCCATTAATATAATCACATATTATATATAAAAATATCAAGTCAAATAAAATATTACTTAGTGCTATCTAAGTTTTGTTGGAGGATTGAAAAACCTATAATTTTACTTATTGCAATTGTAACATTGGGTGCAAGAAATAAAATCCTTCAACTTAAATCTAAATTTTTATGGGTATCCATTTTACCAAATTTACTCAAGGCATGATCTTGACCTAATTCTTTAATAATTTTAGGCTTGTATGATCAAAAAGACTTTGTGTAGATAAATTAGTAGGAATCTCAAAAGGTGTTTTAGAACATGTACAACATATTAGAAAAATTAGTAATGATGTACATAAGAAAATTAATTCTTATTTGAATTTTCCATTCTATACGTGATAAGATTGATGTATTAGATGATAAAATTTCTTAGTTAGAAACCAATGTTCATTGGTTAGAAGCCACTAAGAAGAAAAAAAGCAAAAAAAAAAATTCATGGAAACTAGTTAGAAATTAAATCACTTTATTTTGGGTCTAGTTTTAAAGTATATACTACTGAAAATAAGGAGAAAAACAAAACAAAAGATTGCCCTCAATCCCTAATAAAACTCTTTGTAAATGGGAGAAAGTGAAAGCAACAACAAAAGCAAGAAAATTGGCATGGTTGCAAAATTGGAAAGCCCAAATCAACTTCAATTGATTGGCATGAAAATAATTGGGATTTGGGCCCCTTGGGAGTACCTATACATGGTAAGTTGGAACTATGGAGGCTAAAGTTAGAGAATAGGACCTAGGTTGGGGTCCATAGTAGATGGGAAGGGCATTATCATTCTCATGGAAATAAGAGCATAATGGCTAAAAAGTTCTATATTTTAAATCATCTAAGAAAATCTCAGCTTGGAACGAAAGGAATAAAATTAGTAAAGGGTATAAGCAAGGGGGAGGGAGTGAAAATGTTAGAGAAATATTGTGTGGAATTGTAAAAATAGAAAACAAGACCCAAATAAACAATACATACAATTAAAAATAACATAAAAGGAAGCAATAATTAGATTGGTCACTTACTACTTTGCATTGATACATTCAAAGATTGATAAGAAAAGAAGCTTATATAGTTAAGACCCTTATTTGTAACTAAAAAAATACATCTTAGTTTTCAACATTTTGGGGGAAATATTATTAATATGAGACTTCAATGTGAGGAAAACAAACAATCAAGTCTTTCATTTTGTAGTGATGATGAAGAGGACAATAATCCATTATGGTTAGAGGAAGAAGAAGGTCAATTTTAGGAAATAAAATCAAAATATAGAAATGGAGATGATATGTGGTTTGAGGTAGAATTATTAGGGCTATGTAGCTTGTATGACATGGGCACATGGCCAAATTTGGGCAATATCTCTTGTATAACATACAATGGTCAAAGTGTGGTAGATTATGTTATTTGCTCTTAGAGATTTATTTTTAGGTTGATGGAGTTAGATATTTGGGAATATTGTATTAAGCTAAAATTAGATCATATCACATTATTTGTAAAGCTATAAATTTTCACACACAACTAGCAAAGATAATGTGTACATCATGAATAAAAAAATGTTCATTTTTAGAGTAAAATACTCATGAATCAATATAATTCAAAACTCTTAATAACAACCCGTCAACAACACCTTTAGGATGCAAAGAACAATCCATGGAATAATATAGCCAATGAAGCAAGTGACCTTGTAAGCATCGAAATGATGATCCCACTAATTCACAAAGCTATAAGTACTTGCAAAATATCTAGGTATAAGAGATGATATACAAGTACTTTTCTACCAAAATCCATGGTATGCCAAAGAATGCAAGGTTGCAAAAAGTTCTTTGAAAGAGTTTGGGATGAACAAAGAAAATTTGAGAAGGCTTATGAGAAATTGATATATTCCAAAAAAGAAAGATACGTGAACATGAGAAGGAAATGATTAATTTCTCTTAGAAAATATAACTCTAAAGGCTTTTAAAGGGAATTGCAACAAAAATAAAACAATTAGAAAATAATAAAACACTAATACCTAATAGTTAGAATATGTGAATCTTCTCTATGAGTGGGTCCAAGATAAAGAGTCCCCTCTTATAATTAGCATGAAGTTTGAGCTCTTCTTTATGGAATATATCAAGTAGGACATGGATAGTCTAGTAGGGGTAAAGTGCAAGATATAGATGGGTTGCAAGTTGATTTTTAAAGTGAGGAGTGGAAACCCTTACACCACGCTTCAAGAGAATTTTCAAAAACATCACCTAATTTAGCTTCTTGGTGAAGTGGATGATGAAGCAAATAAAATTAGGAACCCTAGGTATAATGTGTAAACCTAGGATTCAAACTTTTGTTGTTGTGGGTATTTTTCTATTGTTTCATTAAGATGAAAATTGACAAGGTGAGTAGATTGACTTTCAACCATGAAGGTGAGCCAATCAGACATGAATCTCCATCCTATTGAGCCTTGGGATGGTTTATAATTGATTGAAATGGTTTAACCTATTTAGACTATATGACCTAATGTGCAAAATGCAAGAATTTGATAATTAATAGACTAAAACAGTAACTTGCAAGCAGATATGGGAAGTGCAAAGGATTGTGTACCTATCCTAAAAAGTTGGTTTTGATCATTGTATGAGGATAAATTCACCCTAGGGCGTATGGGTCCTTGTATTCCTTTCTAGCTCTATTTTTGAGGTCCTCTGATGACAAATCTGAGCTTCTAATTCCCGATTGCAAAGTTGTCAAATAATTTTGTAGGTGATTTTTCATGAGTTGAAAAGGTGTAGGGCTTCAATTGCAACAATGGATAATTTTTCTTCAAACTTTCTTCAATTATCTCTAAACCTGAAATCTACACATTCACAAAGAGAAGAGATTTTGTGCCATTTAGGGGCTTGCCTTAGTCAAACCCCATGTTAGTGTTTCCACTTCCATAATAGAAATTTTAATGATAAGATGGATAAATAATAGGAACGAATGAAGAAATCACAAAGTGTTGCAACTCACCACCCTTCAATGGATTCCTTAAAGGACTGAAGTCATGCACATCACTTCAAGGTCTTGGATCTTGCTTGCTTGAATGCTTAAATGATTTGGAGACTTGCAAAAGTGTTAGCCTTCACAAAAAAATCATATCATACACACATATGAACTCACATAAGATTTAACATGATGTTAGGATCTTGAATTGCTGCAATAAAGATCTGAAATGATGCTCTTGACTTGCTTGATAATGCTCTTGATCATAAGTTCGCCAATAGTTTTCTAGATGATCTTCAAATGATGCAATAACTAGGTATTTATAGAAATTTCTCTAATGTCCCGAAAAATTAAATCCTAATAGCCAACATTTGCAATTTGAATTTTGAATATTAAAATTCTAACATCGACATATCCAAAATTGGTCCTAGACAAAATAGGCAAACCCATACGCCCTAGGGTAAATGGGTCCTGACCCTATTTTCTAGGACATTAAGTGTCGAGGGAAAATATTAACTAGATGCATTTGTTCACTACTTACAATTTCTCAAAAAGTGGTACAAATTGGCTATACAATACATAATTTAGGAAATTAGGGACCCAATTAGGCTCAATAATTTAGGGGGAGAAAATCCTAGTGTGAAATCATTAAGGGTGACAATTTTTGACACTAAATTTAGCCCCCACTTTAGTGAGTATGAAATTACACTCAGACTCACACTAAAGTAGAAAATCTATGTCAAGAGGGGTTCAATTGTCCAAATGTTGAAGAAATAGGGTAACAATGAATTTAGGGGGGTGATCAAGTCTCTAGGATCCAAGATCTCATGAAAAACCAACATAAGCACAAAGGAATGCACATCTATGAAATGCAACAAGACAACACACACACACATACACATTAAAAAAAAATGAAGCTTACATATTGAAAACACATGAAATAACATAACACATAAATAGAGACGAAATGAGCATAATACAATGTAAAAACAATGCAAACAAGGAGAGGACACTTAAAAAGACACACAACAAAACACAAGGTTAGTACTAAAAGATTTGAGTCGAAAAGACAAAGAGACCTTAGTCTTAAATTGTCTAAATTACTAAACACCATCCATTGAATAAGGGAATGCTCACATGAGGACTAGCAAGTTGTGTTATGCCACATCACTCATGAAACACATGGCTCCATTGGCAAGCGAGGTTTATTATGCTAGGTGGCCATGTTAAAAAGGGGTGCTCAAGTTCATAACCCAACAAGCTCCATTGTGTTAAATCCATGAACTATCTTGCAAAATCTTGATTTAGGGAGCATATAAAAATCACCTCAAGGGGTGCACAAAATTTAACATCTCGGGGGATGGAAAAAACTCACCTTAGGGGGTGCACAAAGTTTAACGTCTCAGGGGACAAACAAAACTCACCTTAAGGGGTGCACAAAGTTTAACGTCTTGGGGGACGAACAAAACTCACCTCAAGGGGTGCACAAAGTTTACTGTCTCAAGGAATGAACAAAAATCACCTCAGGGGGTGCACAAATGACGATAGGATAAGGCTAAAAACTCAAGGGGTGCACAAAGTTTACTGTCTTAGGGAATGAACAAAAATCACCTCAGGGGGTGCACAAATGACGATGGGATAAGGCTAAAACCTCAAGGGGTGTTATAAACACCACCACAAAAGATGACTTACAAAACCAACAAAGGGGCTTTGCTCAATACATGAAAGATTAAACCTCATGGAATATCACACATGACAACACCATTAAGAGAGGACAAGTCGTGGAATAGAAATCACACCTTAGGGAATACTAGCCATAGCATTACTACCAACGGGAATGTCATGCACCAAGAAAGGTCACACTCTTAGAGGACATCAGGCCCGATATCACCACCAAAGAGACACTCACATAGATCAAGAAGGCCACACTTTGGTTGAAAAGGTCACACTTCTTAGGAGATGTATGCTATCATCACTAAGAAGGGACCACTTCTTATGCAAACAATGAGCGAGGGACTATCTGACCCCCCTTTAAATGTTAGTGTACTTGATACACTAACATTTTAAGGAGAAATGATGTGATCTCTTGCTAGAAGGAATGCACCTAACACAAGGCTACCTAACCCATTGGCCCCAAGTGTAGGGACAAATATGAGCCCATATGGATGATGATATGCTGCTCCTTGTGAAATGAAATATGATTGCATAAAGCTTAGTTTATACCCCAATGCATGGTAGTGAGTATTGTGTGATACTACAACTACCACATGGAAAGGAGCAAAGCAAATGAATGTTAATCTATCATACATTCAATTTGATCCCCATAAAGATTAAATTCTCTTAATTTCCTCTTTAAAGCACAACATTTGTTAGTAAGATGTCCAAGTATTCTATGATAGGCATAGTAAGACATATTTGTACTCTTTCCTTTCTTATCTTCTCGGCCATGGATGGGTGGTAATGGTATGTATCCTAGCTTGAGAAGTGTGTCTAAAGCCCATTGTCTTGGATATAGGATGCAAGAAATGTAACTTCTTAATATGACCATGGGATTTTGGATTTCTTGGCCGGTGGGACAAATGTTTGATGTAAAGGTGGAGGATCTTGGTAACCTACTCCTTTAGTGTCTTCCTATGGTTTTTGTTCCAAGAGGGGATGGATTTCATGTTCATTCTTTCTGTCACATCCTTGTTTTCTTAAGATTCTAAATCCTTGTTTATAACTTTGTTCCAGGTGAATGGGTGTGTTTTTAACTCCATGCTCATATGATGGGAGGTTGGTTGATGTGATTTCCTTGTGATTTTTATTGATAGGTGTCTCCATGTACATTGGTTGAGGTATTCCTTGCAATTCACTTTCTGGGTGTAAGAGGGCGAACATTTCAAGTGGTGGCATGGTAGAAGGTATTGATTGTTGATATGGGTGATTAGGCCATTGCATGGAGGGATAAAAGGCTAAATTATTCTCAAGGTTGCACAAAGAATTATGTATAAATTCAGTCATGCTCACCTCATTTTGTCCCAATATTTCTACATCATGAGGAAATGCATTGGGAGGTGAAAGATCATGAATGTTGTAATTGGAATTAGGGTCATCATCAAACATACAACTTGAAACATCAACCAAGGATTTTAAAGAAGTCAACATCTAAGCAAAATATTGAGCCATTATGATGATGCTTTTCACTAAGGTTCAAATTATTATGTAATAGGCTTTTGGAAGACAAACAACAAGTCTGGACAAAGAATCCTAAGAAGATTTTGTCACATAAATTTTGAGCCAAGAAGAGCAGGGGGATAGAGGTGCCAAAGGGTGTCTATGTCCCAGGTAGGTTTTCCAAAAATTCAAAGTTGATTATGTTTAATTCTTCTTAAGAATTTTGGGTTTGGTTGTAGAGAAATTTGATAGTGCAAGTTTTTCTAGAATTTGCTTAATTTATGCCAATGCAAGTGTGTAACAATATGTGAACAATAAATGACAATTTTTTGATCTAAAATGTAAAGGTTGATTATTGTAAAGATTGGAAATGATGATTTTGATGCAATTTTGAAACAAAAGAATGTAATTTTTTTCACTTTTATCACTTTTTAGCTAAATGAAAGATGCCTAAATGAATGTAATTAAGAATTCCAAAACATAGATCTGAAAACACAAACAGACTGAAATTACAGAGATAGAGGAGTGTGCAAAAGTTTTTTAATGAAAGTGTATAAGGAAAAAGGTGCCCAAGGGTGTCTGAGTCATTGATAAGGGTTCTAAAATTTCAAAAGTTGAATGTTTATTATACTATTTAAAGGTTCTTCTGTGTGCAAACATGTCCGCAACTGATTTTTTTTCCAGAATTTGCTTGAATTAAGATAATGTGATGCAAATGAAAATGTGTAGCAATAAAAATGGAAATTATGAATGTAATTTTTAATGTAGATATGATCTAAGTGACTGAAATGAATCCTAATGCAACCTATGATGCAAAATGATATGCAATTTTTTTGAATTTTTATGTCTTCTATAATGCAAAAGTGAAACCCTAAAAGAGAAATGTAAAATAATGTAATGAAAAACTTAGATCTAGGGTGAAATTTTAGAAATTATGTAATGTTAACAAGTCAGGTTCACCAAAATGAAACTAAGAAAATTAGGAACCCTAGGTCTAATGTGTAAACCGAGGATTCAAACTTTTGTTGTTGTGGGTGTTTTTCTATTATTTCATTAAGATGGAGATCAACAAGGTGAGTATATTGAATTTCAACCATGAAGGCGAGCCAATCAGACCTAAATCTCCATCATATTGAGCCTTGGGATGGTTTGAAATTGATTAAAATGGATTAACCTAATTAGGCTATATGACCTAATGTGCAAAATGCAAGAATCTGACAATTAATAGACTAAAACAATAACTTGCAGGTAGATCTGGGAAGTGCAGAGGATTGTGTATCTATCTTGTAAAGTTGGTTTTGATCACTATATGAGGACAAAGTCTCCCTAGGGCGTATGGGTCCTTGTGTGCCTTTCCAACTCTATTTTTGAGGTCCTTTGATGTCATATCTGAGCTTCTGATTCTCGGTTGCAAAGTTGTCAGAATACCGTTAGATAATTTTGTAGGTGAGTTTTCATGAGTTGACAAGGTGCAGGACTTCAATTGCAACAATGAATAATTTATCTTCAAGTTTTTTTCAATCCTCTCTAAACCTGAAATCTACACATTCACAAAGAGAAGAGATGTTGTGGCATTTAGGGGCTTGCCTTAGTCAAATCCCGTGTTTGTTTCCATTTCCATAATGACAATATCAATGATAAAATGGATAAATGATAGGAACGAATGATGAAATCTTAAAGTGCTACAACTCACCACCCTTCAATGGCTTCCTTGAAGGATTGAAGTCATGCACATCACTTCAAGGTCTTGGATCTTTCTTTCTTGAATGCTTGAATGCTTTAGAGACCTACAAAAGTGTTAGCCTTCACAAAACAATCATAACATAAACACATATGAACTCACATAAGCTTTGACACAATGTTAGGATCTTGGATTGTTGCAATAAAGCTTTGAAATGGTGCTCTTAAATTTCTTGATAGTGCTCTTGATCATAAGTTCACTAATAGTTTTCTAGATGATCTTCAAATGATGCAATAACTAGGTATTTATAGGCATTTCTCTAATTTCTCAAAAATTAAATCCTAATAACTGAAATTTGCAATTTAAATTTTGCATGTTAAAATGTCGACACTACATATCCAAAATTGGTCCTCAACAAAATAGGGGACCCATATGCCCTATTTTCAAGGATATTAAGTATTGAAGGAAAAATATTAATTAGATGCGTTTGTTCAATGCTTTCAATTTCTTGAAAAGTAGTACAAGTGAGCTATAAAATACATACTTTAGGAAATTAGGGACTCAATTAGGATCAATAATTTAAGGGGAGCAAAACCTAGTGTGAAATTGTTAAGGGTGACAATTTTTGATGCTACAAATGATTAGTTTCCTCATTCATCTATATAAAAGTAAAGATATTAATAATTTGATTATCACACTATGTAGTTAACCCCCTTCTAGAAAAGTTTTTTGGGAGCATGGTAAAGCATATAGTTAGCAACTAGGCAAATAAAGGGAAAATAGCAAAGGGGTAGGCAAGTTTTCAGCCAAGACACTCCATTATTGATCATTGGATCACCTTTAGACACTTGATTGAAAAAAAAATGGGATACTTAAGGAGAAATAGCTTTTTGTTGTTTTGTGGATTTTTTAATATGGTGCCAAAGTATAAAATTTGGAACATGATGTAGGAACTTGGAATTCTAGATGAATATATAGTGATAGTTCATAGGCTTTATGAGTATATGCTTTAGCTAATATTAGAACAAGAGATGGAATGCCAAAATGTTTTGGAAGTGACATTCACATTAAATAATGTTGTCCTCTATCCCTCACTTTGTTTGGATTATACATTAAGAATCTTGAAGAGTGGTTTAATTTGTTGGGTGGGAGGCATCCAACTTCCTAGATACAAGGCGAAGTTACTTTCATATGCTAACAATCTTATTCTGATTACAAAAATAACTCATGGTTTGAGAGAGCATTTTAGGACCATAGAATTCTTTTCTATCACATTTTTTTTTTGTTTTCATGTAGGGTTAAACTCTTTGACATAGTACGTTTTCTTTTGACCAGTTTGCTTTGTCCACATGGTAGTATGTGATAGAAAAATTCAAGGTTGTCATGTGGACAAAGCAAATTGGTCGAAAGAAAACATACTATATTAAAGAGTTTAACCCCACACGAAAACACAACAAAAAGGCATACATGAGAGTCATAATTAAGAGAAAAATGAAGTTGTTAACTACCTAGTTGAGGATTAGAATACACCATCTTAAGTGTAAGATCAATAGATGGACGAAACTCAAGGAAGAATAGGAAACAAGAACATGCCTATTCTACAACAAGTGGAAGTGGAGATAGAATGATACTTCATCATGGAGTGCACAATCTATAATGATATTTATATCTAATATAAAAACAATTTGAAAGTGGACAACCTAATTGCCTTATTTGAAAAATTAACAATGCTACAATTTTTTTAATCAAGATTCAAATTAGAAGATTCCACATTGAAAAGAGTTAAATTTTTTTAAAACTCCAACTCTTGATCCTCTAAACATCATTAAAATCTTTCAATTTATTGCTGAAATAAAAAGCTATGTGACTGAAAAATTTAGAACTGCCATGTGGTCAAATTAGATTGGGCGAAAAAAAACATACTACATCAAAGAGTTTAACCCGATGAAGGATCATGGTGAAAAAACTTATTTAGGTGCAACTATTAAAGGGAAGACGAGAATGTTAGTGGTGCAATTGAGGATGAGATATCATCACCTTAGGTGTGAAACCGGTAGGTGGAAGATACCCAAGGAAACTTGGGAAGAAAGAACTTGTATTTTTGCAATAAAGGGGTTGTGGAAACAGAATGACACTTCATCATGGAATGCACTGCTTATGAGGATATCTGTACTCAGTATGGAAATAGTTTGAAAGTGGACAATATACACTAGCTATTTGAGGAAGATAAGATTAATTAGACGACTAGCCTTCTAGTCAAAATTTATAGCAGGAGATCCGACTTGAAAAAGAGCATGAAGACAAATTAGGCATGTTGTGTCTCGGTCCCATAGACTGTTTAGTCTCGTGAACGTCATTAAAATCTTTCATTCATTCAACTTTATCAGTAAACCAAAAATCACTTAAAAACAAACTAATATACATACCTGCCACACAAATATTATATTTACACTTTCTTTAATGCCTAGATAAACGTTCGCCCAGTTTAGTTGGCTTGAGCAGATATCTCGCGTACACACCACCACACAAACGAAAACCACGGGTTTGCCTCCTAAACTTCCCACGGGCTTGTCGATTTTTGGTTGACATAAATCACCCCCAATTATTAAATACAATAGTTGACAAGATATGATGCAAACAGCATTTATTTAGACTTCTGTGACTGTCATGTAATCTGAATTCATCTAATCTTCTAACTACATTGGGCTTTGAAATAAATACAAAAATACATGTTCTCGCCAACCAATGCCGTACTTGAAAAACATGTCTACGAACATAAATTAAGAAGGAAAAAGAAAAAACCAAGGCATGATTGGCGGACGATGTGAAGAATGGTACGCTGGGAAATAGACGTTCACACAGCAGCAAAGAGGAAAGTTAAAGGCAAAAGGGAAACGGTATGAGGAGTAAATGGCGTAAAGCGGGTAGGTGAGTGGGCCTATGTAGAGAAACCTTTGCCAGCTACACTGCCCACTCATTCTCACGCGCACTCGCTTTCGCTTATACTTCTTATACTTTTTGCTCTGGGACTGTTACTCTTACTACTGCGCTCTGTGCCTGCAATTAATTGCGGCCTCATTCATTATGCACTGCAGTCGTTCGACTAATGCTTCGCCACAGCCATGCGTTTTTCTCTTGCATTACACTTCTCCTACACGTCTTGAGTTCGAGCCTTTCCTGACTCCGTGTTAGGGTTTTGAAGCGAGGCAGGGAGGCGTTTCTCAACGGGAGCCCGGCATGAAACGGATGCGCTGCTCCTGCAAGCTGATCACTTTTTTTCTGTTTTGCTACTGTGAGTAGGCAAACTTTGCTTGCTCTGAGTTTCTTCGAGCGTATAATTGGTCTGAGGAATCCGTAAAGCGTTTTTGCATATGTATTTGATCGATTTTGAAATAAAATTTCCAAAGCTTTGTTTCGTTGCACATGCTTCCGTTTGATTTTCTTAATTTTTTGTGGACTAGTTAAGGACTTGAACTTAAGACCTTCCGTTTGCTGCTTCTGGATGCTCTTTTTTTTTCTGTTTGTTGAGAACTTGAGCGTAACGTCGGCCGCTAGGTAGGTGTAATCTTCTTGGATTAACAAGGCAGGCAGATTTCTGAGGGAAAGTTACTGCAGAGCTGACCTTCCGATGGATAATTTCTCTTGTTCAGATTCACTGCGGTTGCACAATTCTTTGTGTGGTACACGTATCAGATTGTTGCTTCCGCTTTGTAGTGCTGCAATAAATAAAATTCTTTATATTCATTGTTGCTTTAGCTGAACTGATTTTCCACCCTCAGAATCTAACTATGAAGCGTTTGAATTGGTAAAGTCTACGTCGAACTTGTCGACGATGTTATCTCTGCACCCCGAATATTTTTGGCTACATGCATTGCAGCAATTTGAATTAGGATTTGCGTTCAATTGAATAATTTTTTTAATTCATTTATTTAGTTGGTTTTAGCAAAAGAAGGGTGGGTTCAGCTTCGTACCTCAAAAAGAATATCGGAGAGTTTTGAGGAATTGTTGTGGTGGCCTTCTATATTGGAAAAAAGCATGACACTCTGGCTTTTAAGAGGAGGACGCAGATGGAAGATGACTGAAGCTTTAACTGTTATGACGGGAAACTGTATGCCCCTCTTGTATGTTTAACCCTGGTTAACGTTCAGCTTGGGCTCAATCATTTGTTTCCCATGTTCTATGCCAAATATACATATTATTTTTACAGAGAGACAATCATGTGATGGCGGTAAAAATTATTTGAAAATATTTTATTGAAGTTCCTCAACTTGCGGGATTAGCTAAACTTCGTTAAAATCGATTGCAACTCTGGTTTCATACCTGTAAAAGTTTGCACTTATATTAGTAGGGACGTCCCTGAGAGAGACATAGTACTTCCACAGTCCATGATATAGAACATAAGGTTGCTTCTGGAGAGATGCCAAAATCTTAACTGTGCTTAGACTGCAGGGTAGCTTACAGCATAGGAGACTTCCCTGCACAACTGACAATACAAACAGAAGCCTACATACACTATAGCAAAACAAGAGTATATAAAGTTTCTGATGTGAAATCGAATCAGTTGATCCAATTGTATTGGGTAGCATTCTTAGGACATGGTGTCCTGTAAGGGGCCACTGCTCCAAATTTCAATGCAAAGTCGCTCTATGAATTTTTTTCTAAGGAAAATGGAGCAATAGCTTATTTAAGTTGAAAATTTGAGTGGGCTAGGGCTGGAGAACCCAGCTGTGAGGTTATTAAGTGACATTTCTGCCCAATGTCAGCTTTTATGTGGCGTGATTTTGTTTTTGAAATTTCTATGGCAACAACTGTTAGCAAGTGGAATTTTAGTACGTTCACTAAAGTAAACTGCAAGCAGCATAGAAAATTTTGTTTGCAACAAGGTCATCTTTCTCCGAACAGCTACAAAATTTTCATTTGCACTCATCGAGAAACATTTGGAGTCCCCTTCCATAGGACCATTTATGCGTTGTGGAAGGGGTTTTGATGTAACAATATGTAAGAGCATGACAGGTTGAAATCTTTCTCAGGGCAACAAGGCTATTCAAAATCGCAGTGGACAGAGGTGCATTTTCAGTCTTTGTAGTTTTGATTTAGAAATGAACCAGGGTTATTTGGGATTTTTATTTGACATTTGAGAGTATGGATGATAGTTTTAAAGAGGGGAATCGGACTAGCACTGTAATTTGCTGCTATTGGAGATGGAACTTTCTTTACTTATTGGGTTAGCTGATTGAAATGCTCGTACACCAGACTATCTTTCTTCTATCTATAGTTATACTATTTAGTATTTAGCATTACATATAGAGGCGAATATGTGGTTCAAAATCTAGATGGGCCTGAAAGCCAAAATAATGATAATTAGACTCATCTTAGATCCAATCTTGCTAGATGATGCTTAGGGAGAAGTTGTCAATGAAATGTGCAAACAATTTTGAAGGATTATATGACCTGTCTTACCATTCAGAAAATTTTCTAGCGATAAATGTTCTTGAAAAATAAAAATTAATCATATAGCCTGATTATCCTCGATATAAAATCACATGCTTAGCGCATGGCCTTAGGATATTTGTATATCTTATAATTTAGTAATGATGCTGATTCATAGAAACACGAAGTAGTTGAAAACAATAAAATAATGAAATTTGATAAATTTAATTCATTTTGAAAGATAGTGGGAAAGTTTTGTTTGATCAGCTGCTTCTCTTCTGCTGCTGGACTGATGCTTCACCACAGGAATCCCTATTCAAAATTTTGAGCCTCTCTTTGTGCAGCTAATAGAATAGGATTTTGAATTGGGGGCTGGTACTCAAGGGGAAGGTGACCTGCGATAGGATGCACATCTTGTTAAAGCTCTGCATGTTTCCCCTTCTTCTCCTTCTCTGTGCCTTGGTCCTTTCTGTTCGTGCATCTATGTAGAATCTCAAACATAATGTTTGCTATAGTGCTTGAAATTCATGTAGATTAGGCATTATTTCTGTGATTCGCTGTATTTGAAATGCTCTGTTTTTTGGGTGCATTTAAATGTTGGACATGTAATGAAGAAGTCCTTCTGCCAATACACTATACTGCAAGCTTTTGCTTTTTTCGTTGTGAATACTAAATAACTTGAATACAAGCACGGTGCAATCCATGGTGCTGGATTTTCTGTGCTGTGAATTGTTAGTTTTAGGATCAGAAATGAAAGCAATCAGAAAATGCAACACATAAGACAATCAACACCACAAGATACCCTGGGAAAACCCTCCAACTCGAGGGGAAAAACCCAGCAAATATATCGCTTATATATTCAGGAATAAGTGCAGAAATCTGCTTACAACTCGGGCCCAACACAAGGCCGAATTTGATACAATGAATAATAGCACCTCTCCTAGATGCGAAGATACAAAATGAATATATTTCTCTTTGAAATATATATACTGTAACAATATGAAGATCTGCTGCTCAAGATGATGATCTGCTGCTCAAGTGCGAACTTCTTCTAGGAATGCGAACTATGATGAATGAACTTGATGATCAAATGAGAGATCATCACCTTGTATTTATACAAAACAATGTATCACTTCATGTAGGTCGCCCTCCTTAATAAATAAAGATAATTAAATAAGTCGGCCACAATCAGGAAGTCGGCCTCAAATAATAATAATTATTATGCCAAGTGAAGTGCCTCTTCACTTTAATAGATGCAATAAATGAATAGCCGTTAGGCTATATGAATTTATTGTTCAACAATCAAGGGGGAAATATGTAGCCCGAAGCTACAACATCAACATGAATTACCTTGGTCACATGCTTTGCTGGGGTTTGAATTAGGGTTTGCTTTGATTCAAATGGCTTTCTTTCTCAATTAAGTTCTAATCATAGTTATTAGTAGACAAAGATTGATACCTGCACAGAAGACTTGGATGGGTACTAGTAAACCATTTTCATAAAAGACTTAAGGTGGAGATGGCAAAAATAAAGAAAATTAATATATAATTTAAATCTAGAAAATAAAAATAAAAATCCAATGGATATGCAACTTTAAAGAATGTCAAATACAAAATGCTTAAAAATAAAAAAATAACATTTTAAAGTATTAAAACGGACATCAACGAAAGCAAATATCCATTATATTGACATTCAAGGATCATCATCATGATATTAAAATTTAAAGTAAACCATAACCACTTGGAGATGAGACAAAGACTGGGAGGGGAATGCCATTATTTTAAAAACATGGTAAGGGGTCCTCAGAGATGGCTATATTTTCAATAATTGATAAAACACCAATGCACAATCTTAGTTCTAATTTTTGTGTCACTTCATATTATTGAATTTTCTCTTTGGGATTTTATAAGACAATTTTGTGGTTAAAAACTTGTAAATTTTTGGTTGAAAAAATAGAAAATTACAAGCAAGTTTCCCAGTTTTCATGTGATCTTCTAAATGTAGAGAAATCAACGAAAATTCCCGAAACTTCAGCTGGAATTTCTAATATCTGGAAATGCCTCCATATGGATCTCTGAGATGGGAACATGTTTCAAGATGAGTACCAGGTCTTAGCGTACGAGTCTTTTGGTAACTATGGTTTTAATGATGAGGGATGCATGGACTGTAACCGTGAAATCTCAACTTCTGAATGTGTAAGCATTTTAATTGATGAATGCTGTGCTATTTTTTATTAATATTAAAGACAGAAAATATTTGTCAAAAGTTTTTACCTTTACAAGGCCATCTTAACCATGATTTACATGAGAAAAAGGTGTCCGAAGTCATGAGGTACCAGTGGTTATGAATTTTCTCACTTTTTATCTTTAACCCTGATGCAAAATCAGCTTGAACTCATTTATAAGTCAAAGTAGGTTTAATTTATATAATAATAAGGCAGAAGAATGGACTTCATCAATTTTCTATATCAGTTTCTGCTTAGATAAACTATTATACTTGTACAGAAAAATTAATTGAAAACAATTGTAACAGAAAATAATTAGCCAAACAAATTTGCCTCTAGGAAATAGATGTTGAGAGGGTGCAAGAAAGTTCTAGCTGCACTTTTTGGCGCTTGTTGGAACTCTCATCATAAAAAATTGTAGCTCTGCTCTTCTTGGTCGAGATTCAATTCTTTTGTGTAGCTGTGAATGTTGGGGTTGTAGCCTTCTCCACGAGACCTGGTCCTCATTAGGAATTCGCTAATCCAGGCTGTAGGACGTTTCTTGGTACAAGCATTTTATATAGATAACACATAAAAAAGATTTAAGAAGTGAAATACTTATGCCCTGCCTCAAGTTTGGTCTCAAAGCTTTATGTCAATAGGTGCCTATTCCTTTGAAATTCATTTTGGACTCAAACACAGCCTTGTGGGGATGGATCACATCAGTGCATTAAGAACAGCATACTGGGAGCCTGTCCAGTGGGCTCGAATCTGGGCCATATGATGACAACTGCTCACTTGATCAATTAAACTTTGTGACGGCAGTTGCTCAGTCGATCAATTGAACTAAGTTTGTTGTGGCCTCAACATTGATGGAATTGTGTTTTGTGGTATGAATTAATATCTCCTACATCATATGGTGGGATTTAAATTATGCTTCTGTGAAAAATTTGTTGATAGGGACAGTTATATAGCACAACAAGTAGTCATTGTGTACAAGAAATCTGAATACAAAGATCTAGATTAGCATAACAGTTCTCATATAATTTTTAACAGCAGAATACTGGTTTAAAGTGTTTTATTTTAGATCATTCTCTTAAGCAAGACTCAGGGGTTTCTGATTACATTCTTCTAGAATATTCTCAATTGGATAGATTCAGGTATCACTGATAAACTCGATTTGCATTTGCAGATTTTTCCCATGCAGCTTGATTGGCATAGTGGATAATGAATCATTTTAAAGCTATCAAGGCCCTAAATAATTAGGTTCCAGAATCAAAGGAATGAAACAGATTGAGAAAGAAGTTTAGATCATTTTTGCAAACAATAGATTATTAAATCATTGATAGATTTGTTATAATAATATTATAATAACGTGTTACTTTCCGGTACACAATGATGAAGCAGAATTTAACTTAGAAATAATAATTAATGGATTTGAACTTAGCTTATATATTTGTTGTGTGATTGTTTATGAAAGCAAAGATAATTGTCTGGTATAATAAATCATGAACTTAAGCATGACATATGTGGCTGTTCTATGGTAGTTTGCATATAAAAGCAATGGATAACTGTTCATTAAGTACGACAAACCTACATAAATCTAGCTCTGATGTGCATTGACGGATACGAGATTTTATGTTTTTGTACCCATGGCAATTGCACTAGTTGGGTATGCCAACCCTTTTCTTTGGCACATGTTGCAAAGGAACTTAGGAATGTGATGAGTTGATGCAGAAAAAGAGTGAATCCCCTAGTCCATTTTAAGAAATAATTGACACGTGAAGGATGGCTAATAGCTGTTGTGGTACTCTTTAAACACTTCTCAATTTGCTTATTTTACGGGCTAAACATTTCTTTTTTATATTGAGATGCTTGAGTTGAGGCGTTTCCCAACAATAACCACTTGAGTTCACCAGTCTTATAAACATTCTCTTTCTCAAGAGAAATAATGATGCACAAGCGATAGGGAAAATTTGGCATTAAAATTGGCAGATAACTTGAGTGGTGAGATGACCTGTCTACCATATAAAATTAAAATGACCCAAGAAGAGAAGAGGAGGAAGTGAGAGGGAATTTCGCTACATCTTTAAAAAATGGCCTTAGGGCAAACCAAATCAGTGTTTGAAGGAAGAGAATACGAAGAAGGGCGAGAGAATGGCGAAGTGATAGCGGGAGGCATTGGGAGGATTTTAATGCTTCTCTTAGCACTTATATGGTCCTTATTAATGTTATTGCAATACTTTTTAAAATAATTTAAACATTGGCTATTTGAAGTTACTTAATTGACAAAAAGTTTTAATGTTCGTTGAAATGAACCCTTACAGGTTCAAACTGAAAACTTTTTCTTTCAATTTGCTGGTCTGAAAATTACAGACTTGTTTTCCACTTATGCTTTCAATAAGAACTTATTATATCATGAAGTTTGAAAGTAATAAGGGCAGAAAATGAACTTGAATACAAATTTTTCTTTGTAAACAGTCAAGACGATCATAAACACTAACTTACCCAGCAAGAAAGCATATTCTCTTAATTTAATGAGAAGCTGGTTACAATAGTAAATACTGAAAATTACAATCTATAGGTCTGATTTTAAGTTCCAGACCTTCAATGATGCCCAGTTTGTGCTCAAAGCACTAGATAAAAACCCTAGTGACTAGAAAAGAGAATGAGCTGAGTGTTTGGAATAATGAACTTAGCTGGAAATGTCTGGTAATACGCTGTTGCAGCCTTCTGGAGGATGTAGCCACCAAAATCTCCACAAATATAATGACGAAGTTAACTTGTAATTTGCTGCAACAAAAATCTGAGTATGTCTGAAGGTAGAAATCGCCCAAAATACCTTCCCTGTCAAGCAACCTTCTTGAAATCTCCTCTTCCACCAATCAAAGTCTTAATCTGCAACTGGAGTTGTGCTAAATGCAACTTGGTTGAGCTCAATGGTGAGTTTCTGTTGGAAATCACCTCACAAGTTGGATGGGAACAACACCAAACCACTGAATTCAAGGGATCAGCACCTTGAACTGGCTGAAATCACTTTCAGTCAAGAGATATCTCTTAGTAAGTAAGGAATCACAAATTAGCATGCCCTTCCATTTACCCCAGCCTCCTTTAAATAAGGCCTTAAAGCAAGGCTGCCCTATGGTCTAGTTTCTAGAAGGTTCTAGCCCTTCTAGAAGATTCTAGTTCTTCTAGTAACATCTTCTAACCTTTCTAGAAGATTCTAGTTCTTTTCTAGAAACATCTTCTAATTTTTCTAGAAGATTCTAGTTCTTCTAGAAACATTTTTCTAGACAATCTTATTCCTTAACATCCCCTTTTTATGCCTCCTAACCCACGGGAATGCACGATGGGCTAGAATTGTGCCATCATGATGTTATACTGAAAGTGGGGATATTACATTCGTTGTGATATTTGTATGCTTATCTTAGATAAAATTATGTAAAAGATGTTGAGAGATATCGTTTTTGAGATGTGTATTCCTACTTATGTCACAAATCTAGTAAAAAATAGGTGACTCAAGAATGATATCTTGGTGTCTTTTACATTGACTTATCAAAAATAAGTATGCTAGTAGAATCTTTGGGTATTGTATTATTTTTTTGTTATATCATATAAAACATTTGTAAATTATCCAATTGTTAAATATACATAAGATAAAATGAAAAATAAATATCATTTTATATTCATCAAAATGTGCCATACACATCACATAAAAGGTGAAATAACGAGTAATTTCATATTCATAGAAATAAATTTGTAATAAGTACATGACATTATTTATCTTTAAAGAACTTTAGTCTCTCTTCAATAGACATTTTTCTTTGTCAACAAGTTAATTTTATTTATCCAAATATATAATTTGTGAACATTAATTGAAATTATAAGGGCTCCACTTGTGTGATTTTTTTCATATCAAGAGTGTGGACTAAAGGATTGTAGTTCAATGATGAGATGTTAGGATGAGACTATACTATGAAGGCATTTGGTAGGTTCCCTTTGTTTGTTAGGCTCCTCTAGACTATTGCCTACTTATTTGTGTGATTAGTGGAGGAATGGCAATAGAGCCAAGGGGAGATCAAGGAAAAGGCAAGCAAATGATTATTGTGTGTGATGCTGAAGGCCCAAAAGATAACACTTTGGTGGTGAATGCAATTGTAGTTTTAAGAAATTTTGTAGAATATGTACTCAAGGAGATTACAAACCCTTTAATGAGAATATCAATGTTACAATTGTGTGCACTTGTGAAGGAAATGGACATGAAATCTTCAATGAATATTAGGGCTACCATGGAGGACCTTATGATAGATCCAAAGTAGTCTCTGGAATGTCACAATGTATTTGACATGCAAAACTATTATTCAATTGGCAACAATTGAACTACCATCAAAGATGGTAGCTTTATTGATTTGATGGGTCCTATTCTATAGTTGATGATGGAAAGAATTCAAAGTAGTTTTTTAATTTAAAACTTAAAAACTTTTTTTTTTATTTTGAGGAGAACACCTCATCCTCAACATGAACACATAACATTAATTTGAATAGTCAAAACCCGTGAGCTTAGTAGCCCAACAAGGGCACAAAACCCTAAGCACATTGGCCCAACAATGGTTTGGAGCACTAAGTCACTGACATGAATGCCAACAACTTCAATGTGAAGGTCCAAACTTGCAAGCATAATGGATTAGTGAGGGCATAATGCTCGCGATCACAATGGCCTAGTAGGGTTTTGAACCTTGGTGGTTACAACAATATTGCCATGATTTAATCATCACACTATGCCATGAATGGTTAAAATTTTGGGGTAAACACTTTTTGATCATAGCTATGAATCGGATTTCTCAATTGTTGATGCGGTGGAGGGCAATCTTGCGAGGTTCAAACTTGGGTTGATGGCTCTACAAGAAGAAAGCCCCACCTTCACGCTAAGGGTCTTCCCAAAACTTAAAACTATTTTACTTACTGATATTTTCTTCATTCATATTTGAAAAACTATTTTATATTAACTACATAATTATCTCATACTATTTTATTTATGAATCATATTACCATTTATTTAATTATTTACAATTTAAATTACAGTGTATAAAGTGTATTTAATATATCAAAAACTTTACTTGCTATTTTATTTCTACTTAAATCTAATTAATAGAGTTGAGTTTTAGCTACTAAGTTTTATAAATTAAAGCTCTAAAGTTTTATTTACTATTTTATTTAGTAGTTATATAATATTTATTTTATTTTTCTAAGTTTAAAAATAACATAATTATGGGCACATACGTTTTGTACAAAACTATTTAATCACAAAAAATATTGTTTATTAAAATACATAGTTAATTCATTAAAATTATTTTTTCACTTATGATTTTAATATATTTTGCTGCAAATAATTAAATTTGAAACAAATTGTTCACATATTTAACCATATAATTATTTCAAAAGTAGTACTTAATATTTTACTTACTAAAGTGAATATTTATTTACTATTTTATTTACTAAGTATACATACTATTTTACTTAAGTGAATAATAATTTACTAAAATATTTAGCTATTTCTCTAAAACTAATTTACTCACTATAGTTAAATGAAAACTGAAAATAACCATGTGTACATACAGTTTTTTCAAAAATATTAGATCGCTTTGCAACATATGGTTTTTTTTTTGTTTTAAAAAAGTATAGTAATTATTATATATATTTATATGCAACTTTGTTTACTTTATATTTTCTTTGTATTTAAAAGAGGATTTCTTTGTATTTAAAAGAGGATGTTAAAATAATGTTAGCTTAAAGTTTTTCTTTCATAATCTTGATATTATATGCTTCTTCCCCTTGTTGTTACTATAGATTAGCTTCATAACATAATTATATTCTCAATTTGTCAGTTAACATAATTATATTCTCAATTTGTCGGTTAATTATAAATGATATTTAATAGAATTTAAATATATTCATATAAAACAACTAAACAATAATATTGATAACTTCTTGAAGGAAACTTGGCTCTTGCTCTGCAACTTTCCCACCCTTGCTTTTTTTGAATTCCTTTGTTTTTGCTTTGAGTTGATTGCCTGATGGGACGGTCGAGCGGGGGCTCGGGACGACTCCCCATTCCAAGAATGTTGCCCCTTTGTTTGGTGCTATGTTTGCTTTAGCAACTTCCAATGTTGCTATTCCCCATGTTGGTTCCCCTTCTCGTACCTCAGTCCCTCCTTTTGGGAAAGGACATTTGGTACTTCTGGAAAGATGCCTCTGTCATCGTCTTTCGGTTTAGACTCTTTCTTCTCTGAAGAAGAACCAACCTCTTTTGTGGATAAATTGGTGGGTGTTAGCTCGCCAATTATGGGAAAACTTAATTTGGAGTCTGCTTCTTGCTCAATTACTGGTTGGGAAGTTGATGTCCCCGAAGCGTTGATGATGAAGGCAATGGATGACCTCAAGTTGTCATTGGTTGGCAAGTTTTTGGCGTATCGGCCAAATATTGAACAAGTACGACTTTGGGCTGCTTCTATTTGGAATCTAGAAGGAAGCATCTCTATCAGTGCTATGCCCAAAGGTATCCTCCTTTTTTCCTTTGTGGTTTATGAAGATATGTTAAAGTTATTAACGGGTGGACCCTAGGCATTTGATGTTGGCTTCAAAAACTTCCTCTCTTTGAGTAAATGGAAACTGGGCTTTGACCCTTCTGTAGACCTGGGTGCTACGACACCTACATGGGTATGCCTTCCAAGGCTACCCCTAGAGTTTTGGGAGTTGGGCATCCTGAAAGGGATTGCCAACTCTTTTGGAAGCCTTATGGCAGTTGAGAAGATAACACAAGAAAAGTCAAGGTTAGTTTATGCCCGTATTTGTGTTAATGTTGTTGTTAACACGGTCCTGCCGACCTCTGTTCTCCTTAAGTCAAAGTTTAGTAATTGGTCCCAACCCCTCGAGTATGAAAATGCTAGGCAGTTCTGTCAGTTTTGCAAGAAATTCGGTCACCTTATAGATTCATGTAATAAAAGGACTGAAGAGGTGCCTAATGAAGATATGCAACCTCTAATAGAGCCGAAGAATAAGGTTTCTAAGGTTGTTTCTACTGCACCCCCACCATAAGGATGTTTGTGTCCAGGAGGGAGCTGTTGTCCTAAAGAATCCCCCCTAGGGAATGATGCTTCTTCCTTAGGAAGGCAAGCTGCTTGCCATGAGCCTCTTGTTGTTTCTCAAGTCCTAGACAGTAAGGAAATCAAGGAAGTAGCCTTAGGAGAAGGAATCCCAACCTCGAGATTGTAGCAAGGTATGAAACCAAAGGCAGATGAGGAAACTCCAAAAGAAAATTCAAATGAAGAGATGGAAAGGACTAAGAGGGAGGCCAACGAATGGACTCACGATAAAGCTGATCTTGATGCTAATGAAGTAGTTAGGATGGAGGAAGGGGAAATTCCTACTATTGTGTCATCAACCCCTTCTCTGTCCTTGGGGTATTTTTCCTTTCTGTCTCAGAAGGAGGGTGGAAACTTGAGTGACTCCCTAGCTATAGCGGGCTTTTCTCCTCATCCGAGTGATAGAGACGAAGAGGAAGAATGGTTACAAGCCTTAAGTCAAAAAAGAAATCGGATGGTGGTGGAGCAAACAAGGAAACAAGCCTTAAGTTAGTCAAAAAAGAAAAAGAAATCGGATGTTGGTGGAGGAAACAAGGTTGGAAGACCTTCCCAAAAGGAATCAAGGAATAAAGATACAGTGCAAAATGTGGCTTTTGGTAGACAAAAAACTTTGGACTTGATCACGGGTTCGAAGTCCAAAAAGAAGTGACGTTGGTTGTTCTCTTAACGGCCTCTTGGTGTTTCTGTAACAGTTTTGTCTTGATAATGAAGTTTCTCTCCTAGAATATTAGGGGTCTTAATAGCCCCTATAAACAATTTTTGGTCAAAACGTGTATTCTGGATAACAAAGTGGATGTTCTGTTTCTTCTTCAAGAAACAAAAATGAAGAGACTTTTGACAAGGCGGTTTTGAAAATCTGGCTCGGTGCGAATTACTTTGTGAGTGAGGTTGAAGGGGCCTTAGGAGGAATAGTCACTCATTGGAATCCTTTGAAATTTAAAAGGGCTTTAGGATTTGCTAGTAAGAACAGTCTAATGGTGTCTTTGGAAGATCTATCTTCTCTGGAGAAATGGAATTTAATCAATATCTATGCCCCCAACTTTAGTAGGGACAGACTGCAGTTATGGGATTTTCTAAATGATGTTATAAAAAGCAGACTGGATGAATATTGGATGTTGGGAGGTGATTTGAACTCTTCTCTCTCACCCTCAGAGATGTTGGGGGGGCTGGATGACTATATTGAAAGTATGATGGAATTGGCTAGGTTCTTTAACTCTGCTAGGCTTTTTGATGTTCCCCTATTGGGATCCAAATTTACTTCAAGTTAAGTTGGATAGGTTTCTTATCTCTTCAAATTGAATATCCCCCAAGATCTCTCTCTCTGCCCTCCCAAGATTTGGTTCAGATCATAATGCAATTTTTCTTAAAAGAAATGTTGATCATAACAAAGGTCCTTTCCCCTTCAGATTTGAACTAATGGGGAGTCTCCATCCAGAATTTGCTGCCCTAATAAAAAATTGGTGGGTTGAACCTACGGGAAGCACCCTGATGTTTAGCTTGGTGGAAACGCTGAGAAGAATCAAGCAAAGAGTGAACGGATGGAATAAATTAACTTTGGGTAACATCTTTGAAACTAAAAAATTCTTGGGGAATAGCTTAAAGGAAGTGTAGGATAAAATGGAGGCTGTCCTTGTGGATAAAGAGATTTGCACTCATAAACGTAATCTTAGATCTCAATGGTTTAAGGTCAACAAATAGGAGGAGATTTACTGGAAGCAAAAATCTCAGGTCCAGTGGTTTATTGAAGAGACTGAAACACTAAATTCTTCCACCAATCCACTATGAAACACAAAAGCAGGAACAAGATAAGAATGCTTAAGAAAGAAGATGGCACAACGGTGACAACTGAAAGAGAAATAGCTGAGGAGTCTATGAACTTCTCCTCCATCCAGAATGCTCCAGGGGTTGCAGGCCAGGTATTTGACGATTTCCTTGAAGTGATTCCTAAAGCTATTACTGAGCAAGATCTTAAGGTTATGACTAATGCTATCTCTATTGAGGAGGTTAAACAATTTGTTTTCTCCTTTGGGGCTTACAAAGCCTCGGGGCCTGATGGGTTCCCTTCGACCTTTTTTTAGATATACTAGGATATTGTTAAAATTGACCTTTTCAATGCTGCTAGAGATTTCTTTAGATAAGGGAGACTTCTCAATCAATTGAATTTAACCTTCATAGCCCTTATCCCCAAGGAGGAAGAAGCTTCATCTATAAAGGACTTTAGATCCATTAGTCTTTGTAACATAGTTTATAAAATTTTCTCAAAGATAATTGTATTCAGACTAAAAGCTGTGTTAAGCAAAATGATAGCCCCTTACGAGAAAGGATTTGTCCAAGGAAGAAACATCTTAGATGCTGTTATTACTACCCATGAAATCCTTCACTCAATGGACCCAAGTAAACACCCAGGAATGGCCATGAAAATTGACATTTCAAAGGTTTATGACAGAGCCTTTTGGCCGTTTCTCTTTGCTGTTCTCAAGAAATTTGGGTTTGATGGTAGATTCCTCAAGTTGCTTATTGCTTGTGTTACCACCCTTATGTGCTTGGTTCTTGTGAATGGAGTTCCCTAGGGTTTCTTCTCATGTGGCCGTGGTCTAAGACAAGGAGAGCCCCTCTCCCCCTATCTATTTATTATTGTTGCTAAGGTCCTTGGAAGGAATATTCAAAAGCTCATTGATTCTTAAGTTCTGAGAGGAGTTAAAGCTGCTTTGTCCCTCCCGCTTGACTCCCATCAACAGTTTGTTGATGATACTATACTGTTTGGAGAAGCCTCAGTTGGTGAAGCCAACCAATGGAAATCTGTTTTAAATGACTATGCTTCTGCCCTGGTCAACATATTAACTACGATAAGAGCAAGATATACTTATTCAATGTTGATCAAGTAGTGAAAGAAAGAGTGGTTTGGATCTTGGGTTGCCAAGAAGCTGTTCTACTTGTTGCTTACCTTGGGCTTCCTCTGATATTAAGAAAATTGGATAATAATTATTAGAATCACTTAATTGAAAGAGTAAAAAAAAAGATGGCAGGTTGGTCAGGTAAACTTCTAAGCCTAGCGGGGAAGATACAATTGCTAAAAGGTTCTCTCCAAAACATCCCGGTCTACTATTTGTCTCTCTTCAGAATTCCGGCCTTCATTGGGGAAAAAATAAAACAAATACAAAGAAGATTCATGTGGTTTGGAACAAAAGAGAAAAATAGATTGGCCTTGGTTAGGTGGGACAAAGTGTGTACCCCAAAAAATGTTGGAGGATTGGGGATAAGGAGAATCAAACTTTTCAACAAAGCCCTCACTGCCAAGATGGGATGGAGTCTCTTGGAAGGGACTAAGGATCGGGTAAAGATCTTTCAAGCAAAATATCTTAAGAACAAAGATCCTGGTAGTTTCCTTACTTCCTCTGATCTGCCTTATGGATTCGTTTTTTGGAACCATCTTATCAAAACCAAAAGTGTGTTGAAATTGGGTGTGAGAAAGCGGATTGGCAATGGGAAGGACATTGATTTTTGGAGGGACCTTTGGGATGTGGATCCCCCTCTTTCTTCATTAGATGGTTTCAACCTCCTCAAATAGAGTTTGACTAGAATTTGTGGAAAAAAGGTGGTAGACTACATCAATTGGGAGATTGATGAACCAAAATGGAAGGATTTTAACAGATTGCTTAGGAGTGCCAACTTGAGAGGTCAAAGACAACTTAATTGGGAGCTGGTGGTGCAAAGGCTACATAGCCTCATTGGGGAGGCTACATAGCCTCATTGGGGAGGCGACTTGGTTCTCTAATGAATGGAAAGATGAATGGTTGTGGGTCAGGAACTCCTTTCGCTGCTTCTCGGTAAAAAGTTCTTATAAGGAATTGGAGAAACCTCTTACTGATTGCAAAGACCTTCATTGGGACAAGGTGTGGATAAAAAACCTCACTTCGAAAGTAAATTGTTTTTGGTGGGATGCTTCACATGGCAAAATCTTAACTATTGATAACCTTGTGAGGAGGGGGTTTCAGTTAGTTAATAGATGTATCCTTTGTAAGCAGGAAGAAGAGTCTGTAATACATTTACTCTTCCATTGTTAGTACTCCAGAGAAGTGTGGTCTTTTTTCCTCCCTTTGCTGCTCACGGATTGGGTGTTCCTCTCTACTATGAAGTCATTTGTTGAAAGCTGGTCTAATTGCCCTTACTCCCATAAGATTATAGTTGATCTATTGAATCAAGCCCCCCCTCTTATTACTTGGGGAATTTGGAAAGAGAGAAATAATAGGATTTTTCAGGGAAGCTCAGAGAAACAACTATGAGTTATGTATGTCTATAAAGGCCCAAATACAATAAAATGTGGAAGTTGGTGGGTACAACTACTCAAGAGTCTAGTCGACCTATAAAGAATTGAGAATCAAGCAAATATGGGGAATAAAGAAGGACCTTATCAATCTCAATTGGTCCAAGCTTTCTGCTAGGAAGTCAACTGTTTGGACTCCTCTTGAAAGGGAATGGATTAAGTGCAACTTTGATGGGTGCTCAAAAGGAAATCTTGGCATTGTAGGGGTGGGAGGGTTGTTGAGAAACCACCTGGGAGATTGCATAGTGGGATAAGGAAAAAAAAAGGGTTTATGTACCAACAATAAAGCAAAGGCAATTAATTTATGGGGTGGAATAAAGACACTTAGAGACTTTAGTTTTAAGAAGGTAATATTGGAAGGAGACTCCAAATTAATAATCATCTTGAAAGGTGGTGTTGCGACTCCTTGGGAACTAAAAGACATTGATAATTGCAAGGTCCTAATGAAATTCTTCTCTCATTGCCGTATACAACATGTGTTCAGGGAAGGTAATCTCTCTATTGACTGTGCAACCAACGAGGCACTCAAGTGTAACAAGTGGACCCAATGGGAGTACAATCAATTGCCTTTGTCGATGAAAGACAAAGTGCTCAAAGACAAATATGTTAATGTTAATAACTTATAAAGTTGGTAAAAGGGATTGGTATAGGGTGCCTATGCAATCTCGTGTTAAAAAGGGCTCTTATTTTAATGATGAAAATATTGGTACGACAAGGAGAAAGAAGATATCCTTAGGTGACAAATTTAATTTTTATATCGTTTCCAAGAATGCTAAGAATCACATGGCTTATTTCAAGGCAAAGGTTTGTGTCAAATCCCAGTGTATCGACGTGCCTAATGTCAAATCTCACGTCTTCATTAAAGATCAACTTGCTACGAATAATCTGGACTCATTTATTATTTGTAAAGGCAATAATGAATTTTCTGCTAGGGGAAATGTGTTAAAGGTCACTTCTTTAAGAAAGTTCTCGAATTTCATTTTTGAAAGAGTTTATTGTCAATACATAAGCTGTTGTGTGCTTTGCAAGATTAGTGGGGTGCTTGGGTGTTGCATTGTTATGAGGAAAGGTTTGTAGAAGAATAACTCAAAAGGTTTATAGTGTTCTAAAATGGGTGGGCCTAGAAAACGAACCGAACCTCCAAATTGCCTGGCTCTGAAACAAAATTCTGATCTTTAGAGGTTGTTCAGTAGAGCGGTAATGGTTTCTTTTTTTGAGGCGATGAAAGGGTATAATGAGAGTCTCGTGACTAAATTCACCAACTCATGGAGGAAGGGGCAAGCGGCTATTGGGGCTATGAGATTTGAGGTTACGACTCAGTTCTTTGCGGAGGCGACTGGACTAGAGAACCAGGGAATTAAGGTTGTTAAGAAGAGCGGAGCTGATTACCAAGCGTTTGTTGACAATTTCCTCCATGATGGCGAGAGACTCACGCGGTTTCAAAATGGGTATGCGTGGCGCGAACTCCTGTCACCTTTCACTCTGGTTAGTATGTTTGTCATGAGATACTTTACATTAGAGGGTAGATATATGACTGTCCATGCTTATCACTTTCCTTTGCTTAACCACATTCGTCACAATGAACATATCAACCTGCCATTTTACCTACTTTCCTCATTGCAACAAAATATTGAAAATGGTGCAAACCCCCCTCTGCACCAAGGCCTCATACTTGCTCTCTAGAAACATGGCCTTGTTCTAAATCCCCACGACAATCCTTTGGCTGCTAGATTGGATATCCCAAATCAAAATGAAGGGGAAGATGATGAACCCTTGGTTGCTGCTAATCCCATTACAGTGCTTAACCTTAGGCCTCCGCCCCAAGTTATTGACCACAAGGTGATTCCCCCTGTTAATGTCTCTGGCTCTGCCACTAAAAGTTCCATTCCCTCGACCCTTGTGGGTAAGAAGGCTCCTGTCAAAAATTTCCTTGAGCTTGAACTGGTTAAGGCTACCCTGGAGAAGCGAAAACACTCACTGCTTCTCCTTGAACCTCCGAGGGCCAAGAATCCGAAAAAAGATGTGAAAAAATGGACTGTGGTAATCACAATAAATGAAGATAAAGAGAGTAATCAAACGGATGGCTTAGAGGAAGGGAAGTCGAGTATGTTTAGTGGAGGCTGAAGATCGGTGTGCCTTGCAAAGGCTGCCTCTCAGGAAAAAAAGGGTACACGGAAGGCCATTGTACAAGAGGAGGAGGATTTGGAGGTTGAAGAGTTTGATCCTCAAGTGGATGATGACAGTGAGGACATGGACTTTGAGGAGACTGCGTATGATATGGGAGAGGATGAAATGGAGGAGGATAAAGAAGATAATGAGGAAGAAATTGGAAGAGAAGAGAAGCAAAGGAGTGATTTGTTGAAAGCTATTGAAATTGAGAACAATGCTATAGCCACTAACTCTATTGATGATTCTAATATTGATTTTCTTTAAAGTAGGATGACTTATATGTAGGTCCAGATGGATGATATGGAGAAAGCCATCATCACTTTGATGAGGGTTACCAAAGGCCTTATGCGCAGGGCAATGGTGGGTGTTGTTTCGGGTCAAACCAAGATAAGGAAAATGCTCAAGAAGATGGGGAAGAGAGAAGAAAAGAATGACAAGGCCGAAGAAGAGGAACCTGATTAGAGGGAGTTTGTCTACGAAATTGACGAGTACTAGAACCTGATGGCCAATGCCAAGTAATGGCATTGTGTTTCTTTGTTGTTTATGGCTACTCTACAGTTTTTGGCTCTTTGCTTTATAATTTCAGACTACTATTATATTACAGCTTTGTTATGTTTAAACTTTTGCTGGACTTTGATTGACCTTATTAATGGTCTGTGTATTATAAGTTGGTTTAGTAGGGGTATTCTGTTTTTGATTAAGTTTATCATGGTTCTGTGGTTACAATTTTTGACACTCGGCTTGTATGCCACCTTGGTTTTTGGTTCGTGTCTGTTGTTTTCTGCTGTTGGTTGTTGCTGTTCTTCCCAACTTGTCTCTTTTTTTTTTTTTATATATATATCTGTTTTGGCTATGTAACCATGGGATCAGGACCCTTCCCTGCTTAATTAATAAAATACTAAACAATAATACGTGAGGTGTTTTTTTAATAATTCAAGCATTAATTTTTTTTATGCTAGATTATCTTTATTTGGTAAGATTTTGAGAAAGCTTGTTTTGCATTGGCTTTAAAATATTTTGGTACATGTAATGATTTAAAACCTATCCTTGTTTCACAATTATTATACTTTACATTTGGCTAGAGAAACATCATTGGTTTCTAACTTATATGTTCTAAAACAAATAAGAATGTACCTGAAGTCATTTCTTATTTGATATTTGACCTTTATGCTTAAGAAGAACAAATTACTAGTATGCTATTTGTGAACCGAGCAACATCACAAATAGACCCTCTGCTAGTTAACACATTTGCTAACAATTACAAGTACTAACCATCACTTCATAAATTTGTACACTTTTCTTATCATAATTTTGTAAATATTTTACAGTTACACTTTACATTTGCACCACAACTCCATCCAAAGAAGATAACGCATTCCATACCAAACTTAAGAATGAAAAGAACGAAAAATAATAGATTAGAAGAATGAAAATAAGAGTAATGTTCGGACAATGTGTCAACAATCCACTAATAAGATTCACTTAACTTTAGAGACATGGAATTTTAATTTGCATCTTTTGTATCAACAATGTTAGTGTTTCTTAGATCAGATTATACAACTGAAAGAACTTAAAAATATTGCAACACATAAGACAATGAACAACACAAGATACCCTGGGAAAACCCTCCTCCTGAGGGAGAAAAATCCAGCAAATATTTCTCTTATATATATAGGGACAAGAGCAGAAATCTGCTTACAACTCAGGCCCAGCAATGGCCGAATTTGATACAAAGAACAATCGCACCTCTCCTAGATGCAAAGATACAAACAAATATGTTTCTCCTTGAATTCGGTCTGCTGCTACAAAACAAAGATCTGCTGCAACTGTACGATCTGCTGCTACACAATGATGATCTGCTGCACAATAATGATCTGCTGCTCAAGATGTTAATCTGCTGCACTTGTGCGACCTTTTCCTAGGAATGCGAATTATGAAGAATGAACTTGAATGATAAATGACAAGTAAGACCTTGTATATATACAAATGAGGCGCCTCTTCAAGTTAGGTCGGCCCTCTATGAAGAAACATAATCAATGATAATTACAAGGTAAGTCGGCCCAAGTAATAAACAAATCATGCGAACCATATAGGGTCGGCCCTTTATGTTTATCAAATGTTATTTACATAAATTAAATAGCTGAAAGGCTATCATTTAATTTATGCTTCCTTCTCGAAATGTGTGCAATGGAAGTGCAGCCCTAAGCTGCCATAACATCAACACTACCTCTTAGCTAGGGATGATACTTCCACCTGCACACGACACATCATATCAATATGAAAACAAATAGAATATCACCTCATCGTGATATCAACCATCATGGCTACCTCCATAGATGTTATGTACAAGTACTCATCACTTAATGTGATGTTGTCACCTCAATGTGACTTTCACCATGGCTCCTCTAGAGGGTGAAACACAAGTACAAGTAAATCATCACGGATTCCCTCACGTGATGTTGTCATGGAGTCACACACATGACATCCACCATGGCTCTCCCAGAGGGTGGAAACAAGGGCGTTCACCTCAAATCTCGAAGAGAAATGCACTACCAAGGACTTGCACCTCAAATCTCTCTCAGTAGAGAAATGTATTACCAAGGGCTTGCACCTCAAATCTCTCTCAATAGAGAAATGCATTACCAAGGGCTTACACCTCAAATCTCTCTCAATAGAGAAAAGGGCTTACACCTCAAATCTCTCTCAATAGAGAAATGCATTATCAAGGGATTTCACCTCGAACTTCTCTCAAAGAAGAACTCATTAAACAAAGGAACACTGATGCTGAGACTCCCTCTCAGCAAGGACTTCATTCTCCACCATATCAAGCTTGTCTTGAAGGTACACAACCATTATCCCAAAAAAAATGCTTGATGAGAATGACTACCATCTGCTCATTAGTGCTGATATGCCTCAACTGAATATCTTTCCTCAATACCATATCTTTGATATAGCGGTATGCTTAGTTTTGTCATGAAACACATGGAAAGACAGAGAGCTTATCAAAGCTTTGATTAACACAAAGGATGACAGTTGGCTTCAACGATTGTTCAACCAATCCTGCAAGGAGCTTTCAAAGCCACACTACTTCTCGAGCTGCCACACAAGCTATAATGTACTCTACCTCTACTGTACTCAGTGCCACAGAAGACTGCTTCCTTCTATACTAGGATATCATCGCAGACCTCAACTGAAACAACATCCAGAGCAACACAACCATCATCTTTAGGTTCAGTAGGCTCCCTCTGAATTTTCAATCACTTGCATCAACCACTTGACCTCATTGTCCAAGATTACTTGCAACGCTTGTCTTTGAGAAATGGTTTCCAATGCACACCTCTGTAGAGATTCAGGGTTGTCCTCTTTGACCGCATCCTAGATCACTCTAATTTGAATAGGTTTATGGAGCTACCAATCCAGGTTGACCTGACTTGAGCAATTCATAACCTAACTGCTGAAGAGGTACTTCAACATTTTAGCATCCGGCCTTTCAACATTGCAACCCTTACTTATTCTGAGTGAGTCATAGAACTCCCTCTTAAGGTTAATTCTTCCTCTGCGAAAAAGATGTCTTCAGCTGATCACTTAGTCTCATAGCTACAAGTAGAGTCTCCATTCTTCAACCTATAGGTTGCATCAAGCTCTTGAAAGCAATGTCTTACGCTTCTTGATTTATCCTGAAATCATTAACAAGAGATTACTAATAGTTCATGGAACTCAACTATCTCAAATAGACATACCATAACTAGGAGCATACATGATTGACTATCTCAATAGCATGAATTAGTAGCTATAAAACAATTCATGAACATTATTCAACCACGCAATACTTCAAAATCTCCTGAGTAATAGATAATTAATTCATCAATCATGACATGACTTTCTTTCAATTTCTCAGAAGAGCTAATCTCAAAAGACAATTTTCACAATTTAGCATGATACAACTTGCAATGAATAAATCTAAAGAATCTTATCACAGTGATCACTATTTACTGGTCACACATAATCCTAAGTAAATAGTGTTAGATTTGCACAACTGAATTTTAGCCTAGAATGGTAATCAAAACAAAGAATACTTATCTCTTAAATATTCTGAAGGGTGGACACGGTATGATACGCTGCTCTTGCGCTCAGATCAGTACACAACCTTCATGACTTGAACACAGGCCCATGACTAGAGTAGAAATTCACTAGAATCATTTTGGGGAGAGATCTCAATCACATCCGCAAATGAAGCATGCTGATTAGGCCTGGTAGAACAATCCTTCGCATAGTGACCAAATTTGTCACATCTAAAGCATTGAACACGAGAGAGGTCCCACTTCTTCTTGAATGCAGGAGCACCATTTGACCCATTATCTCGATTCCTCTTGAAAAATCCTTTCTTCCAAACTTTTCCTTTCTTTGACGAATGAGAGGCAAGAACATGTAAATCTTCGTTCTTTGATCTTTGACCAATGCCTCTAGCCGCCAACCTCGACTCCTCTTGAATGCAGTCTGCCCTGAATCGATCAAACTTGGGAAGTTTCGATCTCGCACTAATTCCTTGAATGTAAGACTCCCAAGATGAAGGAAGACCATTAAGAGCCAACATGGTCAAATCCTTGTCATCAACAATATGACCAATGGTAGAGAGTTGATCTCTCAATTCGGAAATCTTCATGAAGTAGGTGATGACAAACTCTCCTTCCGCCATCTTAATGTGAAGTAGTTGTTGCTTCAAGGTTAGGGCACGACTGGTGTTGTCGATTTTGTACATCTCTTCCATTGTTTTGAACATCTCCCTTGCGGTATCCAACTTGAAGACAATCGGAACAATATGATCTTTGATGGAATCAACCAACACTTTCTTTGCCCTAGTATCTTTCTTCCTCCACTGCAACTTTTCTTCTTCCTCAAGTTCGTGAACTTTTGTTTTCACAAACTCAGCCAAATCATTCTCTTCTAATGTGAGCATGATCCTGAACCTCCATGATGTGTAGTTAGAAACTCCTTCGAGTCTATCCTCGATTTTCAGACCATTCACCATCTTGAAATTTAAAACAAAAAAAGATAGACTGAAAAAGATTAAGGTGAGTGCTGCAAAATAAATCTGATCACGATCTTTTTCAAACCCGCTCTGATACCATGTTAGTGTTTCTTAGATCAGATTATACAACTGAAAGAACTTAAAATATTGCAACACATAAGACAATGAACAACACAAGATACCCTGGGAAAACCCTCCTCCTGAGGGAGAAAAACCCAGCAAATATTTCTCTTATATATATAGGAACAAGAGCAGAAATCTGCTTACAACTCAGGCCCAGCAATGGCCGAATTTGATACAAAGAACAATCGCACCTCTCCTAGATGCAAAGATACAAATGAATATGTTTCTCCTTGAATTCTGTCTGCTGCTACAAAACTACGATCTGCTGCAACTGTACGATCTGCTGCACAATAATGATCTGCTGCTCAAGATGTTAATCTGCTGCACTTGTGCGACCTTCTCCTAGGAATGCGAATTATGAAGAATGAACTTGAATGATAAATTACAAGTAAGACCTTGTATATATACAGATGAGGCGCCTCTTCAAGCTAGGTCGGCTCTCTATGAAGAAACATAATCAATGATAATTACAAGGTAAGTTGGCCCAAGTAATAAACAAATCATGCGAACCATATAGGGTCGGCCCTTTATGTTTATCAAATGTTATTGACATAAATTAAATAGCCGAAAGGCTATCATTTAATTTATGCTTCCTTCTCGAAATGTGTGCAATGGAAGTGCAGCCCTAAGCTGCCATAACATCAACAAACAAGGCTAAGATCCCTTTTGTTTTAGCCAATGGAAGGAAAGGCATCTGTTCTTTAACTAAAGAAAACTGCAGATTTGAAGGAGAAATATTACATATTTTAAGAATGTCAAATATTACTCTTGTTAATAGACCAAAAAATTCTTATTTATGTTACTAGGAAATTGAATTCAAAGATACCACCACAAGACAATACTATGCAACTAATACTATTGATTCACCCCCTCCATCCCCCCATCCTACAAACAAAAAAGGTGTTTTTAGAGAAGAGGACATATTCCAAGACGAGGGGTTGCTAGAGAAATGTTTCCAAGGAACCCTACTTATTGGGGGCATTGGGAGGAGGTTAGGACATCCCTAGGAATTTGAAGAAACTTGCTTAAGTCCCTCAAACCTACCAAAAGCATATGGCAGTTGCCTATGTTGAACACTTGCAAAAACAATTTTGTTTAAAAAATCAAGCATTTTTCTTGATGTTTGTACCCCTAACCCTAACCTTAATAGTTTATGGGCCCCACTCGTAACCTAAGCACTCAAAAAAATTATGAATAAATGTCACACCCCCACTCCAAATCACTATAAAAGCTTGAAAGCATTGAGCAAGGTTGCAAGTGCAACAACTACATAGCAACCGTGAGAGCAAGCAAGGCTACAAGAGTGAGCACTAGCAAGAGGAAGAGCAAGTGCTAAGTCTTCATCAATCAATTGTTCAAGTTTCAACACAGTCATCAATTTGAAATGTCAAAATATTGATCTTGCCCTAGAGTTACTTGTGCTTTATATAGAGATAGAGATGGTGATAGCTTTGCAATGAGATTTGCTACCTCAGTTGCTTAATCAACAAGCTTACTGGCATCATAACCTAAATTTGGAATTGTGGATAGAGATTACGAAACTTGAATGGGAGCTAACTAGTGAGATAGTAGCTAAGAATATGGAACTATATATTAAACAACAAAATTAACTAACTCAGTTGTTGAAAGATCCAAAATTGGCCCCAAATTTGGCTTGTATCTCTATCTATTGGCATGGGATATTGCATTGGTTATCGAATTGGAAAGGACACTAAGTGAGCTAATGGCGATTGAATAGGTATGACTATCAAGCTTGCTTAGGCTGGGATTCCAACCGGTCCATAAATGGGTCTAGGCCTAAAATATGAATGTATGCTACGAGATTTCGACTTGGGAAGGATCCTAAGTGGAGTAGTGGCTCTCTAATTGGCTTTGCAACTTGATCTAATGAGTCTCCAACTAGTATGAGGTAAGCTTTGATAGGTACTAATATTGGTTCTAGGCCAATAGGTTCTTGAATGAGTGAGGATGCTGCCTATCCTTCGTCTTTATCCTGAAACTATAGAAACTATAAAAATTGGATTCAGTACAAGGGGGATCTGCTTGCATTGGATCTCGAATTCATTCTCATTCAATCGAGTAATAAAAAGCTGGAACTATTGAATCACTGGCATTATCAATTGGCGTATTTATTAGCTTTCAAGGTAAGCCATAACCCTTTGTCTTTTGGGATTTGCATTTTTTTATTTAAAATGTTCATTCCTAAATGTATAAATCTGGAGTCAATAATTATGTGATGGTTTTTGTTTTGTTTTCAATGTAGATACACAATAAATTGTACATATAATTGTAGATGGTTATAAAAATGCTGTTTTTAGGGTTGTTGAACTGCTGATATTACTGAAAACAGCAGCTAGACAACCCTTGAAACAGCGTTTAGACAACCCATAAAACAACATTTACTGGTTATAATTTTACATTTATAACAGCAATTTTTAAGGTTTTTAAAATATGTTTATTATTAAAAAAATTATTTGCAAATATATGTGAATAGCTGATCAATGCTAGTCAAATTAGGATTTTGTCTTTTGTGTATCCTTTGCCTCTATGCTCCGTGCAAGCTGAAATAAAAAAGAAAAAATGGAATTCTTGCTTGACAAAGGTTGAAGAACAAGGATTCCTATTATTGTGTATCCTTATTTTGTGCTTTGTGTGATGTGAAGAAAACAAAAACAAACTCTTATGTTTTGAGCTCTTGCGTAAAGACATATGTATGGTTTAAATTTAAACCATAAATTACATTTCTTATAGTGCTACTGCGATTTCTCATAGCATGAGTGACAAAGAGGGTCAGCAAGAGTCTATGCAGGTTGAATTTGAGACTTCGAGTACAAATATGGGGTAGGAGGTAGGGCAACTAGTTCTATTGCAAGTGCACTAACCTTTCCATGTTATTAGAAGAATTTTCCAAGGATCCCTTCAATAGCAAGTCTTATTTAAGTGAATTTGCAACCAAACTACAAGCAAAACTTGGCACAATGGTAGGCTTGTGGAAATGTCATTTCTATCAACTTGAATTTCAAGGCAGCATTACAAAAGTCAATGCACATTGCCTTCATGTTTAAGGCAAAAGTGTGGATGTATATGACAAGTTGCCACTTAAACAAAGGGCTGAAATAAAATATATTGTGGAGTTGTGGTGAAGAAAAAATACTCGCGGTTGCTACTATGCCACTGAGGGGTCCTACACCTTCTCTAACTAGTACTAGAACTTTCCAAGAGCTACAGTCTTGTGCTTTTCCATCTAGTTTAGGGGCAACAAAGCCTAAGAGGAAATGTAGAATGAGTACTAGTAGTGATGCTATAAACAAGGTGTTAGAGTTATTCAATTGTGAAATAAGGATGAGGTAGATGATGCTATTGGTAAATTCTTCTTTTCCAGTGGCATTCCATTCCATGCGGCTCACTTTCCTTATTATAAAGAGGTTGTTGTAAAGATAATAAGAGAAGGATCATCATATATGTCACTGGGGGAGATAAAATTGAGGACAATTTTTTTGGATAAGAACTATTCCAAGATTAATATTCTAATAGAGAAAATGAAGGCTGCATGGGTCGCTAGTGTAGTCATGGATGGTGTGTGGACATTAGGCATTGTCCACTTACCAATATTATAGTCACATCACACATGTATAGTGGGCACTTCTTTAGGGTTGTTGATTGTTTAAGGAACCCTAAGGATACCCTATTATAAAATTCAAATTCTCAGAGATGCAATTAAGGAGGTTCAGCCAGAGAATGTGGTACAAGTAGTGACAAATGTTGCCTATTTATGTAGAGTTGTAGGGAAATTGATTGAGGCCTACAAACACATTTGGTGGACTCCTTATTGTGTGCATGTCGTGAATAATGCACTCAAGGACTTAGGCGAAATTGGTTTGATCAAATATGTCGTTAATGATGGTAGAGATGTGTAGATGTTTATCTATAACCACCACATTTCTCATGGATTATTCAAGACCTCGATGAAATAATTTTTGAAACTTGTAGAGATTAGATGTGCATTATACGTACTTCATCCTCTTAGAGAGGATGCTTGAGTTGTAGGGGTATTGCAACTAGTGGTCATGATAGTGGTTGGTAACTTGTTTCCAAGGTAGAGTAGGGTAGAGGCTGAAGGATGTGCTAAAGAGTGAATTATTTTGTGTTGATGCAATGTACATTGTCTCTATCATTGCCTTAACCTTCGTAGTCATTAGATATGGGGGCACTAATGCACCTAGCCTTGGAGAGTTGTATGAAGGTGTCAATATCATTCTTGGCCAAATGAAAGCCGCTATACAAGAGGAAAACCCCACATTATTGTTCTATCATGAACATATTCAGCCAATCATTTAGTAGAGATGAGAGAAACTCAACACTCCTTTGCACATGACTATCTATGCGTTGAAATTGAAGTGGTACATATAAAGGCCTGGTAGAGTTACTCTTGGTTCATGAAGGCTATTCAAAAGATGTACAATGTTGATAATGCTGCCACAATTTGTTCTGAGTGGACAAAATTTGTCATTCTTAGGATATATTCAAAAAAGGCCAAGATAGATAGGGAGACCATGGCACAAGAGGACCCAATTCTTTGGTGGGCAATGCATGGGCCTAGTTCTTTGACAACAATGTTAGCCATTTGTCTATTGTCCTAGGTTTATAGTTCTTTTGCTACTAATAGGAACTAATCTACTTAAAGCTTTATCCTCTCTATTAAGAGGAACAAGTTTACCTAAAGGAGGCCGGAGAAGCTTGTAGGTATAGATAGTGCCTTGTTTCTCATTGACCACAACATGTGCATGTACAAGGAGAGTCTAGTAGCCCAATGGGATGTAGAGCCAAAGGAGCCAACATAGGTTGACGATGATGCAACACATATAGGGTTGGTTGGTATTGGTGTGAAGGAGCTTGACCTTGAGGAGTCTAGTTGTTTGGATCATAAGGAGTTTTGCATGGACTTTGTGGATGATTATAGGCATTGAGGCATTGGCCAATTGTATTTGAATTTTGAATGTTCCCGTCATTTTGAATATAATATATTGATATTCAGTTTGTTGAATTTTCATTGTGCAATGCAATGTGTTTAGTATTTAAAAGTTCCATTTGTTATTTGTTATATATTCTTTTCTACCTATTTTTCAAGTACTACAAACATTTGCACCACAATTGCCATGCCGTCCCCAAACTGAGGCCCATGTTTGCTCTGTCCGCTTGTTCCTAGATTCCGTGGAACTATGACGAAAAAAATACTTTGTCTGATAATAAAATATCCTTAAAAATACATTTGTGCATAATTTTGGAGTGAATTAAAAAAAAATCATGTCAGTGCATAAATTCCATAAGTCTGATGTTTTGCTGGCTGCCATGGGGTTGTGGCCTCATGCAATGGCCTGTAGCCACCACTGAAATGGTGCCATGGCCATTGCACTAATGAAAATGCTTTTTATCCTCAAAGAAACAGCCCAGACTGTCTTCAGTGACCATTTTCTGTTGCAGACAGTCTTCAGGGTTCAAAAACTCTAAGTGGGCATCTTCTGTTGTGTTTTTGGCTTTATGGTGACAGAAATGGCTGTTGATTGAGTATATTGCATTTGTATTCAATGCAAATATATAAGAAGAGGTGATTGTGTTTTCAGGTGGGATATGGTCCATTGATCAAATTACTTGGTGGTAATACAGGACTACAGGGTTCCATTCTAGCACAATGCCATTGACCCAGAAGAGTTGAAATCTGGCAATATGAAACAAGACTGACACGGAAATCAGTACATATGTCAAGTGTATTGTGTTTTAAAGTTTAGTAAAAGCATAAAAAAAGAATCTTTACAACTGACGTTAATCAAATATCCTAAAAAATACATTAGTGCTCAATTTTGGACTAAATCTAAAAAAGATTTTTATGTCAGTGCATAAATTTCACAGGTCTGATGTTTTGCTGGTTGCAATGCAGTTGTGGCCTCATGCAACGGCCTGCAGCTACCCTTAAAATGGTGCCACTACCATTGCACGAGTGAAAAATGCTTTTTATCCTCAAAGAAACAGCCCAGACTGTCTGCAGTGACCATTGTCTGTTGCAGACAGGTTTGAGGGTTCAAAAACACTAAGTGAGCATTTCTTGTTGCATTTCTGGCTTCATAGTGACAGAAATGGCTGTTGATTGAGTATATTGTACTTGTATTCAATGAATATATAAGAAGAGGTGATTGTGTTTTCAATTGGGATACGGTCCATTGGTCAAATTGCTCGTGGTTTTACAGTCCTCCAAGGTTCCATTCTAGCACAATGCTATTGACCCAGAAGAGTTGAATTCTGCAATATGTTGATTATTGTATCCAATGATGGAAACAAGACTGACATGGAATCAGTACACATTTGAAATTTTAATAGAAACATAATCATTTTGTACATCAAACTGCTGAAAACAAAATTCCCTTTTCATAGTGTAGCTGTGGTTATACTGTAACCTATAACTGTTTTTTGTTTTACATATTATGTTGCATATTATTACCATTTTTCTAGCTTCTAAAATTGTCCTCTTAGTTTGATGTTATTTTAAGTCTATCAGACCTTGAATTTTAGTTTTGCATGCACCGTTTTTCTCTATAGGCATTTTGGACTAATCGGTGCTTCTTAGAAGGTGATGTGATCTTTGAATTTTTATTTAAAAGCTCATAATGTAATACCTTTTTCTCAAGTTTACAAAATTTAAGAGTATGTCAACTGCTTAAATAGCTGCTCTTCATAGTTCTGTAATTAGAAATCCTATTTACTTCTTGTCTCTGCCTATTTAAGGGCATGATGTGTTTGTTAGTTTGATTATTTGCTGAATAAAACTTCTGTGTTTGGCAGGGTTTGTAAATGCATTCCAGGCCTTGTCATTGCCAAAATTTGGTGCAAGTCAGACATCAGATCTTACTGTAGTTGTGCATGAGCCCATTGTTTCATTTCCTTGGAATTCTTCATTGTTTCATTTGACTGCATCAACACCTCATGCTAAGGAAAAGGAAAGTAATATTTTCTCTGTAGGAGTTTCCCCTAGTGCTGCACCTGACCCGTTGATTCCATTACTTGCTCCTTCTCCTTGGAATCCTTTCTCTCCAAATTCAACTGTACCTACCTTATCAGGTATATCTGTGCTTCTTCATTACAATATGATTGATTTTGCATATATAGTTTTAACTTTCTAAGGAACCCGTTGCATCCTGTTGAAGAGTATAAGACCATGCTTTTGAAAGGCTATCGCTTGTCTTTATTGCAGGACTTTGTGCTTTCAATTTTTCAGCTGCAGATTATGTAATAAGTCAAACAGCAATTGACTGTTGGGGTTCATTTGCTCAATATCTGGGAAATGTCATTTGCTGTCCTCAGTATGAGTCGTTGCTTCACATCCTTGTTGGAGAATCCAGCAAATCCAATGGGCTACTTGCTTTGAATTCAACATTTGCAGAATTCTGTTTTTCGGATGTCCAAAGTATCTTGGTTGGTCAGGGTGCAAATGCAAGTCTTCCATCGATATGCTCTGCACTGCCATCTAATCTAACTGAAGGATCCTGTCCAGTTAAGGGTGTAAAGGAGTTTGAACAAACAGTCAATGGGAGCAAACTTTTGACTGATTGTAAAACAGTTGATCCAGTGAAAGAATGCTGCAGCCCCATTTGCCAGCCTGCAATCTCAGAAGCTGCAAGAAGGCTTGCTTTGAAGGCACCTGGATTATTTAGTGAAGATGACGTGCGAATGTCACCTCTGCAACAAACTGTAGTTGATGATTGTCATAGGGTTGTCCTTAGATGGTTATCAAGTAAGCTTACCCCAGAGAGGGCAAAATCAGTTCTCCGAGGGCTTTCCAATTGCAATGTGAACAGAGGTACCTTTTTTGCAATCTTTTTGATTTTAAGAACTTATTTTATATTTCGCTTTGAATATATTTGTCAAAACATTATTCTAGCCTAGTCTTCTTGCAATCTCATGTGGTAAGAATACAATACTTATTCTGTGCATTGTTGAGTAATTGATATGTTTATTACTGCTGTTATACATTCTCGTTTACTTTGTGTTAATCGGCCAAGTAGCATTTGTGAGTAAACAGCCTGTTATATGTGTTATCTGAATTGAAAACATACATTTTTTGGTTATAAACATGGCAGAAAATATCTTTTGGAGAAAAAACCGGCAAACCAAAACTAACGATTTTTTCAAAAAGTTGGGATTTAAACGAGAGAAAACTGAATTTAAAAAATACATAAAAAAATGTAGAAAAAGGATAAAAAATTGTTGTTTTTGAAATTTAAGGCATTTCAATAGAATAGAGATATAGAGAGCAAATAAAATTGAGTTTGGCCCATGAATTGTGGAATATAAATTTTTGTTGTTAATGTTCATATCACTGGTTACATTGCATTGCACAATGCATACTTCATACTAAATGTAACTGTTTCTTTTGAGTAAGCAATAGTGTTAACAGTCTTGGTCACATGAGAAGGATAGACATATGGAATGATTATCTGAACATTTTTAAAGATTAATGTAAAGCCCTTGGTTATATATATGTTGTCGTTTTTAACAATTGTGGTTGAGACATTATTTTCAAGTAGAGTTTTTAGACCAAGCTGGAAGTAATGTTAAAAGAAGCCTCGTGAAGTTAAGATAGTCTTAAAATGTTATATATATTTTACATTCAGTTGAAAACAGAATGGCATACTTGTTTGTCTCAGCTTTTGAGGAGTTAAAACATATAACAGACATAATTGAACCCCGTTGATTGGACCATGTCATGGGTTCCTGATGATATTATAATTGGTAATTTTATATTAATAGATAAGCTTGCCCTCTATGTCACATAGTCTTGATAGTTAAAATTGTGGACTAGATAATCTTGCCCTCTGCGTCACATTCCACAAGCATCACTGCAGCTAGAAAAAAGAAAACTACATTTAAAACCACAAACTTTACCTTGAATAGGAACTTAGATCACCAGTTGTGTTCTAGTTTGACCTTAAATTGGGATACTAATGGATGGGATTGTTCTATCAATTGTCTATGCAGAGCATGATTGATACATTTTAATATTTTGCATTATGAAAGTGGCATTTCCTGCTGACTATGACTTGACTCGTATTTAGTAGTATAATGATTGTTGCATGCCAACTTTGTTTGTGGCAATCCTTGTATATTGAACAAATTGTCCAATGTATGAAACAAGTTAATCCTTCATAGACTTTAGATTTCGACAGTCCATATCAATAAGAATTAGCTGCTTCTGGATTAAACTGTGTGTTAGTTTCTTGGATCAATGTTTCGGATCACACTCCGTGATCCTTCATCAGGATGCAAAAAGAGTAGAAGGAGTAGGAGATTGCAGATCAAACAGGTTTAAAGGGAGAGGTGAGGAGAAAGGTTGCACAAGAAACAAGAAAGTTGACTAAAAGAGGAAAACACAACTAGGAGAAAATGAAATAAAATGAATGAAACAATAAAGAGAAAACCAAAAAAAGGGAAAACAATATAACAATGATATGAAACCAGAAGATACAATCAATCAATTCGAAATGAAACAAAACAAAATTGAAATCAAAGAATGAAAACATAAATAAAATGAGAAATAGATTAAATGAAGAATAATTCAACAAAAATAAAAGAAAGAAAATAGAAGAAAATAAAATAACAAGAGAAATCCGAAAAAGATAAGCCAATACAAAAATACAACATTACCAAAAAACTCTTTGCAAGAAAATAAAAAGGTTCACTATTAGGTAAAGGATAAACAAAAGAAAAAACACCAAATACAAAATAAAGAAACTTACAAAATAAAGAAAATGAAGAAGAAAATTACAAAAATAATAACAAAGTTTATTGAAATGCCATACATTGAAATATAAAAATAATGTACATTAAAATAATTTAATATACATTATGTCTTTGATGTACATTATATTGATGTACATTGGAATATTTCAATAATTTAATATGCATTATTATTAGAAACATAATATTGAAATTATGATTAAATGTACATTGAAGTTATAATATTGAAATTCAATAATAATGTATAAATAATTATACATAATGTAACACTCTAACAGACTAGGTTTAAGAAAAGGAAATCTTGTTAGTTTTAGGATCAGAAATGAAAGCAATCATAAAATGCAACACATATGACAATGAACACCACAAGATACCCTGGGAAAACCCTCCTACTCGAGGGGAAAAAACCCCAGCAAATATATCTCTTATATGTTTAGGAATAAGAGCAGAAATCTGCTTACAACTCAGGCCCAACACAAGCCAAATTTGATACAATGAATAATAGCACCTCTCCTAGATGCGAAGATACAAAATATGTTTCTCCTTGAGATCAATTTGCTGCTACAGAATAATGATCTGCTGCTCAAGATAATGATCTGCTGCTCAATATCATGACCTGCTGCTCAAGTGCGAACTTCTCCAAGGAGTGCAAATATGAATAATGAACTTGATGATGAAATGAGAGATCATCACCTTGCATTTATACAAAACAAAGTGTCTCTTCATGTAGGTCGGCCTCCTTAAGGAATAATAATAATAATTAAATGAATCGGCCATATGAAGGACGTCTGCCATAATAAATAATAAATATTATTTAGGTTGGCCCCATTTAATTATTCACAATAATTAAATGTTATATTATAATTTCCAAGTGAAGCGCCCCTTCACTTAATTATCACAATGAAATAAATAGCCAAAGGCTATATGCAATTTCATGTTTTCGATTAGGTTGGAAGAATGAACCTGAAGCTGCAATAACTTCAACAAATCTAACTACCATTTTTTCAGTTGAAATGCAATAACTTGTTTTCATGCTAGGGTTTCCTTTGCAAATTTTGAACGAAAAAGAAATACAATTTAAATGATACACTAGAAACAATTTCCCAACTAACTTTTAAATTTACAATTCAGCTGAAGAGTAACAATTAACTGATTTATATGTAACTGAAAATATAAAAAGATTTAAAACTAACTTTTCTTTGTTTTTCCAAAACAAAACATAATTTGCAGCCAAACAACTTCATGCAAGTAAACATTTCAGAAAATTAAGGAGAGAGAAGGGTTTCAAAAAAATACAGTTAAGAAGTTGAACTACTTGAGCTTGACTCTTTGTCATCATGGAAAAGGATATATCATCAAGGGCTTTACCGCCCAACCGAAGACCTACTGGCCTTTCGTGTTCTTCAACTGAAGAACTCGTCCCTTCACGAGGATAGTCATCAAGTATCAATTATCATCATGTCAATCTGAGCCTGGTGTCATGAACCTATATTGCTGGTTGATCCTCCCTCTGTAGGTAACTCCTAACCTGAGGGACCATTTTGACCAGAAGTATATCTGGTCAACGATAGTTGACCAATGCCTAATTGGCATCATACCTTGGCCAAGGATTTTAATCAAAATTGGCACACTTGTGCCGTCAACACTTGCACCCTTGCTCGGCATTTAAATTTCTTATTAAAATTAATCTATCATTCAAGGTTTCATTTTACAATAATGTTGACAATCTGGTGAATTTACTTTCAGAATTACAGAGGTAAAATAGAGGAATGGAGAGACTTATCCAATATTTCTCTTCTCTTTACTTGAAGCTTTATTTTCTGTTTTGAAACTACGAAAGGCTCTTAGACCATCTCAGCTATTAGTTATTCACATTTCAGATTAAAACCAACGTCAGGTCGTATTCTTAGACAAGAACCAATCAGATGGTTTCCAAAACTATGAAAAGGTTCAAGAGTTTAAGGAGAAAAATATTAGTCTTATCTCAGATAAATTTGATCAGAAAACAAAGAGAGAGAGGTATTTCGATAAAGACTCGAAGTTTATAGAGCATCAGGCATTTCAACGACAATCTTGACTAGCTTTTCATTTTACTTTTAGAAGAAAAGAGTAGAGAGAGTTTGAGGTAACTCATTTTCTACATTCATTCAAAGAAAAGACTCTTCAAAGAATATGAGTTTTTCAAATATTTATCAGGACAAGAACACATAACTAATATAGATGAATCACGGAGAAAACCCGAACCAACTTCTTTATCGAAAACTAGAATAACAAATCTACAAGACATAGTTACGTGCCTGATGGGAAATGATTGAAAACTTGTAAAGCTCCGCTCTGGTTCTCCAGCGACAAGTGATGGAGTTCCGAACTTCTGACACAAACGAACCTTGCTTGCCTTCAGAAAGTCACATTCTCCATCGCTAGGATTGGATTTGTTTTTAAAAAAAATGGTGAATAGAGAGAAATGGCGGAGAAGATCCAACTAGCTGAGTGCGGAATAGAAATGAAGCCTTGCTTGCCCAAAAGAAAATAATTCTGAGATAGATGATAAAAGACAATGGCAAAAGCAAAGGAAAATATGAAAGCCATGAAATCGAAGAGGGAGAGAGACCAAAATGGTGCTCAAGTATGTTGACCTCCACCAGAGGATTTTCGTCCAGAAGAATGAATGAATAATACTCCAGCTTCAGAATCGATGATGAAGAAGAAAATGAAGAGGAAAAGACGACACTAAAAAATAAGAAAATTCCTTCAAAATTTCTCCCTCTTCAAGATTCTGAAATCCGCGGTTGCATGGCTACCTTCTTGCCCGTTCCTCAAAGGCACGATTCAAGATGGCGGGGAAAGCCACAACACCGACGTCTCCCAAATTTTATTCAAAAGAAATTCAACGCAAAGACTTGATATGTTTTATATATTTTAAATCGATGCCGTTAAGGGTTATAATTACATTGTTGATTTAATGTTTTAAAACCATACCCACTCTTCTAAATATAAGCAAGAGGAGATTGCTAATAATTAAATAATTTGACTTGCTTTATAATAATTATCTTAAATTATTTATGGTAAAGTTATGACATCGACGCATTATCTTACATCGACTCAGGGTTGGTGATAAAATCGAGCCTTGTTGACCACGTCCTCTCCTTGATGATATTTCCTTTTTCCTTCGGCGTTGACGATCCTGCATCCACTGATATGAATTGTGGTCAGATCGTTCTCAACATTTAATTAAATGTACGTTTAATACATTCACATGAACTCATTCTTTTTGCTAGCAAAAGGAATCACTCATACATATAAAATAATTATTCACATATTTAAATGTTTATAAGAAAATCATCTCGATTATGGTTTCAACATATAAGGCAATTATTTTATCCACAAATTCATATTCACATGAAGCAAATATTTGTAACTAACATAACGACCATAACTCTATTATTATAAACTTGTTCAAACTCGAGGGGATGTAACACATAATATAGTGTATTATCGAATTTCAATATCATAAATTCAATGTACGTTTAATCCTAATTTCTATATTATGATTTCAATGTACATTTCGATATTAAGATACATTATAATTATTGAAACTCAGTCCTAATAATATTGAGTTCCAAAACCATAATTTCAATATTGTGATATCAATATTTTAATATAATAATCATAATATTGAAATTATGATTAAAAGTGCATTGAAATCGTAATATTGAAATACAATATTAATAATATTGAGTTCCAAAACCATAATTTCGATATTATGATATCAATATTTTAATATAATAATCATAATAATGAAATTATGATTAAAAGTGCATTGAAATCGTAATATTGAAATACAATAATAATGTATAATTAATATTTTAATGTACATTGAAATAAAGCACATTAAATGAATCAACAAAAATGAAACAAAAATTAAAAAAGTTAAAAAATAAAACAAAGCCCAAAAAATAATAAAATAAATTTAGACAAAAGAAGAAAAAAGAGGGAAGAACTAATAAAGACAAAAAAGGAATTGGAGAAAAAGGGAAAAGAAAATTGAAAGACGAAAACAAAGAGAGGAAGAACGGAGAAGAATAAGAACGATAAAAGAGATAGGTAATTAAAGATACACCAATTAAGAACCAAAGAGAAGGAGAAAAGAACGAAAGGGACAAAAATAAAAACACAAAAAAGGACCCGGGAAGAGGACGAGGAAGACAAAAACCAAAGAGAGGAAGGGAAGGAAGGCAACCAATAGGATGAATGAATAGAGGAAGAAAGGAGGGGGGAAGAGAGGGAAAGGGGGAAGAAGACAAGAGAAGAGAAAAAGGGGGTAAGAAGGAGATGGGGGAACTAGGAGGGCGGAGGGACATGAGGATTGGTGCATGATAAAAGAGGTTTCAATGAGGTGCTCAAGGTCCAACCGCCATCATGATTGAGATTTGTTGGGTGGTTGTTGATCTCAATAGCTTCCTTAAGCTTCCTTTTGAAGAAATTATTTTCAATAGATAAGATTTGGGTGTTTCCAAGACAAATATGGTGTTTGGAGGAGGAGGAATGGTCAGCAAGGGCGGACTTGAGGACACGTTCGTGCTTGATGTCAGCACAGTGCTCTTTGATTCTAATTTTGAAAGAGCGCCCAGTTTCACCTATGTAGACAATCCCACAAGAACAAGCAACCTTATAAACACCTGAATGCAAGTATATGTTTTTGGGGTCTTTGGGGGACGAGATGAGGTTTCTTAAGGTGGAGATCGGTTTGAAGGTGCATCAAAATGACCTTTTTGAGAAGAATTTTAGCAATTTTTTGAGATAGGCCTTCAATGTAAGGGAGGGAGGCAATAGAGGGGGTGGAGGGTTGGGAGGACAAAAGTTTTACGAAGAATTTTGATTTAGTTTGGTTGAATATTTTAGATTTGTTGTTTGTTTTTGTAGCCATTCAAGAGGAAGACATGACGAAGATAAGATAACTTGCGGGCTAAAGCTATCTTTATCGCAAATAGGGAAGGCTCTCAAGGTTAAGGTGCGAAGGATGCAAGATTTTTGGGCTGGGTGGTGGTGGTGGGAAGAAGAGTGGAGGTAGAGGTCAGTGTGAAATAACTTGCGGTAGACACTACGGGCTAAGGAACCATCTGGCTTCTTAGTGAGCAAGATGTCAAGAAAGGGGAGCTGATTATTAGATTCAATCTCTTTGGTGAAAGAAATACAAGGGTTTAAATTGTAGAGGTCAGTGTGCAATAACTTGCGGTAGACACTACGGGCTAAGGAACCATCTGGCTTCTTAGTGAGCAAGATGTCAAGAAAGGGGAGCTGATTATTAGATTCAATCTCTTTGGTGAAAGAAATACAAGGGTTTAAATTGTTAAGGTGGGCATGGAATTTTTCTAGATTTTCCATGCCATGGGGCCAACATATATTAGTATCATCTACATATCGCTTCCACCACCTTGGTTTGAGGGGGAAGGAGCAGAGAGCAACTTCTTCGAAGTACTCCATGTAGAGGTTGGCCATAACAGAGAGAGAGGGCAACCCATAGCTACCCCATCTACTTGCTCATAGATGACTCCCTGGAAGGAGAAAAAGGTGGAACGAAGGCATAATTCTACTAAGGAGGCCACTTCATCGTTAGTCTTGTGTCTAACAATCTCCGCTGAGTCAAGAAGAGGAACTTTGGTGAACAAGGATACAACATCAAAACTGACTAAAATATCATTGCAATTTAATTTTTTGTCATTGATGAAGTCAATAAAGTGGTTGGAGTCTTTAATGAAGGAGTCGGAGTTGCCTATGAGGGGGGAGATTAGTTTAGATAAGGAGGCCAACTTATAAGTAGGGGAACCGGTATGTGTCCATGATGGGCCTGAGGGGGATGCCAACTTTGTGAATTTTTGGGATCCCGTAAATGCGGGGAGTTATTTCAAAAGAGGGGATGAGGGATTTCTTGGTATCGGGGTTGAAAGATGAGAGAGATATGGAGGACTTAACTTTTTTAGACACTTTGGAACAAGGGTTGGAAGATAAAATTTGATAGCTCGAAAGGTCAAAGAGAAGGGAAAGCATCTTGGAGATGCAATCTTGTTTGTCCAAAATGATGGTGGCATTACCCTTATCTGCCTTGGTAATGACTAAGTTAGGATTGCTTAAAAGATTGAAAAAAGAAAGATCATTTGTTTTAGGGACAAAACATTTGGGGGGTTTAACGTGCCTTAGAGCAAAAGCACAGTCTTGGCGAACCTCCTTAGCTGCAATTGTGGGGAGGGAACAAACAACATTTTCAATCTCGACAAGGAAAGCATGGTTGGGAATGGAGCGTGGAGGCATGGCAAAACCAAGGCCCCTTTAGGATGTTAAAAGCTCTGAGCTCAAGGCGAGAGGACGAAAGGTTGATAACGAGTTCAGATTCCTAGTTAAGCAATGAAGGAAAGTTAGTGCACTTACGGGCAAAATCGATGGAAGGCAAAGGTTAGATTGGGCATGTAGAAAGAGGGGTGGAATAGGGTGGAGTTGGCGTAGGGGGAATAGAAGCTGAAAAATCAGGGGAGGCCACGTGGAGAGAAGGAATAGGCTGTTGAGGGGATGAAGAGAGATCGACGAGGGTGTTTGGATTGCTAACCAAATCACAAGGGGCTCAAGAAAGATCAAACAAAATCAAGGAAGACATGCCGCAATTAATGATTGGTACAAAATTCAGAGAACGTTGAGGGGTGGCAGTAGAGACACGTACTTGGCGTCGACGAAGAAGAGCTGTTGGAATCCGGAGGATGCTTGGTTACAGGAGATGTGTAGGTTCGAAACCTCAGACTGCATAGAGGAGCGTGTTGGACAAATGACCTGTAGAAGAAGATTGCTCTTGACCAACAGAAGAAGCGAGCTTCGGTTGATAAGTTGACCCTGATCGAGTTGTGTTGGAAGGAACGAAATCAGCGGTTGATAAACACTTTCTGGCTAAAGATCGGGTAGAATGCTGAGGGGAAAACGAGCAAGCCAAGCTAGACTGAGTGTTGCAAGAGACCGGAGATTGAAAAGACCACTGGACTTGGGAACTGGAGCTACAAGGCAAAGGATCCAATGGACCATGATGGACGCAGATTGAAAGAGAAGAGGAGCGAGCAAGTGAGTAGAGAGAGGGGGAGGATTTGGGAGGGAAAGTCGAAGGAGAAGGAGACAAAAGGCGGGGAACCTCAAGGCTGTCAGCAGTTTGAAAGTGAGGCAAGTTCGATGTAGTGGGGACACATTTGCTAGAATAGGAAAAAACAAAGGAATTGCCAGGAGGGGTGGGTGGCAGTGAGAGAGGAGACGAAAATATGGATGCAGGATGAGAGTAAGGCAAAGGAGAGGTCGAGGTGTGCAAGTGAGCGCCATATAAGTAGGCGAGAAGGTGCGGATGGCGCTTGCGTTGGAGAGTTGAGAATTTATTCTTTTGTCTTTTGATACAATCAACTTGCCTACACAAGGCTCTCGCTTGAGAGCAAGTGTCTAACAAGATCCATAGATTTGGACGAAGAGAGGAAGCTAGCTCCAAATGGAGAGGGAGGAGTCTAGCATTGAGAGAATTGATGGAGAGTCTGGTTGATTTGATTATCCTTGACTATGAAGACATAGAGATCTACAACAGGGGATATGTATTTTGTAGATTTTGTGATCATGACTAACCATTGGTCTATTACTTGGTTAGACTTATAAGTTGGTGGGGGTGGAGAAGTAGTGCCCCTCATGCGTTCCTTGTCATGATACAAGGTGGGGTTGCGGGGCGGAGGCCCCACTACGAGGCCCAAATTTTAAATCAAAATTGTGTTTTAAGAAAAAACATAAATGAAATGCTGAAATGTGCTAGACAATTTTTTCTTGGACTTTTCACAATACAACCGGCACTAAGCCAATTGATTAGTGTTAGCTCAACAAAGTAATAAGCAAATTGAAAACACTCAACACCAAGAATGTGCCCTAAAACCCAATGTGGGTGAGGGGCTAGCATATGGCGGAGGTAAATGCTCAATAACTTGAAAGAAAGTTACAATTGGAAGTAAAGAGGCGGTGAACCAGCCATGAACAATTTCCACACTTCCACTTATTCAATGGGGGGAAAAAAGAAACAAGACAAACTAATTCATCCACTGTTGGAGGGATCCACTCAATAGTGGGAATTCGCCACTTTTCAGTGGGTGATTTATGATGTTACAATAGTTTATTCCTCCACATTGGCGGTAAAACATCCAGGGGTTACAAAGTGTGCATTAAAAACTCAAAGTAAATGCAGAATAACAATGGTTGGATTAGCACTACTAATTCACAACCTTACAATTAGAGAAATCTGCAATTTACAAGTGCTACATTGATAGAAACATTGCAAACATGTGAAGGAGGAATCTTCCAATTTTTAAACCACTTTAATATTGAAATTAAAGCCGAAAACTGAACTTATTGAAGTCTGATAATAAAAACCAGCATACTGAAAATGTCAACCAGCAAACATAAAACCACATAAATGCTCACAACTTCATCAATATACCTCCAAACGTGATGAAACGAAGTGCAAAGACTCTTTGGAGGGTAGGCGCCCAAGTTGCAATGAAGAAACAACTTCAATTCACCTCTAATTATAAGGCACAAATCCCAATGCCCATAATGAGTGGTACGACCTACTGGAAGGTGCGATTTTGCAAAATATAAATAAAGATTTGGAAATAAATTCCAATCTCTTATGGAAAGGGTCGCCTTGAGTCAAGAAACACTTTGCAAAGATGCCTAGAATGATATTTTATTCTCTCAAAAAACTGCTAACAAAAAACACTTTCAGCTGTAGTAATACCAGCAACACCAAAATTGAGAAACATCACCAAAATTCTCCATTTTGAAGCTCAATCTGCTTGTCTAGATGAGAAGCAGCCATGAAGCCAACCGGGTGTTATCTTTCAAACATGAAATTGGTTAATTGCTAGGAGCTAAGCATTCCTCGAAGCTGAATTTGCAATGTCATCTCGACAGCATAACTTTAGCATAAACAATGGATGAGAAATGTTGGAGCAAACACTCTCTTTTATAGAATTGAAGGTGACTTTTCAAATTCCATAACTCCTCCAAGAAAAGGATGCTCCTTCACCTTTTTGAAATACTCAAATTAAAAAAAAACACTTTATTCCATCATATTTAGGCATCCAAACTTCATGGCACAATAAACATTATAAAACATCAATTAATTCCTCCATGAGGCATCCACCCTTTATGTCCACCTTTTAACACAACTTCAAGTCATAACAGTAGGCCAAGGGGTCAATTTAAAAATATAACATTAATGACTTGAATTAACTTATTTCTCCAATATTTCACCTTAGAATTCAAAACCAAACATAATACTGAACTAGTCCAACTGAAAAGGAGAACTTACTAAGATGCTGTCAACAGGACCACTGCCAAAATTAGAACTTACTAAAAATAGTAAATTCTGATAAATGCCAAAAACCTCCAAACGATGGAAACCCTAATTTCACCTTGACAAGCCTACCGGCGTCTCGAATAGGCTGGTGAACACAAAAGAGTGAATGGATAAAAATGGGGACATTACAGTTTGCCCTTCCCAAAATTGCTTGTCTTCGAGCAATATCACAACACTCCAAACTGATCCCACCAAATCAAATAGGATCTCGGGGTCCCATGTCCATCTCTGAAAAGTCCCACCATGCTGATGATGCTCTACTCTGATCATACAAATTTAGTCATTGCACCAGAACAACACAAACCATTCCTGCAACCTCAAAGAGACAACATGCCTGAAATTCAAACTGAACAACATGGAAGGATTTGAATCAAAATCAAACAGCGTCTCTTGCCCAATAAACTTAGAGGAATTAACATCTGTAATGCCAATGTCAATCACCATTCTGAGAACAAAGAAGAATAATCTAAACAACTCAAAAATATTCTCATCAACATCACTCAAAGCATCAAATCGAATCACAACAGCAAATGTGACTCCTTCATAGCTATTTGCAAAAGAAAAAACAACTTTTTGCAAAGTCATAGCGACTGCATCCTCAAATCTCCTCAAGGATGTATAATGCCTCTTCTGAGTAATTCTGACATATTCAAGAAAATCTCTGAAAACTTCCACCAATCTCTCCCCGAAAGTTTCAAAAAGTTGAACCAAATCAAGCAAAGGTTCTCTACCCCAAACACTAGTGCAAGAGATTGAACAAAGATGATCATTGGAAAAGAATTTGAACATCATCCAAAATTGATCCGAATCACAATGAAACATCATTTCCCACTTTAGAGGCCATAAACCCTCACTGAAAAGACATTGTGAAGAGAAAAAATCAGTGTACCAGCTGCCCATGAAGTCTGAAATAAACCAATTAAAGTCTGATTTTAGGAAAATCAGCATACAAGGAATTGAACAGCTGCTGCAACTTTGGAAATCAGTGTTCATATTATGACAACTGTTCATGCCCAAGTTTGGAAACATTCCCTCAAGGAACTCTAACCCATTATCAATCCATCAATGGATGAACCAAAGGAACCATCAAATGTTTGGTAAAAATGGGGGCAGTATCAAAGACTCCTAAAATTGAATCCTTATCTCTCCAAAGATTCCTCTTTCTACTTATAATACTCTCCATGAAGCCATGCTAAGGATTCCAAACATGGATACCCAACTGAAAATGTTCTCCAATGCACCGAAAAGAGTACACAACACTTCTCCAAGTGCTAATCAAAGCAAAATGCAAATTCAAGAAGCTAGTGTCTTCTTTGATAAACCCATGTAGCCCATCCATGAAAACATCAACATCAATGGAGCACGAAACAAATGTTCAATGTTGTCCTCAATTCCCATTCCCCCAAAGGACTAGGATGAGCCAAAACATCACTCAACCCAAGAGATAGATTGTCAAAAAAGTAAATAATTTGTTTTGGTCCATCTTTCTTCCAAACTTCATGATTAATAAGTCTGGAATCTTCACTCTTTGCTGCTGCAATGGAGTTACCAGCAACTACCAAGACTTGTTTTACTGACACCTTGAAGCCAGCAATGAAGAAATCTCCTTGAGTCCACATTTCCCATGTGAAGACTTCATCCTTGAATCCACTTATGCTTTCATTATCAAAATGCCCTTGATGATTACTACTCACAAAACATGGCACAACCTCATAGAAATTATCTATCACCTTATGATTAACCAAATCATGTGAAGATAATGGATTGTTGTTCTCAACATTATTTTCTTCATCGCTTTTGTTGGCGTCTTCATAGAATTCAAGCTCATCTTTTTCATCTTGTGGATGCCCATCATTAGTTGCCAACCCACAAAGTGTAGCATGCTGACTACCACATTCATTATCCGTCAAAACATCTATGTCATAGCTGCAAACTATTCCTTCTTGTGGCAAAGTCTCTTCCCAACTCAAGAGTTCACACTCTTGATGTACTTTCCAATCACCATCAACATATGGGATCACCTTGGTATTATGCAATGTTTCATCATTATGGAGTTCATTTATTCCTTCAACTATTTGCTTGATCTCCATAATCCTTGTATTAGCTTCTTGTTCCTTAAGTGTGGCTGCAATAGGTGATTGATTTTCTGTTGTGCATAATGAATGATGAGCTAAGGTAAGATCAAGGCAAAGCCTATCAACCTCTTTCTCCTTCTCCTGGTAGGTGTCATAAGTCTCCTCTGCAAACTTAATAGTATTATCTCTATCTGTGAGCAAGTGCAAATAATCTGACTTAATGGATTCCAATGCCTCTTTGATAGATTGCATCTTGGAAAGAGAATCTCCATCTTTAACTCCATTTAGTTTCTCTTCAAATTGAAACTTCTAGCAGAGTTCTTCAATGAAGTGGTATGTGCTATCAAATCTTGATAACGTTTTAACAATCTTCTCTTTTGAAACCAATAAATTATCCTTCAAATTTTACAGCTCTTTAGGCCCTTGATCATGATCAGCAAAGAGGCTTTGCTCTTCAAACATCAACTTTTCTGATTTGCTTTCATTGGCAAGATTTTCAAAATCATCTCCTTTACTAACCTCTTCACTGCATAACTCTTTTATAGAAGGCTTGTCAACAACTTCTTCAACAAATTAGTATTTCCATCTTTACCTTTCAAGTTCTCGTACTCTTCTTGTTTGTCAATCTGAAAGGCACCCAAACCATTTTTTGACTTCAAAACATTATTCTCTTCAACATAAGAATTCATGTTCTCATTAGCCTTTGCTGCAACTTCTCCTCCAATGATCACTTCATTGCTTGCAATGCAAACTGAACTTGGAACTTCATCTGGATCAAAAGGAAATGTATCCCACTCCGGTTCATTATCATATCTTGGTGCCATCACGCTCAGATCCCAAATTTGAATGGTTTGATTGTATTGATCAACAAGAAAGAGATCATTATGATCCTCTTGGATTGTTGACTCATTGAATGAGTCACTCCTCATTCCACTCAAACTGAAATCTTCATCAGTAACTTCCTCCAAGAGCTTAGTTTGATGATCAAGCTCAATACCCATTGCAACCATCATCATATTGGAAATAAGAGTCATCAAAGCTGGCTGCTTTGATTACTTTATCATTTTTATCTTCAACAAACCCATCATGAATAAGTATGTTGCTGATTTCTTCATTAGCAGCCCAATGAATACCAAAGAGGTCTTCTTGGCTACTTGTCAAAAGTTTATATGGTGAAAAATCTTTAGAGGTTTGAACAGCAGCAAGAGGGGAATAATCTTTCACCAAATCCTTAACAAGAAGAGGATTAACACATCGGAATCACCACCAACATCATCACCATGGTAATGATCATAAGCTGGTTCAAAGACACCATTATTATCCTCTTCATCTTGCTCTTCTTCAACGAACTCATCCCACACAACAGTACTTCCATCATCTTCTATGAAGCCATTTGTCTCGAAATCTTCATCAGTTGAATCCTTATTAGGACTTGTTGTGACCTTTTCACACATCGCCCCATTGCAAATGGGGACCCTAATAGTTTTCCCTCTGATAGTTTTGCTTTTGAGTTTTGGTCTTTTGGTGGGGTACTTAGAATTTGAATTTTTGAAGGTCATTTGAGTCAAGAAATGATTGTGAACCAAGAATCAGTGCACGAACATCGCCAAAGTGTTTAGAAGGCCTTGTAGACGAAGATCGATTGTCATTTTAGTCAATTTTGACACTTCCTAAATTTTAGGGTTTCCACCCCGGGCCCCTATTTTTTAGAAACTTTTTTTTGGCATTTTTAGCCCATTCTGGAATCCCTATTTTTTAGGGGCTATTTTTAGAAAGTTTCTATTTTTGGAAAAAAATCTATTTTTGGCAGGGTTTCTATTTCTGGAAAGTGTGTAGGTCATGGCTATGTCGGGATCAACTCCAGAAACCTTTGAAGTGAAAAGTTTGAAAAATCTAAAATTTTGCCCAAGGCATGGATAGGCATTTGCTAAATTCGCCCAAGCATGAAGAAATCAAAAAATGGCAGAGGTACAAGTAAGTCCGCCATGTAGTTTGGCAAAATTACGGAGGTACAAGCAAGTCCGCCATGTAAGTTGCAAGGAAATTACAGAGCATCATGTAAGTCCGCCCATGGAAAAATGACAAAGTTCAAGTGAAGTCCGCCATTGGCAAGGAAAAAATTACAAGGGTTGAAGGAAGTCCGCCCAAGACAATTGCAAGGCATGGTGGAAGTCCGCCCAACAACATGCCAAAAATGGCTAAGTCATGAGCAAGTTCGCCCTAAGAAGGAAATTACAAAGAGACATGTGAAGTCTGCCCCAAGAAGGTTGGAGAAGGGTGGGAGTGTAAAGATGTCCGCTCCAAGATGTTTGGAAATGGTAAAATTACAAGAGAAAATTCACCTTATGCTAAATTAAATGGCAATGGCAAGCTGAAGTCCGCCCAAGTGGAAAAATGGCAAGAGACATGTGAAGTCCGCCCCAAGAAGGTTGGAGAAGGGTGGGAGTGCGAAGAGGTCCGCTCCAAGATGTTTGGAAGTGGAAAATTACAAAGGTGCAATGAAGTCCGCCCAACCCAGAAGTGAAATGGCAATGGCAAGTTGAAGTCCACCCAAGTGGAAAAATGGCAAGATTAAAATTTGCCTTAGGCAGAGGCACAGAGAAATTTAAAATTTAAATTTGCCTTTGGATTAAAAAAAAATTAAATATCATGATTTAATTATTTTAACGAACGGGTTGGAAACAACACATAAAATATTATTTTAATATTTTATTTTCCAAAACCCATTTAATGAGAAAATTCGAATTTTCTCTAGGCAAATTTTTGAAAGGATAGAAGAAAAAAGAACTTCACTCGACTGGCATCGGAATTAGAAACTTTCTTTATCGATTGATGCTGAAGATGGAAATTGCTATTTGAAAGAGAAGTGCCAGCCAAGTTCAGACTGAATTAATTGGAAACAATTAAAATTTGCTAAATGGGTCGATTCTTTCAACCTTAAAATTGGTTTGGCATTTCATTTTCATTCATTCGAAAGCGAAGTTGTGAAGAAAATTTGTTAAGGCAAGAGAAGTTTGTGAAGAAAGTAATTTTTTCTTTCGAAGCAAAAGGCTGAAAGTGAGAATTTGTTCATCAGCAACACAGTTTTCATTGCCAGGCAGATTTTACTTCCTCTATTCCGGCGAAGATTTCTCTTTGCAAAACAATTTAATTCTTTCATTTCCAGCAATAATTATTTTCACAAATTAACTTATCAAGTTTGCTGGAATATATTTATGGGTAAATAATTTCTGAATTTTAAATATTTCTTTGCTGATTTATGCTGGACAACGGAGAATCATCAAAGAAAATGAAGTTTGCCAGCAAAGGTTCATAGCCGGAGTCTAAAATTGTCTCCAAATGGAAGGATGTTGCTGACACCGATCTTGGCCATATTGACTTAGACGAATTTCGGAAAAGAATGTATGGAAGTGACACACTCTTGCCAACTCCAATTGCACAAAAAATGATGCAAAACGACATAGTTCATGCTGCAGGGTTTCCACCGACAATTGAATGTCCAGAGTTGATTGTAGAATGTGCCTTGCATTACAATGCCGAGGAAAGACAGATTGAAGCACCGGATGGCAGAGTATTGGCATATTAGGCGAACTAGCTATACAGGAGACTTTTGGCATTCCAGCTTACCACCAAACGTACTACCGGTCGAAAGAAGATGCACAAAAAATATACGAAGATAAACAAATTCTTTGTATGGCAAACATGAATAAAAACTGGCTGGAAAAACCTAGAACCTCAACCAAAAGAGTGCCCAAGAAGTTGCTCGGGCCATTTTTCAAGGAGGAGTACAGAGACATAGTCTTGCTATTGAACAGATTGGTAGGTAATCCTCAAGGAGCACCTTTTGTAAATTGGAAATTATTGCAGCTGGAGTGACATACGACTTCAACAATTGGTATTGTGCATTGGTCTCACGTAGAGAAGTGTTGGAAAAGGCTAAGGCAAAAAGTGCCAAAATTGATGAGCAAGTGCAGGGCATTCAAAATGGTATCTTTCATATGGTGGGAGATGTGTTGAACAAGGACATTGTCCGGGAAAATGACTTGTGGCCGGGTAATATGCAAAGGGAAGTTTGAAAGGTTTTCTCCATCATGCCAATCCTGGGAGAAAATTTGACTAAGGCATTTGACCTCTTGACTGCCCATAATACTTTCTTGCACCATGAATCAGAATGGGCAGTTGTCTTTGCCGATTGTGTAGACAGTTTGGACCTGCTGGAATACAATGTCAGTACCTTGCCGAACATTACCATTTAGGAGATTGGCGCCATTGTGTCCAGGTTTGTCGAGCGGAGCATTGCTGAAGCAGATAAGGGCACAACTCTAAGTGGATGACTCATCTGCTTGTCAACTGCTTGATGTTTTAGCAACCCTAATTAGGGTTTTCTTGTTTAAATTTGGGCCTTTGATCTTGTTTCAATCTCGGCCGTTTAATGTATTGGAGAATTCTATAAGTACCCTTTCATTTTCATTTGAAAGAATCAGAATTAGAAAAATTATTGTCAGAGGATTAAAGATTAGAATTTTGGAGTTAGAATTAGTTTAGAGATTTAAATTTTAGAAGTAAGAGAAGAGTTATATGAAATTGTTGCGAAGAACTATTGTGATAATGAAATTCATAATTGCATGAGATGCTTTGAAACCTTTATTGTCAAATGGGTGCATGGTTGCATATTTTCTCTTTCTCATAGGACTGTTCTAGATTAGAAATTTATTTGTTTGTGGAACAAAAGATTGATAGTGAAGATTGAAGTAACTTAGCTCATACTTTCTTCAAATGGATGCTTTTCGTTTGATGCGTAAAGTTAGACTGAGTTGTTAATGTGGATGCTTTCAACGTGTACTTCAAATAATGTTTTTCAATTGATGGTATTATTTGCAGTAGAAAATCTTAAGCACAAATCTTAGAAGATTGCACCTGCTTTTGTGTAGTTGTCATTTTACGTGGCGAGACAAAGCATGGTTTCATTTAAGTTGCAAAATAACAATGGTTGGATTAGTACTGTTGAAAATGGTAGCTTCGGTCAGATATAAAAATGATGATCATATGTGTGTGTATATATATTAATTGTATAAATATGTATATCATCATTTATATACATATTGAAACTCATTTCCAGATTGGATATTATTTATTTATGCAAGATAAACTCAGATCAAACTTAGTAAGCATTTATGTTTATTAAGTAAACTAACCACGATTAGTGATCGGGTGGTTAGTTGGACGAAAAGGCACAGATTCATGGGACGTGTCTCCCCATTTGATATTTAATATAGATCAGATCCACAATTGACGACATCAAAATTATAAATGTTCTGCACTTGTAGATCAAATCTGAAAGTAACTTAGTAAATCAACATGGTATCAGAGCCAGGTTCTGAAAATTCTAATTAGATTTTCTTCAGATAGTGGGTCAACAATATTAAGAGTTGAGATTTTGGCTTCAATAGGTGAACTGGCCGAGCCCAGGCTCTGGCCGAAATCTTCAAGCGTCTCCATCCGACCGAAACTCAGAGCCATTGATTTGTATCATCTGACATCAAATCAATTGCGTGGGTTTTGACTCGAGGTCGCCAATCATCCTATCACGCACTTATGGAAATTTCGTTTCTGGAGAATCCACAACAGTGGCAATCGATGTGTTGGTGCTTGGATTAACTTTATCACGAAGAATTCATCGTGCAATATATCAACAGATGCATCCAATCTCCGAGCACGATTTTTTATCATCCAAGCGAGACATCGAGCAATATCAGATCATCGAGCGACGCCACTATCGACGGAGCTCCAAGATCAACAGTATCACCCCGTCACCTGGTGTATGTAGCACTTACAAAGATGAAGTTTGCGTCTCTTGTATAGATGAAAATTTCATTGAAAGATTTCGTAATGCCTAGCAAAGCACAGATCATTTAGGGTACAGGAGGCAACAAAGCTTGAAAAGGGGAAGAATTCATTTATTAATAAGATTGAAAGCGAAAACAGTGTGGCAATTTAGAGAAGGAATCGTCAATTATTTATGTAGAAGTCAATGGAACTTTAAATGTGTTGAAGATATAAAGACGATTCATATTTGGTAGAGGCACGATTTAATTGCAGAACATGCAACTTCAAGAAGTAACAGTTAAATTGCCACCTGGTGTAGACGTGGAATCTATCGCTTGGTTGGGCGGTATATTCTCAAAGACGTTCCGTATTTTGTCGATCACTGCTGACTTTGTCCTGATTGCCCCAGTTGGGAGGGCAATTTTTAGCCAGTCTCACAGGTCCGCAAGTGGAATCTTCAGTTCTTAATGTTTGGTGTGTGCATAGCATGAACCATCTCCAAGCTAGTGCAAGTACATCTGGAGTTTATTCATTTCTAATTCTTGGAGAGCTCTCAGGCTTGATGGTTTGAGAGTTTCAATGGCGAGACAAATCCACCCTAGCTTGTGATATTTGTCCAAATTCATGGGTCTCCTTTGGAGACAAATTTGGGTGCTCATCGATTATATTGAATATCTATCTTTGGATGCTTGGTTGATTCAATGCAGTGAATCCTTCAAATGAAAGCTTGTTGGAGCCGTAGTATTTGAGGCCGTCGTATATTCAAAATCGTGGATATTAGGAGATGTAGAAAGTCACCGTCATATTTGTTTTTCCAACGAATCATTTTGCCAAAACACATTCTTTGTTTTGATGTGGATAGCTACATCGGTCAAACAGAGGCCCGATTCACTCCTATACGCCTCAACCATCATACGAAATGCCCACACGACTATATGTGATCATGATCTCAGGAGGATTAATATGCTGATGTTATAAAAGAGCTCGCTTCATATTATCGCTCTTATTGAGAGGCCGCATATTTCCATTGCTATTGTGCACGACATCCAATACTATGATGTATTATATAGATCTCCAAAAGTTGTTATCCAAGATCTCTGGTTCAGCAGTAATCTAGTCAGGTCTTATCATTAAAATATTATAGCTAGTATTTTCTGTGAAGAAAATTTAGGCTTCTCTCTCAATACAATGATGGCATACCGTCAATCTGAGGAAAATGTAACGAGTTGAATGAGAAGCTATTTCAGGCCCTTGTTGTCAAAGATTAGTTGAACATCTTGACAAAGAAGTCACCATCAATACTTAGAGCAGAAGTATTGACATAGATATATGGTGAGGATTGGGTAAAGAATGCCTAAGTCAATAAAGACCTTTGATATTCAGTTGCAATCTAAGTCAAGAGTATGCATTGAGAGCAACAACAATTGACGCCATTGCAAAGAACGAAGAAAGCAAGTATTGTGATCGTTGGTATCGATTCTTCATTTTTATGCATTTAGGTTTCTGATTTCAATGAGATAAGTATTGCATGGTTGAATAATGTTCTTGAATTGTATATAGTTATTAATTCATGCTATAACATTGAAATAATAAATCATGCATGTTTCTAGCATTGGTATTTCTCTTCGAAATAGTTGAGTTATATGAACTATTAAGTAATCTCTTCTTAATGTGCATTAGGATGGACCAAGAGATTGCTTTCAAGAGAAAAAGAGAATGTAGTCTCAACTTGCAGCCATGGGACTGAGTTGGTGGCTGGAAACATATCTTGAAGAACCTATTAAGGTAGTCCCTATGATCAATTTCTTCGAAGAGGAAAATTTAACCTTCAGAGGGAGTTCTATGATTCGTTGAGAATAAGTAAGGGTTGCAGTGTTGATGCTAAATCCTTGAAGTACCTCTTCAGCAGTTGAGATCAGAATTGCTCAAGTCAACCTGGATTTAACATTGGTAGCTCCGCAAACCTATTCATAATAGAGTGATTTGGGATGAGGTTGAAGAGGACAACCCTGAATCTCTACAGAGGTGTGCGTTGGAAACCATTTCTCTAAAAGCAAGTGTTGCAGGCAATCTTGGACGATGAAGTCAAGAGGTTGATGCAAGTGCTTGAAGATTCAAAGGGAGCCTACTGAACCTAAAGAAGATGATCAAAAGAGTACCTTTGGATGTTGTTTCAGGTTGAGTTCTACGATGATATCCTGGTGTAGCAGGAAGCAATCTTCTGTGGCACTGAGTACAACAAAAGATGAATATAATGCAACCTCTATGGGAGCAAGAGAAGCAGTATGGCTCCAAAAATTGCTTGTGGGATTATTTGATCAAAACATATAGAGATTCCTTACCACTATGTGAGAGACATGGTAGAAAGGAATGTGATCTAGTTGAACTATATTAGTACAAGCGATCAAACAACAAATATTCTCACCAAACCTCTCTCCAGAGTTAAAGTTGAACACTTCAGGAAGAAACTTGGTATGGTTGAAATGTAAGTTATTGTTGAGATTGAAACTCAAATTGTTTATTTTGTACTAATATATTTAAAAGATGTTTAATGTGTAAACTCTTTTGTCATGTGTGTGACTCCATGACTTTATGTGTGCTTGAATTGTATATAGTTATTAATTCATGCTATAACATTGAAATAGCATGAAAGATCTTTCTGAAAGGTGACGACCTTTCTGATAATGAACACTTGTATTTGACATTGTAAGGTGACGACTTTACAATGATTAGTTTCACTATCATGATGGATATCATGTGACTTGATATTTGTGGATATGTCATGATAGCATCTCTTGGACATTTTGATAGATATCACGAGACTTGATATCAGTTGAAGATCATTATGATCCTTATGAGATAATCATGGTGGATAAATGTATCCTTGGATATGCCATGATTTATTATGGTAGACATCATGAGACTTGATGTCAGTGCACATACCATAATGAAGATGTGTTATGAAGAATGTCATGTGACTTGACAATCTTAGAAGCATACCATATCTTTTGATATCACGAGTAAGGTGATATCACTATTACAATGATTAGTTTCACTATCATGATAGTATCTCTTGGACATTTTGATAGATATCAGTTGAAGATCATTATGATCCATATGAGATAATCATGGCGAATAAATTTATCCTTGGATATGCCATGATTTATTATGGTAGACATCATGAGACTTGATGTTAGTGCACATACCATAATGAAAATGTGTTATGAAGAATGTCATGTGATTTGACACTCTTAGAAGCATACCATATCTTCTGATATCACGAGTGAGGTGATATCACTATCTACTTGGTTAGTGTTATCTTCCCTAGCTAAGAGAGAGTGTTGAAAACGTAGCTTCGGTTAGATATAGAAATGATGATCATATGTGTGTATATATATTAATTGTATAAATATTTATATCATCATTTATATAAATATCACAACTCATTTGCAGATTGGATATTATTTATTTGTGCGAGATAAACTCAGATCAAACTTAGTAAGCATTTATGTTTATTAAGTAAACTAACCACGATTAGTGATCGGGTGGTTAGTTGGACGAAAAGGCACAGATTCATGGGACGTGTCTCCCCATTTGATATTTAATATAGATCCGATCCACAATTGAAGACATCAAAATTATAAATGTTTTGCTCTTGTAGATCAAATCTGAAAGTAACTTAGTAAATCAGCAAGTACTACTAATTCACAACCTTACAATTAGAGAAATCTGCAATTTACAAGTGTTACATTGATAAAAACATTGCAAATATGTGAAGGATGAATCTTCCAATTTTTAAACCACTCTAATACTGAAATTAAAGCCCAAAACCGAACTTATTGAAGTCTGGTAACAAAAACCAGCATACTGAAAATGCCAACCAACAAACAGAAAACCACATAAATGCTCACAACTTCATCAATATACCTCCAAACATGATGAAACGAAGTGCAAAGACTCTTTGGAGGGTAGGCGCCCAAGTTGCAATGAAGAAACAACTTCAATTCACCTCTAATTATTAGGCATGAATCCCAATGCCCATTCCTGAGAGGTACGACCTATTGGAAGGTGCGATTTTGCAAAATAAAAATAAAGACTTGGAAATAAATTCCAATCTCTTGTGAACAGGGTTGCCTTGAGTCAAGAAACACTTTGCAAAGATACCCAAAATGATATTTTATTTGCTCAAAAAGCTGCTAACAAAAAAACACTTTCAGCTATAGTAATACCAGCAACACCAAAACTGAGAAACATCACCAAAATTCTCCATTTTGAAGCTCAATCTGCTTGTCTGGATGAGAAGCAGCCATAAAGCCAACTAAGTGTTATCTTTCAAACACGAAATTGGTTAATTGCTAGAAGGTAAGCATTCCTCGAAGTTGAATTTGCAATGTCATCTCGACATCATAACTTTAGCATAAACAATGGATGAGAAATGCTGGAGCAAACACTCTCTTTTATAGAATTGAAGGTGACTTTTCAAATTCCATGATTCCTCCAAGAAAAGGATGCCCCTTCACCTTTTTGAAATATTCAAATTAAAAAAAAACACTTTATTCCATCTTATTTAGGCGTCCAAACTTCATGGCACAATAAACATTATAAAATATCAATTAATTCCTCCATTCTCCATTTTGAAGCTCAATCTGCTTGTCTGGGTGAGAAGCAGCCATGAAGCCAACTAGGTGTTATCTTTCAAACACGAAATTGGTTAATTGCTAGAAGGTAAGCATTCCTCGAAGCTGAATTTGCAATGTCATCTTGACATCATAACTTTAGCATAAACAATGGATGAGAAATGCTGGAGCAAACACTCTCTTTTATAGAATTGAAGGTGACTTTTCAAATTCCATAACTCCTCCAAGAAAAGGATGCCCCTTCACCTTTTTGAAATATTCAAATTAAAAAAACACACTTTATTCCATCTTATTTAGGCATCCAAACTTCATGGCACAATAAACATTATAAAATATCAATTAATTCCTCCATGAGGCATCCACCCTTTATGTCCACCTTTAAACACAACTTCAAGTCATAACACTAGGCCAAGGGGTCAATTTAAAAATAGAACATTAATGACTTGAATTAACTTATTTCTCCAATATTTCACCTCAGAATTCAAAACCAAACATATTCAACTGCTCCAATTGAAATGGAGTACTTACTGAGATGCTGTCAACAGGACCACTGCCAAAATTAGAACTTACTAAAAATAGTAAATTCTGATAAATGCCAAAAACCTCCAAACGATGGAAACCCTAATTTCACCTTGACAAGCCTACGGCCCTCTGGAATAGGCTGGCAAACACAAAAGACTGTATGGCTAAAAATGGGGACATTACAAATGCTTGGGCCATAGGGGACAACTAGCCACCCCTTGGCTATCTCGAGGACGACTAGCTGTCCCTAACGTCCCTCAGGCATCCACTATTTCTTTTTGGATGTCTTGGAGACATTTCCTACTTTTTCAAAAAAGGGGGGATGGGAGGGAGTTTCCTACCTGTCCCTGTGTCCGTGAAACGTCCCTTATAAGGGACAAGAGCATTTTGGGTATGGGATCTATCCTTGAGGAGAATACTATGGGACAAGAGGATTTAGGGTATGGGATGCATCCTTGGGGAGAAAACATTTCTCATTATTACCTCGTATTCATTTGAAAGTCTCACTACAAGAAAAGTCGTCTCTGTAGCATGACTCGTTATAATATAATGGCAATGAGTGCAATATCTATACTCAAATAAAAGAAGAAAATGATATACATTTTCTAGAATGACGTTGTGGTTAACTAAGAATGTCCAAGAAATGTTTGTATTAGCATTTTCAAAACAATAATGCAAAACAAAAGAATTTTTCAGCTTTCACCCATACGCCAATCCATGAAGTCAACAACAATTGGAAAATCGTTGGTATAAACCCTACCGATTGTGCGAAGGTTAAATCTGCATCGAAAACTCCGAAAAATCGTTAATAGTTGGTAAAATCTACAAAAATGGGTGGAAACCCCTCAAAAATGTTGGTCAATATTTTTTTTAATTGCATGTTTTTATAGGGAAAAAATAGTAAATTTCGGCATTCCTCGATTTATGCTTCTTTGGTTATAAAAGGGTTTTTAACGAATAGAAATGTTGAAGCAATTTGGTGAGTGAAGGTTTTTATGGATTAAATTGATTTGATTTGTTCATTTTTATAAAGTGGTGGTTTAGGTTCAAAAATAAAATTAATGTGTAGCATGACATCTTAGGCTTATGCTATATTAGAAAAAGACATTCAATGGTAAACACATCCAAAAACAATGCCTTTGAGAAGACATTGAATTATGTTTCTGGAGGTTAGGTGATATTAGATGAGTATGACAAGGAATATTTTGTTTATGGGCTATCTATTGGAGAACCAACAAAGAACATTTCTTAGGAGAAGAGGTCTGTGGTGTAAGTTGCTTTTCCAGGTTCTTTTAATCTCATTGGATAGTACTTGCATGCATATTAGGCTTGCTAGGTTAGGATTTTGCAGATTTTGAGGAATGTGGGCCTTATGTTGTTGGTCATTAAAGCCAGGAGGATTGGCTTGAGTAGTCACAAAGATGTTATCAGCTGAAGAGTTGTTAGAGGTAGGGACTTGTTTAGTTTAGAGAAAATGGAGAGTAAAAGCAAGAATTGTTATTTTAAATTAGCATTTTTCTCATTGCATGAAGCTAAGACTAGACAAATGAAAATCACATTTACTAGGACCTCAAGCAACATATATTATGATATTAGGATTGACAATGATTGTGGATAAAGCTGTCTTGGAGGCAGCTTTAGATCTATTTGCTTAATCAGTGTTTGTTGTATTGGAGTGCTTTTCACCCATTATTGTTGGGCTTTGCTTTTTTTAGATAAATGGGGTTTCTATAGGCCCCCATGCACTTGCTAAAAAGAGCATATGAACCTGCTACAAACTTACATACCATATATATGTTACTAAGTACCAAATGCTGCGAGCAACTTTGCAGCTGCCACCAAACAAACCCTAAAATAAGCAAAACACAAAACTCTATAACTAAACCACTCCTTGATGATCCCTAGTGTTAGTGTTTCTTAGATCAGATCATAAACAGAAGGTACTTATTATATTGCAACACATAAGACAATGAACACAGCAAGATACCCTGGGAAAACCCTCCTCTTGAGGGAGAAAAACCCAGCAAATAATTCTCTTATATAAAGTAGAACAAGAGCAGAAATCTGCTTACAACTCAGGCCTAGCACATAGGCGAATTTGATACAATAGCACTTCTCCTAAGTGCGAATATGAAATACCTTGAAATAGGTCTGCTGCTACAAGATAATAATCTGCTGCCTAAGTGCGAACTTGCTTGAAGAAATGCAAACTTAACTTGATCATATGATAACAATACAAGACCTTGTATATATACAAATGAGGCGCCTCTTCAAGTTAGGTCGGCCCTTTTAGGGAAACATAAATAAATGATAAATACAAATAAGGTCGGCCCATGCAACAAGTAGTAAATGCGAATCCATTAGGGTCGGCCCTTTATCTTTGATAATTATTATTAACATAAATTAAATAGCCGAATGGCTATTCATTTAATTTATGTTTCCTTCTTGAGGCGTGTGCAGTGAAGTGCAACCCTTAGCTGCTGTAACATCAACACCTAGAACCAGAAGATACATGCACCATATCAACTATTTCTTCCACCCATGGCTTCTCTCCTGTTGCATGTTTGCCTCTATGATGGCTAGATACACCACCCAAAAAGGAAACTTTAACCAACACCATATCTAGACAATTAAGAAGTCTTGGCCTCACCTAGGAAGCCATTGGCCAGTGCAGAGGCCTTGAAATTTGGAACCCATTGCTCCCCAAATGAAAGGCTTAGATTAAACTTCCGCTAGAGAAAATCCACACCCACTGCTGCAATCTGCCTGTGTTCAATCAATGCCATACCCTTCAGGTCCAGTATGAACGGGTAGTATTTCACTACGTCCCCTGGCACATAAAATTGAGCTATATCCTTTGGACGCAGCACCCCCATATTTGCAGAGGCGACATAAAGAATCTCCTCCAGCCCGACCAAGTAATCCATCGGAAAAAGCTTTTTAACCAATGCCTCCGCAGCCTTTTTTGCCATTCGGATGTCGAGCAACACCGCTAGAAAACTAGAAGTGATTGTCGTGTCCACCCTAAATGGCTATGTATTTTTCAAGAAACCTTTCCACATATCATTTTGACTGCGACCAAAATGAGGGGATCATATTTCTTCTATATTATATAATAAATTAATATAATTAAATTATAATATATTTTTATATTAATATAATTATGATATATTAATTATATTAATAGATGTTAATTATATTATGTTAATTATAATCATATATTATATTATAATTATGATTATAATTATACTATAGTATAATTATAATCATAATTATATTAATATAAAAAATATATTATAATTACAAAATTATAATACAATAATATTAATATACAATATAATTATAATAATAAATAATATTAATTATGTTAATATAATAATATAATATTAATAGACTAATATATTACATACAATATATGGTAAAATATTAGTCTATTAATATATTAATGGAATATTATATATTAATATATAATTATTATCTTGATATTTTATAATTATATTATATTAATACATTAATATATTATTATTTTTTATATCCGATTTTTCGTTGATTTTTTGCCGATTTTTTTATAAAATTCTTGTATTTTTGATTTGCCAATTTTTTCCCCAAACAATTTTTGCTGCTATGCAAAAACCCTTGGTATAGGAGATTTTGAGGACAAAATCCCTCTTGATTTTCATATTTGGTTTTGAATCTGAAAACCTTCTTGTTGTGTTGGTGTGATTCCATTTGAGAATCACATATGTGCTAATTCGTTGAAGAATATATGGAAGATTTGATTGATTGGATATTTGCAAACAAATCTATTTGACATCATAATATCTATATCTGCTAGGATTTTGAGAACTTCTATAGCTGTGACCAGCTTTAAGACCACTGTCATTACCATTTTCAGCTGCTACATTTAACCATTTGCAGCTGTACAAGTGGTTTCAGTCAAATAATTTCTGACTTTGAGAGTTTCAAGTGTTTGAAGTGTTGTTTCAGATATTTGTTGCTGATATTTGGAGGGTTTCAGACATTATATTTACTGTTCCTAGCTGTTGCACTTGCCGCACATCATTACCAACAAGTTTTCAGCATTTGTGGAGAAGTTTTACAAAGGATTTTGAGAACTTCTATTGCTGTGACCAGCTTTAAGACCACTGTCATTACCATTTTCAGCTGCTACATTTAACCATTTGCAGCTGTACACGTGGTTTCAGTCAAATAATTTCTGACTTTGAGAGTTTGAAGTGTTGTTTCAGATATTTGTTGCTGATATTTGGAGGGTTTCAGACATTATATTTACTGTTCCTAACTGTTGCACTTGCCGCACATCATTACCAACAAGTTTTCAGCATTTGTGGAGAAGTTTCCCAAAGTCGGAGAGTTGAGAGTTGTGTATGTAAAAATTGCCAAAAGATTGTGAAAAATGGTGGAGAGAGTTTTGTTTGCTCAAACAAGAGGGAAGAGACATCACTTACCCGTTCAGGTGTTATGACACGCATCATAGATGAGCCATGTGGAAAGTATTTTTTTGAATTTCGAAAATTCTTTGGACGACGATGTGTAGCGCAGATATTTGCATATCACGCTACCATCCAAGAGTTTTTTATTGAATTTAAGCACACGCGCTGGTAACATCTTATGTATTTCAAATGCAAGATAAAGTCTTTCATATAAGAATATAAAAACTTATCATTAAATCTTTAGACTAGGGCAGGTACAAAACCTAAGTGTGAAATTGCACCAATATGCAATTTTCAACACTATAATTCGAGATAGTAGAAATATGGTAGAAGAGAGTTAGTATATTTGTATTGTAATGATACATTGAGGTGGCAACCTCCCAACACAATAGTTAATTTGCAAGATATAATGCATACTAAATGATGATATGACTCAATGTATGGCATTTAGTTAATAAAGCTAGGAGCATGAACTTGTGAAGAGAACATTCTTGATAAATGAAAAATTCAAACTAGAAGAGAAGCTTTATTTGATATTTACCACTTTAAGGGTTGTTGATTTAAGATAGCTTCGGTTAGATATAAATGATCATTGCATTCATGCATCATAATCATTTATATTTAACCAAACTGTTCTTAAAATATAAAACCATCAAATAAGTTATTCGAATTTCAGATGATGAGGATCGAAATTTGCAAATGGATAAAATTGAAATTCATATTAGATGATTGATGTTTGTTAAATACACGCATCTTAGTCTATGGATAACATCGAATGGTTTTGGTTGTTAAGGGAGCCCGCGTGCCCAAGGGACACGTCCCATGAGCGGACGTGTCTCCACTTTGTGGAGACACGCCCTCATATAAATGGGACTTCATTCCCTTATTTGCAGAACATCCAAATTGATAAATGTTCTGCAATAAACACATTTGATATAAAATAAATAAATCTGACTTAGAATTCTTGAACATAATTTCACACTTAGAATTTCCATAGGTCTTTTAGGATCCAAATTTGATAAGATTTGATTTACATTTACATGGTATCAAAGCCAAGTTGAGTGAATCCAAATCAAATCTAGATATCAGATTACTTAGAAAAATTCCTATTTTTAAATCGAATTCACATCACATTCTTCATAATGTGAAGTGTGATCAGATTTGAAGATCGTCTTGCAGGAGCAAACAACTTCATATTATGGAAATTCAGAATGATGATGATTCTTAAAGAGAATAAGTTAGACTCATTTGTGAGAGAAAACAAGAGGGAACCAAAGGATGATCCAAAGAAAACTCAATGGATTGAGAACAATAAAAAAGCCATGAAAATCTTTGTAGATGTAGTTAGGGACCATATAGTACCCATTCTAGCAAAACATGAAACTGCATATCTAATGTTCAAATCCCTTGAGAGCACCAATGAGATTAACAACACCAGTAGGACTCTTGCATTAAAAAGGCAAATCAACAATGTCCAAATAAACAAAGGAGAACCTATTAATGCATACTTCATGAGGATCATTGAACTAAGGGATCAATTATCTACAATTGGATATCAAATTGATAGCAAAGAGTTAACACTAATTGCACTAGGAGGCCTACCAAACTCATGGGAGTCATTTGTTCAAGGAATAAGTGCGAGATCTAAACTCCCCAAGTTTGATAGGCAAGAACAAATTGCCTACAAGAGGAAACAAGACTCTAAACAAAAGAACATAGATGAAGACATTCATGTGCTCAACACAACATCTAATAAAAGGGGTAAGAAAAACTCTTATGGGAAAGGATCATTTAAGAGAAAGAGAAATTCCTATGGAAAAGGATCATCCAAGAAGAGTAAAGACATCTCTCAAGTAGAATGTTTTAGATGTGATCAATATGGGCACTATGCAATGAAGTGCCCTGACAGATCAAAACAACAAGCATCCTTTGCTAAAGTAGGAAAGTCAAATTCAGACCATGAATCTGAGAAATTTGTATTCTATTCAGCCCTATCAAGTCAAGTATCTAACAATACCAACAATTGGGTAATTGATAGTGGTTCTTCAAGGCACATCACAAGATTCAAGGAACACTTGGACATTATGACTGAAGAGATTGATGAAGAAGTAACCATTGGGGATGATTTTGCACACCCTATAAAGGGGGTTGGAACTTGCTCCATCAAATTGAAATCTGGTCTCTCCCTTCAACTCACTGGAGTTTTATTTGTACTTGGAATAAGGAGAAATCTAATATCCATCTTTGCTCTTGAAGACAATGGACATAGGGTTACCTTCATGGATGGGAAAGTTCTGGCATGGCCTAAGAACTCAACTATAAAGAAAGCTCAAACCATAGGTATAAGACAAGGTTATCTTTATAAACTATGCATTGAAGTCAAGCAAGCCCTTACCTTTGATACCTTTGATTCAAATGAAATTTGGCATAGAAGATTAAGACACCTCAATTTCCGTGCCCTACCCTCTGTGGAAAAACTTGTAACAGGATTACCTAAGTTAAAACCAACTCATGAAGGAGCTTGTAAAGGTTGTGCTCTAGGAAAGAATAGAAAGGGATCCTTCACAATAGCCTGAGTAAAACCCAAAGTATGTTAGAACTGGTTCACTTTGATTTATGTGGACCCATGTCTGTACCCTCCAAGGCAGGCTTCCTATACTATGTCATATTTATAGATGACTTCTCTAGGAAGACTTGGATTTATTTTCTTAAGCGTAAAGAGTCAATAGAAATCATTAAAAGGTTTAAGGAGTTCAAAGCTCTTACTGAAAACTTCTCTGGGAAGAAAATCAAAATCCTAAGGACAGACAATGGAAAAGAATACACCTCTGAAATCTCTAAGGAATTTTGCATGAATGCTGGGATTAAGAGGGAGTTTACAGTAACTTACAACCCTCAACAAAATGGTGTTGCTGAAAGGAAAAATAGAACCATTGTAGAAGCTGCAAAAGCAATGTTGCTTGACTAGAACATAGAAACCTCCTTCTGGGTAGAAGCGTCTAGAATTGCTGTCTACATTCAAAATAGATGTCCACATTCTCATCTAGATAACAAAACTTTTGAAGAAGCTTTTACCGGCATAAAACTTGATATTAGTCATTTTAGGATTTTTGGTTGCCTTGTCTATATTCATGTGCCCAAAGAGAAGAGATTCAAACTAGAACCTTCCAAAAAGAAAGGGGTATTTGTGGGATATAGTGAAACCTCCAAGGCCTACAGGATATTCATACTCGGGCATAAACAAATTGAATTGAGCAGAGATGTCATCTTTGAAGAAGACATTGCATTCAAAAGGGCAAGAAGTTCTAGTGAGATAGAAACTTATTCCCTTAGAGTATTAGAAGTGGAACCTGCTCCTGAGATTCAGAGGGAGTATCCCGAGGAAATGCCAAATGAACTTCAATCTACTTCAAATGATAATCCAAATGACAACGTTAGAAAGAGGCCGCTTTGGGCTAGAAAGGTGATCATAGAAGCCGAGAATCATGAAACACCCAAAGGAATGTTTAGGGAAAGTAAAAGACCCAAACGGTTCTCAAGCTATGTTGCTCTAATGAATAACATCATGAATTCAAAACCTGACAGTGTTACAAAAGCCTTCAGACATCAAGTATGGAAGGACGCAATGACAGAAGAATATCAGTCCATCCTAAAGAATGATGTATGGGATATAGTGCCTAGACCAAAAGAGAAATCTGTTGTCTCTTCTAAATGGCTCTTCAAAATCAAACATGCTACTGTTGGCAATATAGAAAAACATAAGGCACGTTTTGTGGCAAGAGGTTTTTCACAGAATGAAGGCATTGATTATGAAGAAACATTTGCACCTGTTGCCTGTTACAGGTCTGTGAGAGCAGTGATAGCCATTGCAGTAGCTAAAGGCTGGAAGATCCACCAAATGGATGTGAAAACTGCCTTCTTAAATGGAACCATTGAAGAGGAAGTCTATCTAGAACAGCTTGAAGGTTTTGTGATACATAAACCTAACTCACATGTATGCAGACTAAAGAAAGCACTCTATGGACTTAAACAGGCTCCCAGGGCCTGGGATGAAAGAATTGACAGCTACCTCTTGGGACTAGGATTTTCCAAGAATGATGCAGACCCAAATCTTTACTTTAAGGTAATCAAAGGTGATATGTTAATAATTATTTTATATGTTGATGACCTAATTGATAACAGGAGAAGATCACCTCATTGCTCAAGGAAAGAAGGATCTAACTTCAGAGTTTGACATGAAAGACTTGGGCATCTTACACTATTTCCTAGGTTTAGAAGTATGGCAGAAATCAGATGGCATCATACTAAACCAAGGGAAGTATACTATTGATATTCTGAAGAGATTTGGAATGTTGGATTGTAGACCCATGTCTACACCTATGGAAACCAACCTTCACAAACTAAAAGAAGCAACAACAAAATCTAAGTGTGCAGATTCCACTCTATATAGACAGATGATTGGATCATTGATGTACCTGGTTAACACCAGACCTTATATTTGCTATGCAGTGAAAGCTCTAAGCTAGTTCATGTGTGAGCCAAAGGAAATTCACCTTATGGTTGTGAAACATATATTGAGATATCTTCAAGGCACTATTGGATATGGTCTTCTTTACAAAAATAACCAACTAGATCTACATGGATACTTTGATTCAGATTGGGCTGGAAGTATAATCGATCGGAAAAACACATCAGGATGTTGCTTCAGTTTAGGATCGGCAATGATCTCTTGGATCTGCAGAAAACAGTCTTCAGTAGCTCAAAGCTCGACAAAAGTTGAATACATTGCAGCCTTTATGGGGGCAAGAGAAGCAAATATGGCTCCAGAAATTGCTTGTGGGAGTCTTTGGTGAGCCCTTGAATCCTACTATCATTCATTGTGATAATTAGAGTTGCATCAAACAATCTGTAAATCCAATATTCCATGATAGATCTAAGCACATTGAGATTCCTTAACATTATGTAAGAGACATGGTAGAAAGGAATGTGATCCAGTTGGAGTATATTAGTACAAATGATCAAACAATAAACACTCTCACCAAATCTCTCTCCAGAATCGAGGTTGAACACTTCAGGAAGAAGCTTGGTATGGTTGAAATGTAATTTGATATTATGTTTGAAATTCAAAATTGTTTAGAAGTTGTACTAATATATTTAAAGATGTTTAATGTGTAAACTTTTTTGTCATGTGTGTGACTCCATGACCTTATGGGCCCGCTCCCCCTATACACATTATTGAAAGGTGACGATCTTTCTAATAATGAACACTTGTATGTGACATTGTCAAGTGACGACTCTACAATGATAAGTTGAACTATCATGATAGATATCATGTGACTTGATATCTGTGGACATGTCATGATAGTATCTCTTGGACACTTTGATGGATATCATGGGACTTGATGTCATTTGAAGATCATTGTGATCCTTAAGAGATAATCATGGTGGATAATTATAGATATGCCATGAATTATTATGGTAGACATCATGTGACTTGATGTCAGTGCACATACCATAATGAAGATGTGTTATGAAGAATGTCATGTGACTTGACAATATTGAGAAAGCCTATCATATCTTCGATATCATGTGTGAAGGTGATATCTCCACTTATTTGATTTGGAATATCTTCCCTAGCTAAGAGGGAGTGTTGATTTAAGATAGCTTCGATCAGATATAAATGATGATTGCATTCATGCATCATCATCATTTATATTTAACCAAACTGTTCTTAAAATATAAAACCATCAAATAAGTTATTCGAATTTCAGATGATGATGATCAAAATTTGCAAATGGATAAAATTGGAATTTATATTAGATGATTGTTGTTTGTTAAATACATGCATCTTAGTCTATGGATAACACCGAATGGTTTCAGTTGTTAAGGGAGCCTGCGCGCCCAAGGGACACATCCTCTCATGAGACGCGTCTCTCCTTGAGGTGTGTCCCCCTCATAAAAATGGGACTTCATTCCCTTATTTGCAAAACATCGAAATTGATAAATGTTCTGCAATCAACACATTTGATATAAAAGAAATAAATCTGACTTAAAATTCTTGAACAAAATTTCACACTTAGAATTTCCATAGGTCTTTTAGGATCCAAATTTGATAAAGATTTGATTTACATTTACAAGGGTAAAAACTCCTATTGCAATAATACTCAAATGCTAGGCATCCTTCTTTTGAATATGCAACTCTTATAAGAGATAGTAAGATAGTCACATGCTACTTACTACTTAGTGCATGTAGGATAAACGAAAGGAAGAATAAAGAGAGAAGATGGACATAGAAGAATAAGGAATGGGAGAAGATAGAAGAAAATAGGAGGTATGAGATAAGGGTATATGACATGCATTCCCTTTCGCAAAAATCATTGAGTTCAAGGCTTTGCTGATTTGGATGTGGAAGAACAAAACGCTCTAGTTCTCACTCAAGATCCTAACTTGGGAATCTCTTCCATTGACAAGGCAATTTGAAATGGCACACTAACAAAGTTGACTAGTATGCTAGTCCAAAATCTGTTTTAGCTCCATGATTAGCCTCTTGTTTTGATCCAAGTCTGTTAGTTCAGTTTGGATGGTAATTGTTTGGTTGTACACCTTCTTGAGAAATGAGAAATTGAAGACATTATATATAAAGGTGGTCAGTGTCTCCATGGTGTATGCATCTCCAACTTTTTTTGGGATCATGTGTGGACCTTAAAATATAGGGGTAAGCTTTCTTTCCCTCTGAGCTTGAGGGGGGGATATTACTTGCAAGGTATGATGGTTGGTCAGCTTGTTGTGCCACATCGTTTTGAGCAAGTTGTAGGTTATTCTCTAGAGCAACCAATGTTTGACATGCTTTTTGAAAGTGATCATCAATGGCCCATAGTTTGCAGTGAGAAAAATAATTGTTGATGCTCAATGGGGAATGTCCGTAAAAGGCCTCAAAATGAGCCATTTTGATGGTTGTGTGTTAGGTGGTACTATACCATCACTTTGCTAAGGTTTCCTACTTAACCCATTTGGATTGCTTTGTTTTTGTAAAGAAATTAAGAATCAAAGAGACTAAACTTTTGTTTACTGTCTTAGTTTGACCATCCTTGTACAGATGGCAGGAAAAGTTTATAGCAAATTGAGTGCCTTGGGATTGGCAAATGTCTTTCCAAAAATTACTGATTGATTTGGGATCAGGATTATTCACAATGATCTTTGGATACATGGAGTTTGTGGACATCTAGAAGAAATATCTTTGCAAGTTGACTTGTGTTGGAAGTTGAGGAGATAGTTGACAAATGGGCATGTTTATGAGCCATTGTACCACCACGAGGATATCGTTTTTTCCCTTGGAGTGTGGGAATCTTGTAATTAACTTCCTTTTAGTTTCTTCTCAACATTCTAAAGAAATAGGCAATGGTTGAATTAGGCCAAGAGGGCTATAACAATTCTTGCATTGGTATGTTGATAGGTTTCACATTCAATTAGAAATATGCAAACATCAACTTACATTCCATGCTATGTTTTATGGAAGCGTGAATGGCTTGCTATTGTAGAAGAATTTCATACTTCTATAATGCACTACTTTAATGAAGATTTGGAAGCTAAACAAGACTTAATTTCCATAGTTAAAGGCATCTACTTCTCATTAGGTGAAGAGTGGAGAGCTGCCTTGGCTAGAGTATTTGCTGAATGATTTTTTTAATGGAAGGATCAACTTGCCATTATGCTCAAGCATGATCAATCCAAATGGGTTGTGTTAGAACCAACATTTTTCAATTAAAATCCTAAGCCTTTTTATCCATTTAAGCTCATATTTGCCTATCTTTTCATAAAAAAATCTTCATTTTATTCCTCGTCCATTTTATCATGTATTTCAAATCCTTACCGCTCCCTTGGAAATCATTTCATATGTTCTTCACCGCTTTACCGCGGCCTCCCACAGTGGGCTTGTGGTATAGCGGTGGCAGTTTGATGCGGTCAAGGAAACCCTTACCGTTATACCGCAAAGGGTGGTCTCAGGGCCTGTGGTGCTACGGTAAAGGGTAGCAAGCGGTGGAGGTAGTAGTCAACGAGGTCAGCAACAGTGAGGTGACGGTGAATAGTTAGCGGCTATCGCGATACTGCTGGCGGTCAAGCCAGTGACTGCGGTAGCGCGGTAGAACAGAGGTAAGCGATGAGCCACTGGTCAAAACGGGTTACCGCGATACCGCAGGGAGTCATTTAACAGACCGCAGTATCGCGGTGGTGGTGAAGTCGACGACAAATGTGAAGACCGTGATACCGCCAGGAGTCTAAGCAATGACCGTGGTGATAGCGGTAAATGGTTAGCGGTTAGTGAGTAAGCAAAAGATGTTCACCGCGCAACCGCCAGGGGTCTAAACATAGACCGCGGTAGCGCGGTAAGGAGTGAAGACTGAGTGGGGAAAATATTGAAGGAAAATCAAAAGTTGAACTATATCGAAATATTTAAATTGCCAACAGGGCAACTTATTTAAATATCTCATTTTTATCAGAATGTAAGTGGCAATAGTTGGGAAATGAAGGGTCGTGACCCTTGGGATTTCATTGTATAAATATTTGCAAAAAATCTGTAAGTATAGGGAGGAGGCAGTAGTTAGAGTTGGGGTGAGATCTTTTCTCAGAAATAAGATTGGGAATGGAAATAATGTACAGATCTTTCTTGAAACAGAGCAATGGAAACTAATGTTTTTAATTGATGAAAACCTTCTGGTTCAGTTTTTGAGATGTTATAATTTGTACTATTTTTTATCTTGGTTCTCTCCAATTCGAAGACTTTTGATCATTTGAGTTAATGTATCAAGCATAAATTTTGATTCATCAAGGTGCATGTTTTCACTTTGTGTGATTTTTATTTGTTGGTGTGTCAAGTCAGAATTAAATCCATTCAAGTAAGTCACAGTGTTTGAGAGATTTCTTTTGGATAATTTAAGAAGAACCAGGTTAGAAAACATTCTAGCATAATTTATATAAGCCATAAATAAATGAAATTATATGCCAGTCATAAGATTTTTATTTTATAAAGTGCCTAACAACTAGAAATTAAACCAGAGAAGGAAAACACATATCATTTTCTATTTTGACTCCATTGCCCATGTGGATAGAAGGCACTGATCTGCCTCAACCCAAAGATAAAATTTCACATCAAACATCATTTTCAAAATCCTTTCATTTGTGCAGTAGGAGTAGAAGTAGTTGTAGTGATTTTCATCTATCCACTACCTTTGCCATTGTGGGTAGATTGTTGCATCAGGAAATACATTTAAATCTGCATCATTCATTAGGTTCACTTGCCTAGGTCTAGCAGAACCTAAAGAGAAGAAGGTTCAATTGCATCAATTGGTCTTGTATGTTGGCCAAAAGCGTTGTGAGAGCTTGGCAACCTCTCGTGGTTCAAACCTGCGTTTTTGAGACCCAACAGGCTGAGTGGATCTAACTACATGGAAAGTGATTGGCTTTTCGTATTGTAATAAGAGTGTATCTCCTACCATGTTCTCCTCGCCCTTCTTGTATATAATTTTAAAATCATACCCTTGCATCTTTGTTGTCAATTTTGGTTGTTCTTAAGAAGAAACATGCTCCTTAAAGAAATACTTTGAATTTCCATCGTTTGTTAGGATCTTGAAATGATGATTGAGCAAGTATCGTATTTTTTAGTTTTTATTGCATGAAGGATAACAAACATTTCTTTTTCACAAGTCAATTTGGCCAAATCCTAATTGGAAAGAATCTTGATTGCAAAGCCAATGGGTCGGCCATCCTGCAATAGAACTCAAAGGCCTTATTTAGAAGTAACACAATTAAGGAGAAAATATTTAGTGAAGATAAGATAGGTGTTGGACACCTAAGTGTGAATCATCATTGTCTTTAGTGTTGCAATGGCCCCAATAGCTGCATCCAACCATATTCTTCTTTAAGAGGGCTGCAAAGGGCTGCAATTTATGCATAATTGCCAACAAACCTTTTGTAATACCTTGTTAGGTTTAAGAGTTTTAAAGCCCTCAAGTGTATGAGGTACACACTAGTCAACAAAGTTTTGAAGCTTTTGAGATTTTTGCCTTAACTCCCCTCGAAATGATGTGTCCAAGGTATTCTACTTCTTGTCGAGTGAATGTGCACTTAGTCTCCTTAACATGTAATTGACTTTATGCCAAGATTTCAAAAAATGCTCCAAGTGAGTTAAGTGACTATGTCGATTAGTGTTGTGAATAAGAATAAGATAAAAAAAATACTAGGACAAAGCATCATAGGTATGGTTGATTTGTTTTCTTCATTAGACTATGGAAAGTGGAAGGTGCATTGGTTAGGACAAATAACATGTAAAATATAATACAATTTTATTCTATTAAATGTTGGAGTGACGATTACAATGAGGTTCTTCTCCTTATATAGAGTTTGGTAGATGAAATTGGCTAACATAAACATGGCACTTGTCCTAGATTCTAAATGCTAAAAATAGCAATACTGACAAATCACATAAGTCACTATGGTGGTTTATTATAGTGGTAAGTCACTATGCTGAAAAGAATGTTTAGATTCCATATAAAACCTATGTAAATCCGACAACTTGGAGTTTGTGAGACTTTGCCCTAAAAACCCTCATGATTATTGTTGGAATAATAGTGCCCTAGTCATGTTTGAAAATCATGCTCATGCAAAAGGAATTCACAATTATAAATCTTGCTAAACTTGTGCCATAAAATGCAATTTTTTGAAATTTATGATTTGTACTAATTCTTTTGTTCACACAACCTTTGCAAACATATATGTGGCCAAATGGCACTTGCTCATTGCTTGTTTCACATTTTGCCAAAGTCCTCCACATGGAATTGTCCCTCCATTAGCAATCATCACCAAAAAATTCTTGAATGGGTAAGGGAAATAGTTTAAATGGCTAGCTAACCTCATGTCAATAAAAGTATGATTATTGGCTCGGTCAATGAGGATATCGACTGTTTGCTTGTTGATGTAACCATGAATTTGCAATATTTGAGGTGTAGAAGGATTGCTAGGAAATGCACAAACATGATGGAAAATTTGGGCCCTCTTCAACTAGAACATCATTTGGAACTTCCTCAAGCTCTTCTTCAATGTCATTTGGAGTATCTTCTAAAATAATCAATGCATTCCTATCAAATTGATGTCCTTTGGATCATTCTTGTACATTTGTAACTTAGAACCTTGGCTCGACATTCTTTCAATTCTTTTGAGAAACTTATAATAGTGGAGGAAGTAAAACAATTACTTGTGCTCTTATCTTTTTTTGTGGTAAAAAAAACCAGTCCATTAGGGAGCACATTGCTTGGCATCATATTGATGTGCCATAGAAATGTGCTCATTTATATTTGGAGGATCACGGATCTTTACATTGTTACTGATGTCCTCATTCAATCCCCTATTGTATAGTTTTAGAGGTCATCAACTCATGTACAAGCTTTGATATTCTAAGATGAAGTCGTTGACGGATCTTATGCAATGCAACTTGGTAGATGGTTGAAATAGTCATTTTCCTAGATGTTACCATAGTGAGTTGTGATCTTGAGTGAATTGATTCCAAGTATAGATTTTACCAAAGGGTTGCTTTTTTTTTGCGATCATTGGCATCATTGGTAGGGCCTTGAATTTAAATCCAGGGTTACAAGAGGAATCTTCTTTTCTTGTGGAATTTGGTGTAGGGAAAAGTATCGGTTGAGTCGATGGAACCAAGTTTTGACATTTGATTCATCAAACAATCTGACCTCTACCTAGGGTAAGGGTTCACAATCAAGTAGTGGGAATCTAGAGCTCTGCCCTATACTATTGTTGTACATCTGTGATGGATGCTTAGAATGTTTGGTGCCTAGAGGGATAGGGTTGGTAAAATCTTGATATCACTTAGTAGGAAGTTAGTAATAGTCTTAATGTCCCTGTTTGATTCCATATGATCAACCATTCAATTGAGATCAATCCCCATATGCTTACATACTTGTTTGCATTCCTGTAGGAGCTACTTCCTAAGTTCTTCTGGAATAGACTCCATATTATACCGTCGTTCAGATCTAGTGTGCCCTACGATGCCTTACTTTCATGTCAATGTTTGGATGTGTTGTCAGCCTGGCATTGAACCCTCCCTTCTTTTTTTGGGTGTGGCCCTTTGATCCCATTTAAGATAGAAGTTATGTCCCCTCAAGGGCATTGCTCCTCATTGATCTGTATTGTAGTGGCTGGTAGTCATCAGAAAAATATGAAACTATCAATTGTTGGCAGGTTCCTAATCACACAATACATGTCAGTGATTAAGATGGATAGACTCGAGGGAATTACAATGCAAAAATTGTAAATCTGTAAGGATGGACCTCAGAGAATCATAATTGCCTCCAACAGAGTAAGTAACAAACTGGGTCTTGTAGTAGAATAAGACAATGGGCCATTATACAAACATAATTATACAAGCATTCACCAAGGAAGAGGTGGTCTATGTAAATTGATATGTGGCTGATTGTCATGAGAACGATTTAAATTCTGCTCATATCATCTGCTGAGGTACGGACACAAGAAATAGTTGCAGATTATCTACCAGGTGCAATTTCAAATGTACTCCATTTGTAATTTAGGTTGTAAATGTGGTGTAGCATTAATGGTTTTAGATCTTTCATTTCATGCCATAAGTAGTGGCTTTTGCTCAGTGTAAACATTTTTTGGCTCCTTATCTTTTAGCACTGTATTACAACAGTTAGGTCCTAACCTTAGTTTACTTTTTTGTAAGTTATAAAAAGCCTTCAAAGCTGAAAATTAGTGTATATCAGTGACTATAGTTTGTGCTATGTTGTGTTCTTATATGATTATATCATTTCTGCAGTCTCCTCGAGTATCACACTTATTACCTCTGTTTCAGCTGAAAATGTATTTGTTTATGCTATGTTTTATAATTATAAGCAAGGCATAAGATAACAACTATTTTACTGTCTAGTATATGCCTATTTTCATTTTGTATGTTAAAGTTTTCTTTATCCTTTATATGTGAAGATAAGGGAAGCTGGCCCAGATCTGGATATTTATTCTTCCTAAGCTATTTTATTGAATCTTAACAAATGTTGGGGCTAATTGTGAGGTGCATTTAGAAGTGTTCAGATATTTAGAAACTTAAGCTTTTCTGATTACAAAAATTCTAAAATACTAGGCAAGCTTCCATGAATGCACTACTCTTATTTATAAGAGATAATAATATCGTCACATGGTACCTAATATATGTGGGATAAAAGAGAAGAAGAATCAAGAGAGAGGGTGTAAAATTCCACACTCTGCAAAAGTTCTTCCTGCAAACATTGAGGGCCATCAGTGTTGTTACACAAATATTTTAATCTCTTATAGAGGCAGATTTCACTATTTGATGATTACCTCCATAATGTTTTGTTGTGGAACTATCAAGCTCATTGATTTATCACTGCTTCAAGTTCAAGGATAATCTTCCCCCTCTTATCTAGTTCTTGAATCTATGTCTCTATTAGAATTTTTTTGTCAATAAGTTTCTCAAGGTCTGAGATGTGGAACACATGGTGAACTTGTGAGGAAGGTGATGACTGCATTTGGTAAGGGACTTCATCAAATTTTGTGAAAAAATAAAACTTGGACAAAATGTTTTTGGTTTTTGTTGCTTGAAAGACAATTTCTTATAGGTTTGGAGGCTAAGGAAAACCTAGTCACATACTGAGAACTAATAGAAGCTCAATGTACCATGGGGATGTGTCCTTCCCTCAAATTTTTCGTTTGTGGGGATAGGGATGTCTTCAGGATGTGGGAACAATTGAGAAATGTCTTGCTACCATTCCTTCATTGCCCTTCTTAGAAGGAAACATCCTCAATATGTCTCCCCTTGTTGGGGACATTGGGGGAACTTGTAGACATTCTAGTCATTTAGGGGAAACTTGCAAGCATCTCTCGTGCCATTTCCCATCCCTTACATCAAACACCTCTACAAAGCAATTTTAAAAACAAAAAATCAGTCAATTTTTTTGATGTTTGTGCCCCAACCCTAACCCTAAAAGTTTATGGGTTCCACCCACACTCTAAATACTCCAAAAGAACTATAAATACATCTCACTCTCATCCCAAATCACAATTAAAGCTTGGAAGCATTGAGCAAGGTTGCAAGTTGCATAGTTGATAGAAGAGAGCAAATAAGAATGAAAGAATTAGCAAGAGAAAGAACAAGTGCAAAGTGTTCAAGTTTCAACTCATTGCTCAAGTTGGGAGCTATCAATCTTTCAAGGTTAGCCATGGCCCTTTGTCTTTTGGGATATTACTTCAATTGTTCATTACTAAATGGCTAAATCTGAAATTAATGATTATGTGATAGTTTTTGGTTTTATTTTCAATTTAAGTATACAAGATAATTACAAATTGTTCATAGTGTTGATGTTATAGCAGCTATGGTCTGCACTTCATTGCATGAATTCCAAGAAGAAAGAGCAAATTAAATGTATAGCCATTCGGCTATTTAATTTATATCAAACAATAAACATAAAAGAATAAAGGGCCGACCCTATTGATTCGCATTTATCTATTATTGTTTGGGCCGACCTCATTTGTATTTTATCTTTTATTATGTTTCTCTAAAGAGGCCGACCTAAGTGAAGAGGCGCCTTGTGTTGTATAAGTACAAGGTCATTTTGTCATTGTAATTCATTCGATTTCAAGCAAGTTCGCATTATTCTTCAAGAGCAGAATTCACACTTATTAGCAGCAGTCTGATTTCAAGGAAGAATATATACATTTGTATCTTGTGCATCTAGGAGAGGTGCGACCTCATTACATTCATTATTGGCCATTGCTGGGCCTGAGTTGTAAGCAGATTTCTGCCATTGTTCTATATTATAGAAGAGATTCATTTGCTGGGTTTTTCTCCCTCAAGAGGAGGGTTTTCCCAGGGTATCTTTGTGTGTTCATTGTCTTATGTGTTGCAATTCTTTTAAGTGCTTTCATTATTCAATCTGATCTAAGAAACACTAACATGGTATCAGAGCAGGTGTGAAAAAGATCGTGATTAGATTTAGTTTGGAACACTCACTTTATTCTTTTTCAGTCTATCTTCTAAATTTCTCAAGATGGTGAACGGTCTGAAAATCGAGGATAGACTCGAAGGGATTTCGAACTACACATCATGGAGGTTCAGAATCATGCTCACTTTGGAAGAGAATGATTTAGCTGAGTTCGTGAAAACAAAGTTCCTAAACCTGAGGAGGAAGAAGAGAAGCTACAGTGGAGGAAGAAAGACACTAGGGCAAAGAAAGTATTGGTTGATTCTGTCAAAGATCATGTTGTACCGATCGTCTTCAAATTGGATACGGCAAGAGAAATGTTTACAACATTGGAATAAATGTATGAAATCAACAACACTAGTCGAGCTCTCGCATTGAAGCAACAACTTCATCATGTGAAAATGGCGAAAGGAGAATCTGTCATTACATACTTCATGAAGATTCAGAGATAAGAGATCAGCTCTCCACAATTGGTCACATGATTGACGACAAAGACCTAACTATGCTTGCTCTCAATGGTCTTTTGCTTTCATGGGAAGCGTTCATTCAAGGAATCAATGCAAGATCTAAACTTCACAAGTTTGATCGATTAAGAATTCACTGTATCCAAGAGGAGTCAAGACTAACGGCTAGGGGGATTGGTCAAAGTTCAAAGAATGAAGAATTACAGGTTCTTGCCTCTCATTCGTCAAAGAAAGGAAAAGGCTTCAAGAAAGGGTTCTTCAAGAGGAATTGGGAAAACGGAAATGATGGTGCTCCTGCCTTCAAAAGAAAACAAGACATGTCCAAGATTCAATGTTTTCGTTGTGTAAGTATGGTCACTTTGCAAAGGATTGTCCTCAAAGACCTAAGCAACAAGTTGCCACTACAAATGTTGAAGAAGTCGCCCCTCAGAAGGACTCTAGTGATTATTTGTTCTATTCAGCCTTGTCAAGTAATGTATCTACCGATATCAACACTTGGCTGATTGATAGTGGTGCCTCTAGGCACATCACCGGTTTTAGAAGTCACCTTTCAAACGTAGTGGAGAGCAACTCTAGTGATCAAGTCGTCATTGGAGATGATGCTAGATACTTTGTGAAAGGAATTGGAAACTCCTCTCTTCACTTAGATTCCGGGATTTCATTGGAGTTGAATGATGTACTGTTCGTTCCAGGGATAAAGAGGAATCTTGTCTCAATTTCAGCATTGGAAGACAAGGGTTATCAAGTTGCCTTCTCTAAAGGCAAAGTTCTTATATGGGCAAAGAATTCCAGCTTCAAAACTGCTCAAGTGATTGGAGTTAGACATGAATGCCTTTACAGGCTATGCACTCGTCCTCTTCAAGCGCTTGTGCATGACAGTTCCAACATGTGCGATCTTTGGCATCGAAGATTGGCTCACATTCACTTTCGTGCTCTACCTATCATGGAGAAGATGGTCACCGGTCTTCCAAAATTCAATCAAGAACATGAAGGAACATGCAAGGGATGCGCTCTAGGCAAGAACACAAAAGGTACGTTTCACTCTAGTGAAAGTAGATCTAAATGTATTCTTGATCCCATTCATTCTGCTTTGTGTGGTCCAATGTCTATTGCATAGTTGGAAAACTCGGCATTTTCAAGTACTCGGCAAGCCCGAAAAACTCGGCTCAGCAAAAACTCGGAAAAAACTCGGCAAAAAACTCGGGAACTTAAAAAATTGCTTAAACTTCACTAAAAACTCATTTTTTTTGCAAAATTCAAAGATAAGATGCATCCAATGAGTCAATAAATGAGTACATATAAGAAACAAGCTGTATTTGATTGATTTGAAAGAAATTGGATACAAAATGGCATTCTCATGTGGAATGCTCAATGTGCTGATATGATAATAGTCTGAAACAAAATGAAATAGTAAATTGTTTTTGTAAAACTGAAAGTAAATACTACATATGTCATAAACATTAATATATTTCAGTTTTTACAAATTCACATGAATCACATCTTCCTCTTCCCATGTCTAGATCTCAGTATGGGACCGGAAGAGGGTGTCCGTGTAATCATAGGACTCCGCTCCTGCTGTGCCTGTGGCTCCTCAACCTCCATCCTAGATGTAGATCCTCCTGCAGCTGCTGGTGGTGGTACTTGCAATGACTCCTCCTCAGGATCATCCTCAAGGTCATCCAATGAGAATGTAAATCCACCCTCCTCCATTGCCTATCGCTCTAAATCATAAATCTCATCCTCGGTAAACAATGGAGGTTGCTCCCCTCGCCCTGTCCAATCACTGTATGGATCTATCTCCTCCAAATCAATTGGATCATCATATGATATCTCCTCTACCTTTTTTATGCGCAATCGAAGATTATATTGCACATAGACAAGGTCATTGAGGCGTTTTTGAGCGAGTTTGTTCCTCTTCTTTGTGTGGATGGCCTCAAACAAACTCCAATTGCGCTCACAATTGGATGAACTACAAGGCTGGCTCAAAACACGGAGGGCAAAGTTTTGAAGATGTGGGGTTTTTCCACCCCAATGTGTCCACCAAACATCTACAAAAAAAAGAAGAAAAAGTTAGAAAATTGTAACTTGTAACTTGTAACTATCAAATTTTCATTTTTGTAACTTGTAAATTTCAAATTTTATACCTGGTGGCAGCCTAGATACTGCTCTCTTTGCCAAGTCTGAAGAGAAGAGTACACCCCTTTTTTCCCTGTAACTTTGCAATTCATTAACAATGCAGTCTGCCTCATCAGGCGTGGATGTCATCCGCTGAATGCAAGTAGTGAGGCCCTCCATAACCTCTCCAGTAGGATCTGTATAGGTGCCTGAATGGATGAAACGGGGGTTCAAGAAGTACCCTGTTGCATGGATAGGTTGGTGGAGTTGATTGTTCCACCTCCTGTCAATAATCTCCCAAATGGGATCAAACTTGAGGCTGTCCCCCTTATAATAATTTCTAATAGCCTCCTTGGCCCTATCCATGGCCTCATAAAGATAACCCATTGGGGTTTGATCCCCATCCACCAAACGGAGCACTCTAACCAAGGGCTCTGACACCTACAATATAAATTTAAAAATGCAAAAAACTATTAGAGTTACAATTTAGTAATTTACAAATTTACAATGAAGGACATTAACTTTAAGAAAATGTTCAATTTGAATTTAGATTCAAACTCAAAGTTTTGAAGTTACCTTCACAATCTCTGTTGCTTTTTGTGCAAAGAGGGGCTCGAAGACAATGCTTGCAACTCTTTCTCCTTCCGGCTTCTTTGAATAAGGTGAGTCTATCCATGCTTGACTCACAAACATTTGTTTCAAAGCCGTCAATGCGCCAAGAATGCTTTGCAACGTTAAGAAAACCGTTGCAAACCTTGTCACACCAGGTCTCACCAAGTCTCTCCCATTGGTGTGCTCCCTCATCAAGCTCAGAACCCAAGGGTGATTGTAGATGTATTTAGTGATCCTTCTTCCATCCTCTACAATCGGTGTGACCCAATGTAATTTTCCTATGTCCTCCAAAAGAAGGTCAAGGACATGGGCAGCACATGGTGTCCAAAAAATTGTCTGGTGTCTATCTTGGAGGATTCTTTCTGCTGCCACATATGCCGCTGCATTGTCAGTTATGATTTGCACGACATTTTTAAGCCCAACCTCCATGCACACTTGCTCCAACATTCTAGCCAAATTTTCTGCATTTTTTACTATGTTGGAGGCATCTACGGATTTCAAGAATACCACCTCATTTTCGCAAGAAACCAAAAAATTTATGATGGTACGGTTTTTTCCATCCGTCCACCCATCAAAAAGAATAGTGCAGCCATATTGTTGCCATTCTTCTTTTTGTTCTTGTATCACTGCCTTTGCTCTTTTAGTAGCATTAGAAAGCAACCTACAAGTACAAAGTGAAATTAAGTACACAATTTTAATTTGTAAACAAAAAAATAACTTAAATGAATCATAAATTAAACTTAAGAAACATAAAATTAAATTAAAGAACATAAACTAATTTCTAACCTTCCACTCAATTCTTTGCGCGAAGGTGCCTTGTAGCCTTTCCCTGCAACTGTCAATGCGGTCACCAAATTGTCCCAATAAGGTGAGCTTGCCACATTGAAAGGGATGTTGTTGAAGTACCAAAAATCGGCACAAGCAACATCTGCATGCTCACGCACCTCCTTATTCCACCCAGTTGCCTCTAAAGAAGGTTGTGCACCAGGTGTGTTTCTAGGCACAAAAAAATCACCAATGTGTGAACCTGTGGCTCTAGGTGTCTGTGTTGATCCTGCCACTGGTACTCTAGTAGAGGAAGATGAAGGCATGGTGGTGGTGGTGGGTTGCCTTCGCACACGTGGACCACGAAGAGAGCCCACTATGTTGGCTACTACATCATCATCATCTGACAGTGAGTGAAGGTTGTCTGCACTTGCAACACCTTGAGAAGAAGCTATGGCAGCTTGCATTGCTGCTTTTGCCTTCGCTTTTTGCATCTTTTTTTCTTCTGCAGCGGAAAGTATTGCATTCATTTGTCTTTTGATTTCCTCATTGGTGTTTATGCAAGCCTTAGCATCACGTCTAGGGATGCCTGCAAGGTGGTATTTGAGGCAATTGATGCCTCCACGGTAAATTTCTTTACATCTAATGCAATACACTGATCCAGGTTCTGGTCCTTCATATGCATATCTCCAAGCGGGATCTCTAGCTCCTTTTGGACGAGTGCCTACATATTCCCCACTCCCAGGCACAGATGGGGCTGAGGTAGGGGTAGAAGCGGATTCAGAAGCCATGATCAATTAACCTGTTACCTACACAGTACACACACAAAGTGAAATCACAACTTGTTAGTTTTTTGATAGAAATTTTAAAAACAAGCTAAATTAGATTAAATCAAAATTGAAAATTTCAAAATAGATTCTAAACTAATCTAAGATTCTAAATAGTAAACTAATTTAAGATTCTAAAGTCTAAACTCTAAACATTTTCAATTTTTCATCAAAAAAAATGGATTAAAGAAAGAAAATAATAAACTAGGGTTACAAAAAAATGTAAAAATCAGAAAACTACTTTAAATTAGTAACAAATTAAGCTAATATTTAAATTTAAACATGTTTTCAACAAACAAGAAGAATCAAAATTACAAAAAATAACTAGAATTTGAAGAAAATTTGAAAAAAATGAAAAAAACTGCAAAATATATAAAAAAATCATAAAAAAGTGTCACAAATTCTTGTTTTGTTGAATCTAAATCTTCTTTTAAACATATAAATGTATTTGAATTTGTTTTATAGTTCATTCATGATGTTTTTTAAACATACAATCAACAAAAAAGAAGAAAAAATGAAAAAAAAAGAAAGAACAAGAAAAATTAGAAAACCTACCTGGAAATCCAATTTGCCTTCGAAATCTGATGAAAATCCCCTTCGAATCTCGTCTCCTCGATGCCAAATCACAGATAAATAGTGCAAAATGCTTTGGGCAAGTTTTTTCCTCTGCTAAGAGTGAAAACAAGTGACAAAATGAAATGACAATGACGTTTTGGCCGGCCGCGGACATAAGACACAGGCAGTGCGGGTTTTTTTTAAAAACTCGCCGAGTTTTTGCAAAAAGTACGGACTGTACCTTTTGCGAGTAAAACTCGTAAAAACTCGTTTCTGAAAAAAACTCGCGAGTTTTTGGCGAGTGAGCCAACTATGGTCTATTGCATCATCTAGTGGTTTCTTGTTTTTTATTATTTTTATTGATGATTACTCTAGAAAGACTTGGATTTATTTCTTGAGATCTAAAGAATCTGAAGTAGTATTAGAAAGATTTAGAGAATTCAAGGCACAGGTTGAAAACCTGTCTGGGAAAAGGATCAAGGTATTGAGATCTGATAATGGTGGAGAATACACTTCTGGCACCTTTCGAGATTTTTGTATTACAGTAGGGATTAAGAGGGAGTTCAGTGTTCCCTATAATCCACAACAAAATGGTATTGCTGAAAGAAAGAATAGATCTATTGTGGAAGCAGTGCAAGCTATGATCCATGATCAAGACCTGCAAATCTCTCTCTGGGCTGAAGCATCAAGGACAGCCGTCTATGTTCAAAACAGGAGTCCCCACAGGATCTTAGAGAATAAAACTCCTGAAGAAGCATTCTTAGGCGTAAAACCTGAAGTTAGTCATTTGAGGATATTTGGTTGTCCAGTGACCAAAGTTCGCGGACTCTTCAGGACTCGCCGCGGACTCGGCCGACTCGGGAGTCCGTGGCTGGGCCGAGTCGACTCGCCACTGACTCGGGAGTCGAGTCCAGAGGTCGGACTAGGGAGTCCCGACCCAGGACTCTCGTCCGCGGCTGGGGCGTCAAACTGGGTTAAAACCCATACATTTTTTTTATTTTTTGTTATTTCTAACTTGAAGATTGGTGTTTTTAAGGTCTGCAAATTGGTTTTAGCTTGAAAGAAGGCAGGAGGAGGAGCTAAAAAGATCAAAATAGAGTCAGGTAAGTGCTCTAACATTTCTTTTTTTTTGTTTTCTTGCTTTCAAAATTTAAAAAAATCAAGAAAAATAAGGGGATATGTTGCCAATTTTTTTTTCTATTTTCTTTAATAGCCTAATTCCTAATTTCCTACTATTTCTAGCTTGGTTTTGCATTCTTTTTTTTTTGCAAATAAATGAAACTTTGAATCACATTTTTTTGCAAACCCTTGCTGATTTTTTTTTTTCCACGTTGAACTTGAAATAGCAATGTCGTCTTCAAATCCAAAGGGAATAAGAAAAGACCCTGCATGGAAGTATGGAATACCAGGAACCAAAAAAGGTGAAGTGACATGTACTGAATGTCAAAAATGGATGACAGGAGGGATAAACAGGTTAAAATACCACTTTGCAAGGATACTTGGGCAAAATGTGGAGGGATGCCCTAAAACTACTCCTGAGATTATTAGAGAGATAAAGGCCCTTCTTGCTGACTATGAGCTAAAAAAAGATAAAGACAAAAAACAAAGAATGCCCTAGCATTAGTGATGAGTGGATCCCCTTCTACACCAACTATGCCTCATGGTGCTACTGCTGCAAGTCCAAGCGTTCGTGCTCCACATTCATCTTTTGGTGAGAGTCCTGAGGGTTCCTATTCTACTGCTAGTGCTGACCATGGTCCTTCATCAGGACCAAATTATTTTATTCCACGTAATGTTCCAGAAGCACAACCTTCACTTGAAGGTACCGGTTGGAATAAGGAAAAGCATCATGAAGCTAGGATGGCTGCTGCAAATTTTTGGTACTACAATAATCTACCTTTCAATGTTGCAAGCAGCCCATATTGGGAAGGTTTAGTGAATGCCCTTACAGTTGCAGGAAAGGGGTTTAAGACCCCATCAGCTAAAGATTTGAGTGGGTCATTGCTAGAGGAATCCGTAAAGAATACACAACTTGTAGTTGATGAGCAAAAGAAATTTTGGCGAAGAAAAGGTTGCAGCATTTTATCTGATGGGTGGACAGATGGACGGAATAGAACTCTCCTGAACTTTTTAGTGGCCTCAAATGGTGGATTGGTGTTCCTAAAATCAATAGATGCCTCCCATGAAGTTAAAAATGCTGAGACTTTATGCAGTCTATTGGATGGGGTGGTCCAGGAGGTTGGAGTTGATAATGTTGTCCAAATTATCACGGACAACGCAGCTGCATATGTAGCTGCAGGTAGGCTACTTATGGAGAGGTATCCCACAATTGCATGGTCTCCATGTGCTGCACATTGCTTGGACCTATTGTTAGAGGATATTGGGAAGATTTCATGGGTCAAAAGAGTGGTTGAAGATGCAAAAAGTGTTACAAAATTTATCTACAACCATACTTGGGTGCTTTCTTTGATGAGGAAATTCACAAATGGCAAGGACCTTGTGCGACCTGGAGTGACACGATTTGCTAGCCACTTCCTCACATTGCAAAGCATTCTTAGTGCCATTGGTCATCTCAAGCAAATGTTTGTGTCGGATGCTTGGAAGGAGTCCTCATTTTCCAGTAGAGCTGAAGGGGAGAGGATTGTTAGCATAGTTTTTGATGAGACATTCATCAAAAATGGAGAGGAGCTGATGGGGGTAAGTAGCAATCACACAAAAAAAATTATACATGATAATCTATTTGCTGTTTTTTATTTTTTGAGGGGTTAATTTTGTTATAATTTAACATTTGTTTTCATTTTTTTAGGTGACAGAGCCTTTGGTGAGGGTTCTTCGTATGGTGGATGGAGATGGCATGCCAATGGGTTTCATCTATGAGGCCATGGATAGGGCCAAAGAGGCCATATCACGTTACTATGGCGGCAACAAAAGGAAATATGAAATCATATGGCGCATCATTGATCGGAGATGGACAAACCAACTCCACCAGCCGATTCATGCCTTTGCCTACTTCTTGAATCCGAAGTTCTACTTCTTGGACTCATTTAAGGCGGATGAGGAGGTCATGGACGGTGTTGTCACTTGCATTGATAGGATGGTGCCTGATAGTGAGCTGAGAGATAAGGTGCTTGATGAGTTGGAGGTGAGATTTGTTACATCTTATTTATGAATTTGCAATGTTGAGCCTTGACTATCTATGAATTTTCTATATTTGATTTACTTTTTCTTTTATCTATTCAAGGTCTACAAGGGTGCAGAGGGGAGACTCTTTTCCTCCCAACAAGCAATTGAAAGGAGAGGAAAACAACAACCAGGTAAAAATTGAAATTAGAAACTTGATTCTTACATATAGATTTTTACTTTATTCTTATTTCTTAATACTTATATTTTTTGAACATGTTTTTGTAGATCTATGGTGGGAGAACTATGGTGCTAGCACACCAAATCTTCAAAAGCTAGCCATACGTGTCTTGTCGCAGCCATGCAGTGCTTCTGGGTGTGAACGCAATTGGAGTTTATTTGAAAATATTCAGACAAAGAAAAGAAACAGGTTGACTCAGCAACGCCTAAATGATTTAGTTTTTGTTCGGTACAACCTTCGCCTTCGAACTAGGAAGGTGGAGGGTGTTTCACACGAGTCCATCGACTTGGATGACATTGATCCATATGGTGAATGGACTATTAATGAACAAAATGATGAGGCTGATGTCTTACTTACTGATGAGGATATTGCTGAATTAGAGAGAGCAGCAGCAGAAGAAGAAGAAGCAGCAAGATTGGATGCCATGGAGGACAACGAAGACACATTTGAATATCATTTTTCCCTTGCTCGATCTCCTAGTCCTCGTTTGGATACTACAATATGGGCACCTTCTAGTTCTAGGCCTCCAAAATTGAGTACCATTGGGAGGGGAAAGAGGAAGATGTAGATTATATGTGGTTGTTAATGTTTTCCTCTTTTTGACATGATTATATGTAAACATTTATAAACTTGTGATGTTGTTATACATTGAAAGTGAAACTATGAGTATTTGATGACTATGAATGATTAAATTTCAATTATTGAGTGTTTGATGATCATATGACATGTGTAATCTTTGAATTATGAGTGTTTGCTAATCAAATTAAGCTCTTATATTCTCTAAATGCATTAATTTGTTCTTGTTTTTTTTGTAAAACTACGGTTTTTTTTTTTGTTGAGTCCTTGCCAAGTCTTTTCCCGAGTCCATCCCGAGTCCCAAGTCCGAGTCATATTTTTGGGCTGCCGAGTCCACGGCGAGTCCGAGTTTTCCAACTATGGTCCAGTCTATGTTCATATTCCAAAGGAGAAGAGAACAAAGCTAGAACCTTCTGGGAAGAAAGGAATTCTTGTAGGATACAGTGAGACATCAAAAGCTTACAGGATATACATACCAGGACAAAAGTCTATTGAGATTAGTAGAGATGTCACATTTGAGGAAGATATTGCTTTCAGAAGGTCCAAGGGCACTCCTATGGAGATTGATGAAGAAGAACCTCCTCAAGGTATGGAAGTTGATCATATTCCAGAGAACCAGAAGGAGGCTCTAGAACCTAAAGAAGATGTTGATCCAGTTGAACCTTTGGATCCTACTGATGGGCCTCTAGATATTGTGATTTGAAAGAAAAGACCTCTTTGGGCTCGTAACATAGTGCAGGAAGCAGAAATCTTTGCAGCTCCAAGAGGAGGTTTCAAAGAAAGCAAGAGACCTCACAAGCTCTCTAGTTATGTCGCCTTGATGAGTCAGATTATTGAGTCAGAGCCTTCAAGTGTTGATGAAGCTTCTAGTCAACAAGTATGGAAAGATGCCATGTCTGAGGAATATCAGTCCATACTTAAAGAACGATGTTTGGGATATAGTTCCTAGACCCAATGACAAATCTGTGGTGTCTTCTAAGTGGCTCTTCAAGATCAAGCATGTAGTTGATGGGAGCATTGAGAAGCACAAGGCAAGATTTGTGGCTAGAGGGTTCTCACAGAAAGAGGGAGTTGACTATGAAGAAACTTTTGCTCCTGTGGCTCGTTATACGTCTGTCAGAACCATCATTGCTATTGCTACATCTAGAGGATGGACGATTCACCAAATGGATGTAAAGACAACTTTTCTAAATGGTGTAATAGAAGAAGAGGTTTACATTGAGCAACCTGAAGGATTTGAGGTACATGGAAAGGAGTCTCATGTTTGTAAGCTGAAGAAGGCCTTGTATGGTCTTAAGCAAGCTCCTCGTGCTTGGTACGAAAGGATTGATCAGTATCTATCGAGCTCGGGCTTCTCAAAGAATGATGCAAATTCTAACCTCTACTTTAAGGTAGTAAAGGGTGAGGCCTTGGTTCTGGTTTCATATGTTGATGATTTGATTATCATTGGTGAAGAACATCTAATTCTAAAATGCAAGAAGGAATTAGTTTCAGAGTTTGAGATGAAGAATCTAGGTCTCATGCATTACTTTCTTGGCTTAGAAGTTTGGCAAAAGACAGATGAGATGATTCTAAGTCAAGGCAAGTATACTGTTGACATTCTTAAAAGGTTTGGTATGATTGATTGCAAACCTATGTCTACACCCATGGAGACTAATCTAGATAAGTTGAAAGAGGTTGCAGCCAGTTCAGAACCAGTCGATTCTACGATGTATAGACAGTTGATTGGTTCATTGATGTATCTAGTTAACACTAGACCTGACATCTGCTATGCAGTGAGTGTACTTAGCCAGTTTATGTGTGAACCAAGGCAAATACATGTTGTAGCAGCTAAACATATACTGAGATATTTATGTGGCACAATTGGATATGGGTTGAGATACTCTTCAGGTGTGGATTTAGAGCTGCATGGTTTTACTGATTCTGATTGGGTAGGATGTGTCTCAGATCGGAAGAGTACTTTTGGTTGTTGCTTCAGTTTGGGGACTGCTATGATTTCTTGGTGTAGCAGAAAACAGTCTTCAGTGGCCTTGAGTACAACTGAGGCAGAATATATAGCAGCTTGTGTGGCAACTCGTGAGGCAGTGTGGCTTCGTAAGCTCCTTGTAGGATTGTTTGGACAATCAATGGAGCCTACTATTATACACTGTGATAATCAAAGCTGTGTAAAGCTTTCTGTCAATCCCGTGTTTGATGACAGAACAAAACATGTTGAGATCAAGTACCATTATATTAGAGATATGGTACAAAGGAAAGCTATACAGTTGAGGTATATCAGCACTGAAGAGCAAACGACAAACATTCTCACCAAGCCTCTCGCTAGGATTAAGTTTGTGTACTTCCGAGAGAAACTTGGTATGGTGGAGATTGCAGCCTTAACTGAGAAAGAGTCTCAGTATCAGTGATCCTTATTTGATAATGCAATTCTCTATTGAGAGAGAGTTGAGGTGCAAGCCCTTGATAATGCAATTCTCTATTGAGAGAGAGTTGAGGTGAAAGCCCTTGATAATGCAATTCTCTATTGAGAGAGAGTTTAGGTGCAAGCCCTTGATAATGCACTTCTCTATTGAGAGAGATTTGAGGTGAAAGCCCTTGTTTCCACCCTCTGGGAGAGCCATGGTGGATGTCATGTGTGTGACTCCATGACAACATCACGTGAGGGAATCCGTGATGATTTATTTGTGCTTGTGTATCACCCTCTGGGAGAGCCATGGTGAAAGTCACATTGAGGTGACAACATCACATTAAGTGATGAGCACTTGTTCTTACCATCTGTGGAGGTAGCCACAATGGTTGATATCACGATGATGTGATATTCTTTGTTTTCATTCTGATATGATGTGTCTTGTGCAGGTGGAAGTTCATCCCTAGCTGAGAGGGAGTGTTGATGTTATAGCAGCTATGGTCTGCACTTCATTGCACGAATTCCAAGAAGAAAGAGCAAATTAAATGTATAGCCATTTGGCTATTTAATTTATATCAAACAATAAACATAAAAGAATAAAGGGCCGACCCTATTGATTCGCATTTATCTATTATTGTTTGGGCCGACCTAAGTGAAGAGGCGCCTTGTGTTGTATAAGTACAAGGTCATTTTGTCATTGTAATTCATTCGATTTCAAGCAAGTTCGCATTATTCTTGAAGAGCAGAATTCGCACTTATTAGCAGCAGTCTGATTTCAAGGCAGAATATGTACATTTGTATCTTGTGCATCTAGGAGAGGTTCGACCTCATTACATTCATTATTGGCCATTGCTGGGCCTGAGTTGTAAGCAGATTTCTGCCATTGTTCTATATTATAGTAGAGATTCATTTGCTGGGTTTTTCTCCCTCAAGAGGAGGGTTTTCCCAGGGTATCTTTGTGTGTTCATTGTCTTATGTGTTGCAATTCTTTTAAGTGGTTTCATTATTCAATCTGATCTAAGAAACACTAACACATAGACCACATGTAGTTCTACAATATTGTTTTCTTTTGAAAATGGTAGTTAGTCAACCCTAAAAAAACATTTAGGGGTTTAAGAATTAACTTTACATTTATAACAATAGTATTTAATGGTTTTTAGCTTATTTATTAAATTAAATTAATATATCTAATTTTGAACTCTTCATTTGCAAATTTGCATAAATTATTAAATAGTTGATTAAGGTTTAGGTTTTTAATTTTTTAATCCTAGTCAAATTAAGATTTCCTTTTTTGTCTATACTCTGCTTTTGTGCTTTGTGCAACCTAAAGTAAGAAAAACAAAAGTGAAATCTTTGTTTGACAATGCTTGAAGACGAAGAATTCCTATTTTTGCGTATCTTTCACTTTTACGCTTTGTGCAGCTCGAAGTAAGAAAAACAAAAAAAAATTCTCGTGTCTTGAGCCCGTGCATAACTAATGACATTATGAATTTATTACATATGTATGGTAACCATAAATTCAATTTTATACAATATCTCTATGAGTTCTACTTCTCACATCATGAGTGATGAAGAGGGTCGGCAAGAAGCATAGCCTATGGGGGTTCAATCTGAGACTCTGAGTATAGATGGGGGGAGGCGGTTGGGGACGTGAGGCAACTAGTTCTATTGGCAATGCTGCTTTTAATTGTCCTTCCAAGTTATTGGAATAATTTGCTAAGGGTCCTTTTCATATAAAGGCCCTTTTAAGACAATTTGCAATCAAATTACAAGCAACACTTAGGCAACAAGGGGCATTAGGCTATGGAGAATTATTTTTGTAAATGTGAATGGGGAGACAACATCACAAGAGTTAATGCACACCTCCTTCATGTCCAAGGCAAGGGTGTAGATGTATGCAAGGAATTGCCACTTGAATAAAGAGCTGAAATGGATAGATTGTGGTATTATGGTGATGACCAAACATTTGTACTTGCTACTTTGCCATTGAGGGCTCCTTGTCCCAATCAGACTAGTATTAGGACTTACAAAGATCCACGAGTTTGTTCTACCTTCCCATCTAATTTAGGGGCAACAAAGCCTAAGGGGAAATGTAGAACGATTGCTAGTAGTGATGTTCCAAACACTGTGTTAGAGTTATTTAATATGCAAAATAAGGGTGAAGTAGTTGATGCCATTGGTAAATTGTTCTTTGCTAATGGCATTGCATTCCATGTTGTTTGCTCTTTTTATTATAAGGAGGCTCTGGCAAAAATAATAAGAGTTGGACTATCATATGTGCCACCACAAGAGACAAAATTGAGGACAACAATCTAGGATAAGAATTATTTCAACATTAATATTCTAATGGAGAAGATGAAGGCTACCTAGGTCATTAGTGGATGCAACATAATCGTGGATGGGTGGATGAACATTAGGCATCATCCACTCATCAACATCATGGTCACATATACAAATGACCCTTACTTCCTTAGGGCTATTGATTTTTATGGGTCACCACAAAAACATTGGTTTTCAATTCCAAATCCTTAGATATGCTATTAAGGAGGTTGGGCTAAATTATGTCGTGCAAGATGTGATAGAGTGAACATATTGTGCAAAGCTGTAGGGAAATTGATTGTGGCGACTTACAAGAATATTTGGTGGACTCCTTGTTGTGTGCATGCTATGAACAAAGCACTCAAGGACATTAGAAAAATTAATTGGATCAAAGAGGTAGTAAACGATGCTAGAGATGTGTAGATGTTATTTGCAACTAATGGTCATATTACAACAAAGTGGAATCAATAGCTTGATTCTAAGTTAGAGAAGGGGAGGAGGGTGAAGGAGATGAAGAGTGACATTTTTTTGGGCTGATACGAGATACATTGTTACCATCATTACTCTAGATTTCAAAGTCATTAGATATGGGGAAGTTACTTGGAGAGGTGCATGAGTGCATTGACAATATGCTTGTCCAAATGAAGGCGATTGAACAAGAGAAAAAGACCATATTGTAGTTCTACAATGAACATATTTAGCTAATCATTTGTTGCTGGTGTGAGAAACTCAACACTCCCTCTCACATGGCTGATTATATGCTGAACCTGAAGTGGTGTGTGCAAAGGTTTGGCATAGTTACCCCTATAAAAGATGTTGAGGTGAAGGCAGGGTTCATGAAGGCTATTTAGAAGATGTATGATTCTTTAGATTCTAGCATCATTTGTATTGAGTGGAAAAAATTTGTTACTCTTAGGAGATATCTAGAAGAGGCCAAGGTGCATAGGGAGACTTTGGCAGAGAAGGATCCAATTTTGTGGTGGACTATGCATGGGACTAATTCTTTGACAACCACACTAGTCATTCTTTTGTTGTCCCAGGTTTCTAGTTCTTGTGTTGTTAATAGAAATTGGTCTACTCATAACTTCATCCACTATGTGAAGAGGAATAGACCTACCTCTAGGAGGGCAAAGAAGCTTGGAGTTGTACATAGCGCCTTGTGTCTCATTGATTGCAACATGCATACGTACAAGGGGAGTCCAACAAGTTATGGGATGTAGAACTAGAGGAGCCAACACAAGTTGATGACAATGCAACACAAATAGGGTTGGTTGATATTGGTTTAGAGTAGTTTGACTTTGAGGAGTCTAGCAGTTTGAGTGATGAGGAGTTTAGCATGAACTTTGGGGATGAATGATGATTAGAGGCATCAAGCCATTGGTCAATCGTATTTTAATTTGGAATGTGATCATCATTTTGAATATAATGTAAACATATTGGTATTCTACATTTTCTTTGTTCAATGCAATTTGTTTGATTATTTCAATGTTTCATTCATTATTCTTTGTACATTTTTTATAACTATTTTTAATTACTATGTATATTTGCACCATTGTTTTATTGCCACCCCCTTGCCATCCCCAAATGTGGGTCTAGGGTCCCCTTGTCATGAGATTCGATGGAACATAGCAAAAACTCTTATATTTATCAACCTATTGTTTTATTCTATTCTTGGCCATCTGTAAGTTCTCTTTGAGAAGTTGAAAATAAACTGTTTGTATAAAAAACTATCTGTGAAATCCATCGGGTTTGCCAAAGAGAAGAATGACTATTATTTTTTGTAAAAATGAAACCTCAAAACTCAAAACACTGCAGAATAAAATGTCACAAACATTTAGCACAACAGTGAATCTTGTATGTATTCACTTGATCAGTTAGGTGGGTTTTCGGCCAACAAGGTTTCTGTCCTTTGGCTGAAGAATGTGTTGGTGTTTCCAATAATTCGTTAGCATCCTCTAAAGATTAACCAAGTCTTATGATTAAGGATACTAGGAGATTGGCCAACAAACAGAAAACTGTCTGTCAGTGACAATTTTCTTTTCACTTTAGGCTTTGGAAAACCTAGGCGGGTCTTCAAAATGATATCATTCAGACATTCCCCATTTGATAAATAATGACATCTAGCAGATTATTTCTTATACATACATGACAAGAATTCATTCAACAGAATATTGCATTTTGACATTCTTGCATACATTTAAAACCTTTTATTAGAAAAACAATAATTAACAATAACTTACAAGTGGTTTTAGATTTGGAATTTTAAAGATTTGTTCTAGGATTGAAGAGTAGTATTCTAATTTGATTGGTGCCTGTCTAGGGTTACAGAGTCACAAAACCCTACAAAGTTTTCTTCACAACGATTTAAATATTCTTTGACAGTCTGTAATTTGTTATTATCTTATAATAACAAGACCCACAAAAGACTTTCAATATGATTCTTCCTAATAATCCAATTGTAGCAGCAATATTTTTAATATTTTAATGAAAGCAAATTAATCCATTCCTTGATTGGAAGTGATCAATAAAAAAACAGTGCAAAAAAATTGCAGAGTAGAACTCAATAACCTTTGATTATTTTATTCATGAAAACATTGAGTACAATGCTGGAGACAATACATATTAAAAACATGTATTCTTTAATGCTTTGATAAGAGATACTCTGATGTTTCAGAAATACTTTTACAAAACTTGACAGCAAACCCTAATGACTCTTTACAAACTAACAGACCAGACACAAAACTTCAATTCTCAGATCCTTTACAATGATGCAAGCTCCTTAATTTATAGGAAGAATAAGCATGGAGGCGTAAGGAGCAAAATTGACATATGTCTGAATTTTACATGTGACATTCAAAATTATGTTGCAACAAGACGGTTATAACAACCTAGTAACAAAAAGATTCCTCTTACATGCCTTAGAGAACAGAAGAATATCCTGGAATTGTTGAAGGAACAAAACTTCCTCGAGCATGCTGATGAAGACAAATTTGGTTGACATTTTGGCAGCTACCTGTAACCTCAGAAAACTTGAAGAAGACAAAAATGCCGATGATACTGAGCTGGCAAATTACTCTTGGTACTTGTCGACCCATGAAGCATACACCTCCTTTGATGGCCAATTGAAGTCCAATATTTGAATTACTTTATTCACATGCCCTGTTAATTTTGCATCCAAAATAGCTCTTGTTTCTTTGACAAAATATCCAAACTTGATTCCAATCTTAACAATTTATCAATGATGCTCTTCAATGCAATAGAGTTTGGATCATCACTAGTAAAAATAGAAGTATATAAGGAAGTAAAAATGTTATTAAAATCAGTTTTCCACTTATCAAGTGCCTTGATTTCTCCCTTTGTATCCAGAATTTTAGGCATAAATGCCCTTACAATTCCTTCTGATTTTTATTGCCAATTTCATCTGAAATGTGGATACCTCATTTAGCAATCCCAGAACATCAAATGTACTTGCTATTTCATCAGGAACATCAGGGCTGAATTTGGACTGTTTGTAAATTAATTCCATAGATGCTGCTCTAAGAATCCAAGTACTCAATACCTCATACATCTTCTCCTTATTATGCATGTAACTGGTATGAGCCTTTTTCAATTTGTTGTATCCAACCCATGTGTCTTCTAACTTGTGGAGAATGGATGATAATCTGTGACCTAACAGATCATCAATCAACTTAACTATTTTTTGCTTCCTTCTTCTTTTGCCAATCTCTACCTCTTTGCTTTGAATCAGTTGTTCCTTCAACTCTTTTGCTTTCCTTGATAATTTTTCTCTATCGTGAGTTGATGTATCCATTGAACTTGATTGTGGAATAGAGGGTTTTGGAAAAACCCATGGTGGAGGAAGAAGTGATTTTACCTTGTTATATTCTTGGAATAGCTTCATGTGATCTTTATGAAGCTTGACAAAATCAGCTTGCAACTTTTTATCTGCAGCTTCACTAAACAATGTTGTACTTACCACTAATGATGCAGCCTGAGGTGCAGTGGTATGTGCTAGTCTTCTTACAATGAGGTTATCGGCTAGCTATTTGACATTATGTGCAACTTGAGGCTTTTGAGTCTTTGGAGCAATAGCCAATATTGCTAAAGTTTCAAACTTTATACTAAATCCAGACCCAAATTATAAATCCTTTGCTTGTTATTCAAATGTTAGTACCTCCTCACTTGTGTCCTGACTTCTAATGGTATTTAATGCAATGGCTGAGGCTATGTCCCATCTTGGCAGCAATAAGCACCCACTTTCTTGCACAAGTCTTCTTACTTCTTTAGGGGTAATATTATTTACATGAAAATCAACCTCCCTCGGGAACTCTTGAGTTATCTTCTTGTTCTTGTTCTTGTTCTTGACTAACAAATCCTTGAACTCGTTAGATTTTGCAAACCTATCATTTGAAAAGAATTCAGTGCAAGCCAAGGCTCTTACATCATTTATTGTATTCACCTAAGTTACCGGTTCGGTTTTGGGTTCGGGTTCGTTTTGGGTTCGGTAATACAAAAACATATAAAAATCAGAAATATATACAGATTAGCAGTAATTAAGTTCAGAATACACCACCATATTTAATTTTAATTTTAAATTTATATTTGGGACATCCTGGGGTTCACCCAGGGTCAGCCCCGGCACCCTAGGTACCCTGTGAGGAGAGTGCTTGTGTGTACCCACATGAAACAGTAAGAAATACCTTTCAAATTTTTTTTTTCGCAACCTTTGATTTACTGATGGTCTAGTTTCTCATATTTACTGATGTCCGCAAGCTTCAATTTGGGGGTTTCTGGCCTCGACTGTTCCAGAAAACTCCTGCTCACAATTTCTTCTGATCAATGCTACTGTTATTTGCTGTTTGCTGGTGTGCCCTTCTCTTTGTGCTTGTGTGTGTCAGCGCCTGGTTTCATTTGAGTAGGAGAGTCCAGTTTGAACAATAATATATGAGCTGCATTATGTTAATACTTTTGAGGATCGTTATGATTTCATTTTCTATATCTTGATCTGATCTTGGCACTCTCCCGAAATATATAATATGGTGGTGTATTCTGAAAGTTCAGCAATGGAGGCAAAAGATCCTTTTTTTTCATTCACAAATTGGTAAATGACTATCACTTTACCTATTTCATGTTTTAGAGGCACATATTAGGGTTAGAAAAAACAAAAAAATACTAAAAAGTCAACAAAGACTAAAAATATTATTAAAAAAATCCAAATTCTTGCTTTTACGTCCGCCTGAGCGTGCAATTCTACCCGGGTTCGAACCGGGTTCGAAAAATTCGAACCCACAGTCTGGGTTCCGAACCCGGTTCGAACCCACAGGTAGATTTTTGAACCTTGGGCGAATTAGGGCGAACCGGACCCGAATTTCGAACCCGGATCGAACCCGAATCGAACCCGGGCCTCCCAGGGCTGAACCCGGTAACTTAGGTATTCACTCTTGAATTTATGTTTATCAACATTTTGTCTCGAGGAGGACTATCTATGGGGACCTGTTGTGACTTATTTCACACATCGCCCCATTGCAAATGGGAACCCCCAAGTTTTGATGTCGCCCTCTGAATCACTAGTTTAGAGTCCTGAATTTGAATAATTTTGAGAGTCAGTCCGGCCAAGTTGTAATTTTGAGCCCGTTTGTATGCTTAAACGTAATGGAAATGCTCAGAAGACCCGGTAGATGAGGAATGCCATTACTTTCGGTCAATTCTGACACTTCCTATATTTTTAGGGATTTTGCTTTTTTGCTTTTTGCTTTTTTGATTTTTGGCATTTTTAGGCCATTTTGGAGTTACTATTTTTTAGGGATGCTTTTTTGCTTTTTCTATTTTTAGAAAGTTTCTATTTTTGGAAAGTTTCTATTTTTGATCCCACAGAGCAAGAAGTTAACACGCCTCCAAAAATCATGAAAATCAAGGTAAGAATGGCAATTTTTTTTAAAAAAAATGTCTAAGTCTGAGAAGGGTGCCTATGAGAAAAGAATGGCAGGCAGAGTGTAAAGTCCGCCCTACCTTTGGCATGCCAAAGGTAGGCATTGGCAAGCCAAGTGTGAAGTCCTCCATGGCATGGAGATCTCCAAGTCCGCCCATGGCACAAGGAGAGTCAAGTCCGCCCATGGCAAGGAAGAAGCCAAGTCCGCCCTTGGCATGGCGCAAGACAAGGCCAAGTCCGCCCATGGCACAAGAAGGTCAAAGTCCGCCCAAAAAAGTCAAAGGCATGAGGGCTAGCAAGTCCGCCTAGCAAGGTGAAAAGTGGCTAAGTCATTAGCAAGTCCGCCCCATAGGAGATGGCATGAAGGCTAGCAAGTCCGCCCAACCTAAAGGAAAAATGGCAAGTGACATGTGAAGTCCGCCATATGTTGAATGGTAAGAGGCATGTAAAGTCCGCCACAAGAAGGTTGGAGAAGGGCGGATGTGTGAAGAAGTCTGCCCTTGGACAAATAGAAGATAAAACACGCCATTGGCAAGGAAATGTGGAGAAATTCATCTAACTTAGGAAAATAAAATTTTATTTTTCTAAGGCATGAAAAAGGGAGAAATATCTAGAGGAAGAAGAGGTTAGGCCGACACGAAAATCACTCCTCGACACAGTGGAATGAAATTCTTTGACACAAAATGGAGAGTGCTTGGCAGAGCAAGTGTGAAGTCCGCCCCTCTTAGCTTGGATAAATTCCTAAGGCATAAATAAAAAATGGCAAAGTGGCAGAGAAATCTTCAAGTTCGCCCAACCCAGAAGGATAGAAAAATGAATTGTTTGGCTAAGTAAAAATTGTCCAAAGTGGCCAGAAGTCTGCTTGGGACATTGAAAATTGGCAGATGAATTATTGAGCATGTTTTGGCTAGGCGAACAATTGGAAGATAAAATATTTGGCCGCGGACAAACGAACTTAGCCATGTATCAATTATAAACGGGTTGGAATTTAATAATTTAATATTTTTGATTATTTCCCAACACTTAGGGAATTTTGATTAAAAATTCGAAATCTGGAGATTATTTGGAAGATTAAATCATTTTCGCCTAGGTAAAATCAAATTTGCCATGATTCAAAGATTTAAAGCACGTTGGAAAATTAATGGTAACAATTAATTTAATATCTTTTGATATTTTCTCCAACACTTAGGCAAATTTTAAGATATTCAAAGATCTCAGACAGAGATGGCGCAAAGGTGAAATTTAGAAACTTGCTTCAACGACTGAGAGTAAAATTAGAAACTTGCCAATCTGAGGAGGAAAGACGTTTCTAAAATTGAAAGAAAATCAGAGAAAAAAAAGCAATTACTTGAGGAAATCGCACTTCGCAGCCATAAAATGAGTTTCAGCAACTCATTTCTCACAATTTCGATTGAGAAGAAGCTATCTCTCTCGAATCTTCAAGGAATCATTTGCGAAGAAAAAATTAGTGAAAGTAACGTTGCTGTGAGAATTAAAGAAGCAATTTCTTGTTGAATGGCGTGATTTTTGGAAAGAAATAAATTATTTCTTTGCTGAAAATCATACTTCCCAGCAGATTGGCGCACTTCCTCTGGCAGATTTTCAGAAATTTTGTTTTGTTTGCAGCCAGAATACAATCTCGGAGGTTTGGAAATTAATTGGCAATATGTTTCTACCTCTTTCTATCTTCTACTTTCTTTTTGGCACGAGTTTTCATTCATTGATTGGCAATTTGTTTACTTTCAGCTTGCTTTTTGACAGAAATTTTAATTTAAACAAGTTGAAAGTGCGATTTTATCCAACGACACCCCGGAATAAATTGATTTTAAAAGGTCTTGTATTAATATTAAATATTTTGTACTTGCAGGTTGACGGTTGATCAAGGAGAGACGTCCAGGCGAGCACAAATGAAATTCGCAAGCAAAGGATCGCAGCCGGAGACCAAAATAAAATCAAAATGGAAAAACATCTTGGACACCAATCTTGGCCATATAGACCTCGATGAGTTCAAGAGAAGAATATACGGGCACAATGGACCTTTGCCAACGCCTGCCGCCAGGAGAATGGTAAGAAATGGAATTTTTCAAGCTGTCGGATTCCCGCCTGCGCTTGAGTGTGTTGAGCTAATGGTGGAGTGCGCGCTTCATTATAGTGCTGAGTTGAGACAAATTGTGGCGCCTGACGGGAAAGTACTGGCACATCTGGGAGAGTTGGCCATATAGGAGGCCTTCGGCATTCCTACATATCCTAAAACCACCTACAAAACTAAAGAGGACGCCCAGAGGTTGTATGATGAAAAGCCTGACCTTTGTGCCGCCAACCTCAACAAGTCATGGCTGGACAAGCCTAGACCGTCGGTCAAGAAAATGCCCAAGAAGTTGTTGCGTACGGACTTCAAGGAGGATTATGGAGACATCATTATGCTGCTAAATAGGATAGCAAGCAGTCCTTTGGGGGCACCTTTCGAGCCGTGGATGTACTATTTCATTGGGGACATCACTGAGGGCGTGAAGATGTTCAATTGGTCGCGAATGATAAGCAACAACCTCCAGGAGCAACTTATCAACTTGGATAAAACTAAAACGTTTTATATGAGCTCTTATGTCATCTATATGTTGGCTAGGACTTACAAGTATGCAGGCTTGATCTGCAAAGGCACGGTCGGCAGTGGATCAAACGAGTTGAAGGCATATGACTGTTATCCACAACTGCAGTTGAGAGAGAAGGCACACTTTAGGCGAGCTCACGATGCCTTCCTTATGTACATCACGAGGATACTCTAGGGAGGGACACATCAACGGTTGACTCCTGAGGCCAAAAGCTTGATTGGCAAATATGGATCTTGGTTTATCCAATATCCAAGATATACTTACATCAGAATCCAGGGATTCATCGGGAGCCCATACCGTTTGCCCATCTTCCCCACGAATAAGATGGTCCTGCTGGAAGTACTGAGGCAGCAAGAGGAATTTCAAGGCCTCCAAAGGACAAAGCAAAAGGTGGCAGTTAATTTTCCCTTCTTCATAGGGAACATGCTGGAGTCATGTCCATCATCACAAGCAGCCGATAGTGCCAGGCTCGAGATACAACATTACCCCTTTGCTACATATCCGTCTAGGAGCCACTTCGACCCACATCATCACATCAAGACGGTGGATGGAAGGAGATACAGGCACAGGGTCGAATTGGAGGATTTTTGGGCAGATGCTGCGGATGAGTTTGAGGTTAGGCGAAAGATGTGGTCTAGACTGCCTGTCAGCTTGATCAGGGCAACATAACTTTGTTGAGTGCCGGATCAGTTGGAAGAAGATGGACAACAAATACAACCGCACCTTGATGAGAGCCTACCTTTGCCTACTGTCAGGTGGTTGGAACTAGAGCACGCTGATTTGAATACTTTGATGAGACCTGTCATCAAGTATACACAGTGGTGGGTTGATCAGCAAATTCAGGAGCTAAGGCGAAAAGGATAACTTTGACTTATGATATGTTGAGTGAGGCGGAATCCTATTCTTCCAATGCAGACGCATCCCGGGGCATAGAAATGATAGAGGCCACCACTTCTCGGAAAAGGAAAGAGATAGCTGTAGGCAAGGAACCAGCCCAGAAGCAGGCAAAGGTGAAGCCTTCACACTCGGCCGCACCGAGGAATATTGAAGAAATGCTGGCTACTATAGATGCTTCACTGGCTGACATTAGGGATCCTTCTCCGATTCCTGAAGACAATATGGAGCCTCAGCCGGACGATGATGCACCACCATCTCCCACAGGCATAGAGATATTGGAGTCCGATGATGATAACGTGGGCACCCAAAATGAGGATTTCCAAGAAGGGATGATTTCAGCCCTTAGGGGAATATTGGACATTCTTGACAGGGAAGGCATGTCGAAAGAAGATGGCGTAGAACAACCCACTATTCCGGATTGGCTAAGGGAGAGGCTTAAAATACAGGTGCCAGTGGAGGATCCAGAAGAAGATGACACAACAAACTTCTTAGCCAGGCTTACACAAACTGCAACCAAGAAACCGTCAAAGAAATTTTCGAGCATACAGAGAGATGAGGCCGGCAATCGAACCATGCAGCTTGTAGTACCTACAGTGGACAAGCCACAAGAAGATATGGCTCCGCAGGATTACGCCATCACCGCCATTGACTTGGGTCCAACCACGAAGGGCCAGGAAATTGAAGATTTGGACAATTCTGTGTCTACAATCAAGTCAAGGTTGGCGAAAGAGGTGACCAAGAGGAAAGAGTGCCAATTAGAAATTGAGCGCTTAAAAGAATATATCCAGCATTTGATCAAGCCACTTGATCAGGATAACACGACAGCTCCTCTACTCTCGAACTCTTCACAGGAGGCAGCTAGAGAGATAGAAGAAAATAGGGTCACAGTTCGGGAGGCCAAGGAATGGATAGCAGTCAAAGGTACTGAAGCTGAGGCATTTGTGGAAAGGTTGACTTTGGTTTACGGTCAGGCCACTACACTACTTTCTAGGCTGGCTGCTTTGGCGGAAGTATGGGATGGCCTTCCAGATGTACAGGACAGAATAATCCCTTGCCTTAGGATTCTGAAAGGAGTTCCTAAGCAAGAGCTAATACAGGGAGGCATCATTGCAGCAGGAGCAGCCTATGACTTCCATACCTGGTATTGGGCCTTGACGACATGAGGGGAAGTCTTGGAAAGGGTAAAGGTTGACGGTCCTAAGTTGGAGGAGCAAGTCAAAGAAGTTCAGGCTAGAATTCTCAACATGGTTGCCAACATCTTGGACAAGGAAGCCCTACGGGAGAATGACCTGCAGTTGGAGGTTTTGAAAGGGAAGGTCCAAGAAAACATCTTTGCTATCACTGGACCCATCTTGAAGTAGGACTGGGCCAAATTGGCGAACTTCTTGAGCATCCGAGAGTCCTTTGAGAAGACTAAGCCGGAGTGGGAGGATACCTTTGTCAAATGCGCCGAGAGCATGGATGGGCTGGAATTCAAAATCGGAATGCTTCCACAGGTTACCATGGACGAAGTTGCCTTGATCGTGTCTAGATTCGTCGAACACACGGCAACTCGGGAAGATCGGGATGTGGTTCCTTGAAAATAGCTCTGGGTGCCAACTCAATGCTGTTAACCCTCAGTTCATTGAAGTCATTTTGGGAAACCCTAATTAGGGTTTATTTGTTTTGATCTTGGCCGTTGGCTCTTTTTTTAATCTGAGCCGTTTATTCAATTTATGAACTCTATATAAACTTGTTTACTCTCATTTGCAATTTGTGAAGTGAGTAATATGAAATTGTTGCGTTAGACCATTTCCGTTAATAAAAGCTCTTATGCATGATTTGCTTTGAATCACTTTTATTTTCAAGTGGTGTGCAAGGTTACATATCTCCTTCAACACTTTGATTAGAATTAGAGTAGAATTTTATTTGAATGTTTGTTGAATGAATGATAGATCTGATAGCGGTGATTGGTGAAATCTAGCTCATACTTTCTTTGGATAGATGATTTGTATCCAATGCGTAAAGTTAGACTGAGCTCTTAAATTGTGGATGCTTAACTTCAGTCTTATTCTGGACATGAAAATCATAATCACACCCCTAGAAGATTGCACTCACTTTGCGTAGTTGTCCCAAGGAGGCGAAACGAAGTGTGGTTCCTTATTTCACCTAATCATTGTCGTCTCTTGAATTCTTAGGATTAGATAAGCACTCCTAAACCCTTATCTTTTTTTATATTTTTTTGGAAATCCTAAAATTGAGAAAACCCAAATAGAAAGAGCCTTCAATGTCAAAACCATCTAAGTCCTTAGCTTGCAAATAAATTCTAACGTAAGTCCCCTTGTGATTACCAGCAAATCACAACGCCCACTCATCTTATCCACACGTCAAGACCTGACAAAAGAAACCTTGGAATCGCCATATGATCTTCTCGCAATCTTAGCATACGTGGTGATTTTTCAAGAGAGGATAGAGTGTCTTTGGGCATTTTATTCTGTGTTCGGTGGGTATTAAAATGCACACCAATAGGACCTTAGGTGATGATGCAAGGATTTGAGTTACCTCATTGAGATCTGGAAAGTGTTGACGTGTGTTTTATGACAACGCCAGCATAGAATAAAATGTCCAATGGCCACTCTATTCTCTCTTGATCAAAGTGTTCCGCATGCTAAGATTGCGTGAAAGTTCATGCGGTCGACTCCAAGGTTCCTTTAATGCGAATAGACTCAGTTGGTTGATGTGAATATGTTGGGTATTCCAAGGGGACTTACGTAATTGTTCGACTTTATATGCTCAAGCAAATGAAGGATTTTGACTATGATGTTTTGGTATTTGAACGGATCGGGAAATGCTGAATTTGAAGGAGGTAGGGATAGGAATTCTACGATCTATTTCTACGGACGGAATGCAAGGATTAACTTTGACAGTCTTCAAACCAAACTTCGTTTCGTCTCCCCTTCGGACAACTCTGACAAAGCTGGTGCAATCTTCAAAGGATGGATGAGATGTTCAAATTGAGATTCACCATGCACACCCCTTCACAACGAAGCAAGTGGGCACATTGAACACAATCGAAGATAAGTGCTGAGATTCCAGTTGACCACGCAGGAGCAGACTTACCGTCAGCAAGTCCGCCAATGGTATGGATACGGGAAGATATGCCCAAACTAATGTCACATTCCACAATTAGCAATACTTGCATGAAAACAAATCTACTTTACTTTACTCTATTCGAATCAGAAGGACGAAAAGATCTCGTCAACTGCCCACAACACAAAATGAAGTCACCAATCAATGAAATCTTAATATCATGAGAGTCTTACACACAATCTTTTGCAAAAACTTTCAAAGGGAAAGTCTTTCTTTCCTTTCCAACTAAGCTAACTCCTAGCTCTACTTTAACTTCTATCAATCTCTATCTCTGTCTAGCTCTGATCTATCTCTGATTCTAATTCTAACTATTTACAAATGAGGGGGGATGCCCCTTTTATAGTGAGTCCAATTAGTGGACGGTTCAGATCTGATTACAATAAAGGGCTCAGATTGAGCCACCTATGCCCTAATTAGGGTTTCTGCCCTAAAAACCACCACCGAGAGGAGTGGGGCAATGAATGCGCCCTCCACTCCTCATCAATGCACCACACCCTGCCATCAATGCACGTCGTCTCCCTCTAGAAGGTCATCGTTCAGAAGGGCGTTTCCTTTCTCCTTCTCGCTGGCTGCAAATCTGATGAATCTGGCTAAGACTGCCTCAACTTCCTGATCGAAGATAGGAGGAATGTGATCCAACTGAAACTCTAAAACTGCAACTGTTTGCCCATGTTGGGCATATGATTTCTTCCAGGCAACAAGGGCGTCCTGGGTGTTTTGTATGATACTGGAGAACGTGGCTGTGTTCTCGAAATCATCCTATGTGAAGGTCTTCACCTCAGAGAAGAATGGCGCCAATCTGTCTTTCAATCCATCTGCAGTTACCTCTTCAGCAGTCAACCTCTTGGCAAAGATTGCCTCCAACGTGTTGAGAATTCCATCTAAGATGTTCGTCATGGCCTTTCTGACCCTGACAGAATCTGCCTGTGATGCATCATAGAATCCCCGACTTGTGACTACTGAAGAATACCATTTGGCGAAGTCGTATCTATCTCCCTGTTGGATAACACCTCCCTCAACCAAAGTCTGTTGAGGTATTCTCATCAAGGCCCCTAAACGGAGAACAACTCTCGTCTGATAGATGCGAGCCTCACCCCAAGCATGGTTAACTGCCTCCATTCTGGCCATAACATTGGAAGCTTGCCCATAGGCATGTGCAAGATCTTCCATGAACTTTCTTGTTTCTATACGCACACTGGCAACCCACTTGTCTGCCTGCTGTGCCATTCTCTTCAAATCTTCTAACCCACTGATTGACTCCCTAGAAAACTCAGCTGGAAGCTCAATTGCCGGATTTTCTTGCCCACAAGGACGAGACAAGTGCTGTACGTAGCCAATTAGTGTCTTGTGCTCTACCTTAAACCTTTTGTATTTGTCTTCAACATGGGACAATCTATCCTTGAGTGCTCGATAGGAATTATCGCACTCCTCTACCACTTGTGCTCCAGTAGGGCGGCCCAGTTCCATAGTTGTCACAACATAGTTCTCAGGAACGGCCTCGTCCCTGTCACATTCTACCCGAGGAACTGCCATATGCAAGGTTAGGGATCCATCCTCATCTGTGGATATTTTGGAGAACTTCCTAGCCTTTTTCTTTGCTGGAGGTGCGCTGATCCTTTGTAATAATTCCTCCATCTCGGCTGCGAGATCGGTCTCATCCATGGGATCACGTCTCATTCTGTCCCTTAGCCATTCTGGCACCTCCTGCCGCATGTCAGATATAATAAAAGGCCGTTCTACCTCAGCCTCTACCTCGTGAACCTCTCCTTTGCCATCGTTCTGACGAGGCTCACCGTCATCAATAGGCTCCGGTCTCCCGAGCTTTGGGCATCCTGATCTGAAGTAGCATCACCCTCAAGAGCCGCCTCATTTTCTTGCTGAAATTGAGTATCAGTAGCCGTCCCCTCATCTGTCTCTTGCTGATTTTCCTGCTGATGATCTTCTTGGGGCATGTTGATGCTCTGACCCACTGATTCTCTACGAGGTGGTTGACTCTCCACTCGCACCGTCTGCTCTACATCCAATCTCTCCCTCTGATCAACAAATAACGACACCTCCTGTAAGCTTGGAGAGTGTGTCTGAGATGGCGTATGCATGGACTCCTCAACTACCACTGGCTCAGGTTGAACTGGCTCCTTTCCTCTAGGCTCTGGAGTTGGGTTACTCCGTCTCCTCTGATTAGTTGTCTACAATGTGCTGTCTCCCATCAAATTGTAGGTAAAGGGGATTTGGCCTTCCCTTGAGTCGGCTGACATGCCTCTCTACCCAACTCCGTGTAAATGTCAAGACTGGGATACAAAGTGTATCCAAGTCAGTGATTTCTGGCTCACACCAATCTGAGAGAGGTAAAGGTGTATCTCTTACTATCTCGTAGTCAGCCTGTACTACGTTTATATCTTCCTCAATTTGATCTGGCACTGGGATGATCTCACACTCTCTGACCATCCCCAACGATATCCGAGAGAACATCCTCTTTTTGACTTCGATCTTATCCACTGCACTAGCCCAAAAGTCCTCGATTTGCACCTTGTGCCTGAACTCTTCTATCAATATCCACCTGATGTTTCTGTGGGGATCGTAGTAATGCCTGCTGGTGTGATAGGAAAGGTGGAAGAATTGGAGCTCCGCTTCTGCCTCTCTTGCTGCTTGCAATGATGGGCAGATTTCATCTGAATTTCCCATAGTAATCGGGAATCCGAGTCCACCTTTCTTCTTCTTCTTCTGAATCTTATCATAGGCAATCAGATGCCTAGATACTTCCAGCATCGCTATCCTGTTTGTGGGATACCGAGGCAATCTGTATGGATAGGAGGAAAATCCTTGCAGCCTTATGTAGGTGAATTTTGGAAATTGGATAAACCAACATCCGAATTTCTCAATCATTTCTTGTGCCTCCCTTGATATTCTGTGGTGGGTTCTCTGCTGCAAGGTCCTCGTGATATGCATTATAAAGGCATCATTAACCCTCTTGTAATTAGTTGTGCTTGTCAGATGCAACTGTGGACAAGCCTCATATATCTTAAACTGATGGGAACCGCAACCGATTGGTTCCTTGTAAGATATCCCTCTGTATCTCGTCATGCGAGCCAACATATAGACAAGGTAGGAGCCCATGTAAAATGTCTTCGTTCTCCTCATGCCACGAAGCTGCTCATGTATGTTATCACTGATCATCAGTGCCCAATCCATGTAATCTTTTCCCTCTAACACCAAGTTGACAAAATAGAACATCCAAGGTTCAAAGATGAACGCTTGGGGGCAACCTCCAACTCTGCTCAGCATCATAATGAGATCACCAAACTCTTGTCTCAAGTCCTCTAAGATTATCTGCTTGGGCAATTTAGTGCGAGTTGGCTTGGGTTTAATCATCCACCTAGTGTTTATGAAATCAGCACACTGGTCTGTGGTGGATGAGTACATCTTTCTAGCTCTCTCTTTCGTCTTGTAGATCATCTTCTCATGAACTGGAATCCCGAATGCCTCTCCGATCGCTTTAGGTGTCAGGTTAGCCAACACCTTGCCATCTGGTGAAGTGACTGTTCTCTGTTCTGCATTGTAGTGGTAGGCGCATTCCATGATGAGTTCTGGACACCGGATAGCTGGTGGAAAGTTGGCAGCTGCATACAATCCAGTTCTGACAATACTGTGTGAAGTCACTGACGGGTGATGGCCTCCAGTCCCCAATATCCTTCTTCTGAATGCTTCCATTTTGAATGAGCCTAAGTTCGTGTCAGCTAGCTTGCCGAGCTTGGATGAAAATTTGGATTCTGGCAAGAATGACTTGCCCAATTTCTTGATCACAGCCTGTCTGGACTCGGTGTGGTTGTTTCTACCTACAGCTCTTCTGCTTGATTCGGCCATTCTGCAAAAGGGCAAGAGAGTCATTAGAAAACAAGATTCTATAAAACAATATATTGCTTTTGAGGGTGCCTCTTCACCTTCCCTAGGCGCATAAGAGGGGGGTTGACTTCCTTTTCCAAGCGCATTTTCCATATGTGAAAGACTTTCCACGCCTAGAGTGACTGCTTAGCTTCCTTGGGCGCATTTGCTAGTGTGAGAGGGAAATCTCTTTGCCTTAGGCGCATATTGGCTTGTGAGGGGGAAAATACTATGTCCATGGTGACTTTTCACCTCCCCTTGGTGCATTTTAGCATGTAGACTTCCCTGCCCTAGGCGCACTTGAGGATGCCTTAGGAAAATTTGATGTCTCAGTGAATATTTCTATGGCTTTGGGTGACCTTTCACCTTCCCTAGGTGCATATGGGGGTATGAGGAGGAAAATCTCTTGCCTTAGAAGAATTTCTATGCCTCTTCAAGGCGCATTTCATCCTTGCTCAAGGAAATCTCATACTTAGAAATTCTTGTATCTTTCATTTCTCCCGGGCATGTATGAGGGTGTGTGCCTGTCATCTATCATTTATGAATTTACAACGCCCTAACCCTGTTCTGGGTTTCTATTTTTAGTAAAATTAGGGTTTCATTGATTTTCACCCTGTTCTGAACTGGAACTAGCGTGGTTGTGCCTCCATCTGGTGTTGCCATCCTGTTCACATCTTATCCGGCACAATACATGCTATTTTTAGCCATTTGCCATTTTTAGCAAACCCTAGAATTGATCAATTTCTGTATTTCTGTTTGCTTTGAAATTCACTCCAGTTGCTTTTGATGCTGTGAGAGACTTGTTCATACTTGCTTCTGGTGATGACACGCTATTTTTAGCCACCTGCTATTTATAGTAAGTTTGAAAGTTGCCCGTCTTCGATAGCTCTATTTGACCTGAAACTTGCTATGTCTACTCCTGATAACTTGAGTGCTCTGTTCATACCGACTTCCGGCGTAGATTTGCTATTTATAGCCGTGTCCTGACTTACTAAAAATAGTAAGTCCTCCGATTTTGCTCAAAATTTGCTAGTAGGTAGCTCGAAGGATGCTAATCATGGTGGCGTGCTTTGTTCTGACATCTTTGCATTTCGCTTCATCTATTTTTAGACATGGCAGGGAAACCCTAATCTGACTTGCATGTGTTCCCGATTGCCCTTGGCTGCTCTGATCTCTACTGCTTGTCGTTTTGTTCGCTGGAATGAAGTGCTAGGTAGCTGCTGGATTGCTATTGCTATTTATACTAAGTGTCCAGAAAGTGGTCCATCGGATGTCGGACGAGTTTGCGTGTCACAGTGCTTGTGGGATCTCAAAAAACTTAGAAAAACCCAGAAAACTGGTCAAAGTTCTGGCACTGGCTAAAAATAGTAAGTCCTTGAAAATTGATCCATTATGTTTGCATGTCACACCACTGCGAAGCTCTCGCAAAACCCAGATGGAATATCCGGACATGCATTGAAAATTCTTGCATGCAAACCCTAAAAATAGCCTCAGAAGGTTGACCTCTGAAAGTCCCCGACTTGATTTGCATGTTACACCATCACGAAGGTCTTGGAAAACCCAGATCAATTCTCCTGTCATTCACCGGAGAATTGCTTGTCTAAACCTCGAAAATAGCCTCCGAAGATTGAACTGCTAAAAACAGTCAGTTGTCTGAATCTGTTCAAATTTCATATGTAGGCACTCTGAAGTTGCCTGATTGTGCTGAAGTAGTTAGAATCCCAAAATCTTGAGGAACAAGCCTCAAATTAGGCACTTACTAAAAATAGTAAGTGGTCGGATTTTAGTGAGATTTTAGGGGGATTCTGCCTTGAGCTTTCTGAATGTGTTGTTGCACTTAGATTTCACCAAAAGGACATCCCCGAAAGGACGAAAAATCAGAGACAGAGAGAACCAAAGCCAAAAGAGCAGAATGGAGCAAAAATTAGGGGGTACCCATCTTGGATGGGGTGATGTGTGAAAAGGTCACAACAGAAAGTTCTCCTTGGTTTCGTTTGTTTCTGCATAATCCACTGAATAGTCCACAAAGGGTTGAACACCCCTTGGTTTTGGTGGGGGAACCACCCTTGGAGCACTTGATGCTTTTGGTATATCAATTTGAGGCATTGGTTGCTCAACCTCCTCTTCCATTGGCCTTTCTTCTTCTCTAACTAGTCCTTGAGGTTTTGCAGGGATCCTAGGAGTAAGATTAGCCACATTGTCAAGGATGATTTGTATTTGGACAATGAGATCCTTAATATCTTTGTAAGCTCCTGGATAATTAGGGTTGGCATTTTTCCTTTGTTCCCCCCCGCCCCCCCCCCCCCTTTCAAAATTGTCACCCAAGCACCTTTTCTCTTCTACACTTTTGAATTTGAAACTGCACTTCTAATTATGTCCTCAACCTTGCCAAACTCATGAGATAAATGTGCCTTTTCGACTCTTTCCTTGACTTGGTTGATGAAGTGCTTTGGATCACAATATCTCTTTTTATCAACATTCATCGTATAAGGTTGCAGCAAAGGATAAATCAATTCTAGCCCTTCCTTAGCATTGGTTAAAAAATCGACATACACCATTGTGGAAGTTAACATTGAGCCTTTCTTGTTTGCCATCAAGTTAAATTTATCTATTTCATTTAATTGCCAAATTATTCCTAAAAAGGCAATTCTATTAGGCACAACTCTAAGAGGATGTGAGGCTACACCTGAGCTCCATGCATCTTGATGATTGTTGTGCTTGAGTGGAGAAACTAGTCTCCTCAATTATGATCAATACTAGCATCAAGATTTCTTTCCTTGGGTCTCAAAAAATTCATTACCTTTTTTGATAGCTTGGTGTTACTCTTGAATCCAAGATTGTCCATTACCAATTGCACAAATCAATTTTCAAATATAATATAATTTGCTGTTGGACAATGCATGTCCCAAATATGTGTCCATCCTTGGATTGGTAGTGGCAATCCTTCTTCATTTTGAAATCTTAATTGCATGGCTGGGCTCCAGATGGATTTTCCACTGTACAACAAAATGTGGCAAAGCAAGGAATACCATTTAAATTATATCACTCTGTTGTTTGTCTTGATTTCCTTCAAACATTTATGAATTCCTTATGCAATAAATTATGCAAAATAAAAAATTCTAATCAGATTCCTGTTTTGAATTTCAACAACCATCATCATCAAATGCATAGGCATTTGTACTTTGCAATCTACACCCAAAACTTAACATTGGGCAAATCGGTGTTAACAAAATAATCCTCAAAGATATCATAATTGAAAGATTCAACCTTGTCATTGGTAAACCTCACAATTCTCTTGCCATGATCCTATGATGAGGCAACCACATTACTTTGTAATTGTGCCCATCCCTAGAATATTCTTTGCATAGTGAGTTAAAATCTATTGGAATATTTGCCATTGAATTCAAGTTGAACACCTTACAAATGAAATTCCTATCTAGTTTAGGGAGCACACCACCTTTGTTGTTCAAAATTACCTTGGAATCAACATCATAATTATTGGCAATGGCCCTTACCAAGTCTACATTAACGAACACATTGGGCACTACTTGCCTACCAACATCTAAATTCCAAATATTTGAGATAGGCCTTGCAACATTGCACCTCCAGAAAGCATACTTAAACAATTCCCAGCCTTGGACTGGAATAGCTACATCTCTAATGACTTTAGCTCTACCAATCAACTTGTCTGAAAGAATTCCAGGCCCTTGTGCATGCTTTGACTTTTTTGATGAACTTGGGAGTTGACTAAATATATCCTTGTTGAATCCCCTTTTCAATTTACTGGTTTGGGATGGTGTTCGACTCATTTTAGGGTATGATAGAATTAGGGTTTATGATTAAATCATAATTCCGGGTTTATTTTTCTACAAAACTATCTTAGATTATTTACAAATGCTAACAATACCCTCACAATGTAGAAGACCTTATTTGCAAAGCACTGACAATGATAATTTTGACATACCCATTTTTCAGTTTGCAAAAAGCCTAGTTTTTTGTAGACACGACCTTTGGAGCAGCTTGAGAAACTTAATTTCTCACAAACAACTTTTAGCTCGTATGAATGAGTAATTGAATGAAATCATTTCAGGCATATCATCCATGTGGTAGAAAACTCACTTTTGTAGTTATGGCTCAAATGAGCAAAAATTGCGAATTCTCCATAACTGTTTTCATGTTTGAGTGTCAACCATTGATCTTGGTGGGAGCTATCGTAATCAACTGTGAGCGCACATCACATCCTTAGTGCAATTTCCTTTTGAAAATTCATTCACCAAGTTGTGCTACAAAGTCTGCATGTGCTGCAATTAGAATTGGCCACATGTAAAGTAGCTTAGAGTTATGGGGTCGGCCCCACCTTTGCTATTGGGCTCTTCAAATGGAGCTGCTTGGTTGCCTTTACCTTTACATGGTGGCACTTCTTGTCTCCATGGCGCATAAGCGCAACTTTGGATTGCTCTTGCTTTTAGAACTTGCACAACACAAGAAATATGCGTTGCAATGAGAATCAACCATGTATTGCCCAATCACCTTTTGTTATTAGTCACCTTCATTTGGTTTTCATAATCAGGCAGGTGCTGACTATGCACCACGTCTCCTTATAGCGCATGAGCGCAACTTCAAGTCTTTCAACTTTAATGGAACTGTGCCATGCTATGGAAACGCGCTCTAATGATATCACACCATCTGTATTTGATTTGATTGTTATGTAGATAAGGAAAGCAATGCTTGGAGAAGACATGCGATAGGCTAGCTCGATGGTTTAATTTTACAAGGAATCAATTTGTACCAAATTACGTTGAAAGAAACACTTGCGCTACCAATTGAAAGATGACATCATTATCTTGGAAAAGCATTGGGACACATAAGACACAACAATGATATATAATGGAAAGAACTTGGCTATATTGTGCATGAGTGCAACTTCAAGTTGTTTGGCTTTTGAGAAAAAGCATTGTGAGATAATATGCATGACAATAAAATTATGACATATGTATACCAATAAAGACTTAGTGGGGAGCATTGTGTTGGGCATATAAAAGTGACTTAAGTGATTAAATAGTGCACATGATGAAAAGGATAAGGCTGGTAACCAGGAACTAGGTACGGTCACCGAATGATTAGAAAGGAATGCAAGTCACTAGTCAACATCTTAACATCTTATGACGGCTTGAGTAAATCATTGATCAAACAAAACATTAAAACATTTAATACAAGCCCTAAAATCCTAAAAGTTTGAAAACTGTGTCAATCTCCCATATAATCAAGGGTTTGATAAAATATTCAGAATGAGCTTTTTCTCCTCAAAGCCCCCTTTGATAAGCACTTTTTGGAATAATAAAATATTATTATTTGTATCCTTTTATTTTCACTCCAAAAAGTGACTTTAGACTCCTTTTAAATAATTAAATATAAGTTGTCTTCTAATTTTTTACTTTTTTGACAACTTAACATTAACTATTTAATTATTTGATATTTTCCACACATCTTACAAAAAATATCAAAATGGACCAAATATGAGTTTTGACCACGCCAAAATAATTTCAAGCTATCAAGATATCGAACTTTATGAAAATTGGCGCTTTCCAAAAATAGCAAACTTTTCCAAGAAGTATGGAGAGCTCCATTAATGTCAAAACTGCATTTGGAAAGTACAATTGGATTCATCTTGATTTTCTGAACTCACTGTCACTATCAGAATCCCTTTATGATAAAGTTGGCATTCTCTAAGAATTTTGAAACTTTCCAAGAATGTTGGAATGGACCGAAAAGGGACATTACAGCTTGTGATACCTGTACATTTCCTCATGCATTTTTGCATGCCGAAAACATTAACACTTGAGGTCACTATTGACATGAAAAATAAAATAATTAACTGCTATTATAAATGCTTTCTTAACCACATGTTAAGATGTAAGCCTGATTGATTTTTGATATGAATGTGTATGGAGTAAAGATTTCTTCATATTAGATGGAGCATTACATTTGTTAATACTGTAAAACTGTGTTATACTGTGCTTGTAATACTGTTATGTGGATATGAAAATGTAACTGTTTCTGAGATCACTATTGACTTGAAAAATGTAACTGCTATTATAATGCTTTCTTGGCCACATATTAAGGTGTAAGCCTGACTGTTTTTTGATATGAATATTTATGGACTCAAGATTTGATATTAGGTGGAGCATTACATTTGTTAATAGTAATACTGTAAAACTGTGTTATACCTTGCTTGTGATACCTGTATTCAGACATGAAAAATGTAACTGCTATTATAAAATTCTTTCTTAACCACATATTAAGGTGTATGCCTGATTGGCTCATAGTATGAATATGTATATTATGAAGATTCCATATTAGATGGAGCATTACATTTGTTACTAATGGAACTAAAAATTAGTTCCATGTCCTATTGCCTGACAAGCAAAATGATGTTCTTTCCCTTTTTAAATTTACTTTGGTTGATAGGTCTTGAGTGGCAGCTTTGGTTGGAACTGACATGCTTTTTATTTTTTGAGTTCCAATACATTTAGGTCTTGTTTACAAGGAAAGATCTTGGCCAAATTGCTTTTTAACATTTATTAGTAATTTTCTGGATTATGAACCTTGCTGGAAAGGAATTATTGCCTTCCTTTTAAAAAATCCCAAACAATGTTAGTATTCATATGTTCAGCTTATTGATGAGGGTTAGATTCTACATACAATGAGTGATGTGTTTATCATTGGTTTCTAATTTTTTGTTCTTGGTCAAGTACACTTTGTTTTAATGAGTTCCTATTTTGCTTTTTTGAATATACAGTCTGCCCTTTAAGTTTCCCTGATCCTTCAGAGGTGGCAAGAGACTGTTCTCAGGCCCTAAAAAATCAATCAAAATGCTGTACGACACTGGACAGTTATATCTCTGGAGTTCAACAGCAAAGTCTCATCACAAATTTGCAAGCTTTGGACTGTGCTGCCTCTCTTGGTGTCATGCTTCAGAGAAAGAATATTACAGAGAACATTTACATTCTTTGCCGTGTAAACCTGAAGGACTTCTCTCTTCAAGGTTGTTTCTAATTTTCCTCTTAATAAGCATAATTTAGTTATGCTGCATATTTGTATTGAAGCTTCAAATTGGCACATTGGAATATGATTTGTCTGATGCATTTAGTTTTTTGATATATAAAACTTGAGATGTATTTGTCATTATCTGATCCTTTCCTGTTTGTGTTGTGACTATGATTGGGGCCCCACCTATGTATGATAGCATTCGGATCACAAGGTACTAATTGTTGCTTAATGTATCTGAACTATACTTTAGCTGTATTTAGATTTTTTACAATCTGATGATGTCAGTCTGTGCAAGATAGTTATTACTATCATTTGACACATTCTAATATGGTAAAGGGATTTGCATTCAACATCCAATTATTTTAAATGACATTAAAATCCCTTAAGAAATAGCCAACATTGTGAATGGTTACATGGTAATCCATCTTGCTTGTCTTGAACTATGTTGAGTAATCTTGTTGAGTTCCTGTGACAAATAATTTTTTTTTTTTAATAAATGTTTGCATTCAATGACTGTCGAAATATTTATCCCAGATGCAGGCTGTCTTCTTCGAAGTTTGCCTTCAGATGCAATGATTGACAAGTCTTCTGGTATAAGTTTCACATGTGACCTAAATGATAATATTGCCGCTCCTTGGCCTCATTTGTCTCATTCGTCAACGCCTTCATCTTGCAATAAAGGTATCAATCTACTTTTAGATTAATGTCAATGAAAATCTGTGAATGCAATTATCTCTTTATTGTTATGGTTGTGCATGACTTATGTAAATATACTTATTTGACATTTGTATGTCCTATTCCAAATGAATTATATTCTAAGCTTTCAGATAAATTGCTGTATTCTTTTGCGATAATGTATTTGTATCTCAACCTTATCTATGAAATGATATATGATATTCAATATTCATTATTAACAAGGAGAGGAATACTCCTTTAAGTAATAAAGTACAAAACAATGTTTCTAAAAAGAAACTTTGTGAATTAAAGAAACAAACTTAAAAATTGCTAAAAACTAGCTGAAGTAAACTAACAACTAAGATGACTTGTAAATATTGTGATAATACTTTAATACCCTCCCTTAATGGTCATTCTACTAACTACATGTAATGTCCCCATTTTTGCCTTTCGCCCTTCAATGCCTGATAGCCTATTTTTAGAAGCCCATAGGTTTGTCAGAGGTAAAATTAGGGTTTCGTATGCTATTGGGATTCTGGAGCAGTTTTGAGGGTTTTCATGTATGAGTTTCTGATGCATGTCCGGTGATGTTTTATGGGTTTTTGGAGAGCTTCGAAATGGTGTGACATGCATCTCCATCAGACAACCTTTTTCGGAACTTGTTGTTTTTAGCCAACACATTGGAGTTTCGAGATTTAGAGTGTGAATTCTTTTTGGGTTTTCTCAGAGCTTCGCAATGGTATGACATGCAAAGTGAGCGGAGCAATTTTTCAGAATTTACTATTTTTAGTAAATTCTATTTTTAGCAGGACTCCAGTCGGCAACAACACAGTAAGCTTTTCACTTTGAACGGAGTAGTTGAGTTTTCCCTAATTTGTCTTTTTGAGGTGCATTTGTGAATAAATGATTTTAATATTTTAGGACTTTGGCCTAGCATAATAACTTCATGTTGTTTTTAAAAGTGGTCATAAAAGGGAGGACGTCTAATGAAAGAAATATTTAATATTTCTAAAGTCAGTTAATTATTTTAAGGATGGGGCGCCACTTTGGAGATGGTTATTATTTTATTAAAAGTTTATTATCTCCTTAAAGTTTGGATGCCAAAATAAGAGGGAAGAAATATTTTAAAAATAAAAATATTTTCAAGAGCAAGAAAGGAAGTTTTTTATGGAAAAGTTGAAGGGTCACCTCAAAACTTATAAAAGAAGGCCTTTGCTCTCTCATTTATGATCTTGGAAAATGTTGTAAAGTTATGTTGCTGAATTAATTTCAGAATCCGGCCAAGGGAAAGCTTAGCAAGTTTACTCCATTCTTCAGGCTTGAAACTATGGTACTCTAGATGGTTGTTTGAGAATGTGCTTCATCTAGAAGTGCATATTGTGCATCAAAGTGAAGATATTGGTGAAAATTTCCAGTTTTAATGTTGCTGGTTCACATACAGCTGAAATCAAATTTTGTTAGTAGTTTTGTGAATAAATTTTATTTCATTTTGGGCATTTGTGCTATGTGATTGTTGACCATGGGTGACCCTTTCCATGAAAGTTGAGATTTAATTTCAAAGAAATTGATTTTTAAGAGCAAAATCGCCCTTCCAGCCAAGCCGTACCCTCTTAGAGCACATTGGGATTCGTGCAAAATAAATGACGAGGATTTGATGCTGTTTTCTAATTTGTTTTTGGGCGCCATACTCCTAGAGAGCCTTTGCAAAAGATTTCAATCAATTCGGAGGTAATTTGGTGAAGTTATGAGCATTTAAGCGAGTTTGCAGTTGTTGGTAATTCATTTCCAGAATTGCAGATTTTATATAAGACTTGTTTCAATTTGAATTTCTAGTCTTTTCTTCATCAAGTTTAGTAGATATCTAATGTGGAATCATCTAGTATCTTTGTGCTTGAAAGTTATTGTAATATTTATGTAATTTGCAGCTCTTTTTCATATTGTAAGACTATAAACAATAGTACTGTTCCAATCTATTATTGCTGCATTTATTTCTTTAATTTCACATTAAGCACCCTTGGATGGTATACCACCGGTGTGGAGAAACGAATTGTTTAAGCTCTCTTGTACCCATTGTTGAGTGGATGCCTGCCGTAGCGGATGGATTGTTTATTTGTAATTTCATTCCCCCCATTGATTAAGTGGAAGTGTGTAAAAACTCTCATGGTTGGTTATCCGCCCAAGTTCTTTTTCAGTTTTATAATTAGTACTCTGCCATATGCTATCACCTCGCCTTCCAAGGATCTTGGTGAACATTCTTGGTGTTGAGTTTAATTCTTCTCTCTCAATTGTAATCAATTCAGTTATCGAGTTTATTAGATCCTAGGGATCCTTTGACCATATGCTCACCCCTCCTCCTCATCGGGTCTTAGGGCGCATTCTTGGTTAGAGTCACTATTCCACATCATTTTGGTTTTGGAGCTAACCTTAACGGGTGCATAGTTACATTGTATTTGATATTGAAAATCAAGAAAAAATTGAGAGGGTATCTTTCACTACACCAAGGCTACCCCAAAATTTTATAAATTTATTTGGACTTAGGGACTTGGTGAGAATGTTTCTAGTCTGATCCTTAGTTGGAACACATTGCAACATCACAAATCTATCTTCAACAATCTATCTAATGAAGTGACAATGAAGCTCAACATGCTTGGTTCACTCATGGAAGATTGAATTCTTAGCAAGCTTTAACACCCCTTGATTGTCACAAAACAAGGATGAGGTCCTGCTTGAAACATCTGCATGTCAACAAGCCTCCTTCGAAGCCATACTGCCTCACATGTTGCCTTGATTGTTCCTCGATACTCTGCTTCTATTGAGGAAAGAGCTACTGCCTACTACTTTTTGCTTGTCCATATGATTGCACCCATACCAAGATTGAAAACATACCCAGAAGTGGACTTCCTGTCATCAATTGAACTTGCCCAATCTAAATCTGTAAAGTCAACCAGCCTAGGATCTTTGCATTTGTTGTACAAAATGCCAAAATCAGGTGTCCCTTTCACATATCTCAATACTCATTTTGTTGCAACCCAGTGTTCTGCCTTAGGGGCAGCCATGAAACAAGAAATCTAGCTCACAACAAAAATGAGATTAGGTGTAGTGGCAGTAAGATAGATGAGGCTGCCCACTAGTTGCCTGAACACAGACTCGTTCACTATTAGTGAGTCTAATTTGGCTGAAAGTTTCAGCCCCTTTTCCATAGGAGTGGATGATATTTTGCAATCCTCCATCTTGAATTTCTCCAGCAAACTCCTGGCATACTTCGATTGAGAAATGAAGATATTGCCACCTGTTTGTGAAACTTCTACACCCAGATAATAGTGTAGGAGACCCAAGTCTGTCATCTCAAATGCCTGACACAAATTTGACTTGTTTTGTTCAATCAAATGTAATCTATTGCCAGTAATGATGATATCATCCACATAGATGACAAGAAGGATGATATCATTGCCAGTGTTCTTGACATACAAATTCGCATCTGAGGGACTCCACTGAAACCCTTGTGCAACAATGTACTTGTCAAACTTCAGGTACAATTCCTTAGGTGCCTGCTTTAGGCCATAAAGAGCCTTCAACAATTTGCATACCTTGTGCTCTTTGCCTGCAACCTTGAAACTAGGAGGTTGCGTCATGAAGACCTCTTCCTCCAAATCTCCATTGAGAAAGGCACTCTTCACGCTCGACTGGTGGACCTTCCAACCAAATTGTGCTGCCATGGCTAGGACAAGTTGGATGGTGCTCATCTTTGTTGTGGGAGTAAAGATTTCCTCATAATCAATACCTTCTATTTGCGAGAACCCCTTAGCCACCAACTGAGCCTTGTATTTATCCAGCACTCCATCAACCTTGTAGACCCATTTGCAGCCAATGGGTTTCTTCCCTGGTGGAAGATCTTACAGAACCCACGTGTTGTTCTTTAAAAGACTATGATGCTTAGAATCCATAGCTTTTTTCCCATTCAGGTTTACCCTTCGCTCCCAAATAATCTTGGGGCTCATAAACACTCTGAATGTTGGCCATAAGAGCAAAGTTTATTGTATTCTTTTTGCTCTTGCCTCTAGACGATCTTCCCTCAACAAACTCATCATCATAACATCACCAATGAGCTTCGCCCACCACTTAGGGCGAGGAGGAGATATATCTTCTTCCAAATCAGGATGATCATCATGACTTGGGCTACCTGGAATAATACCATCTTGATGCTGATCGAGGTTATCTTGAGGAAAATCTGTTGGTATAGGATCTTGCCTTGGAGATTCCTCAATGTCAGAATCATCAAAATATCTCCTTGTTGGTATAGGATCTTGCCTAGGAGATTCCACAATGTCAGAATCATCAAAATCCCTCCCTTTAGGTGGAGCTACTAAAATATTAGCTCCCAAATCCTTAAGTCTTCAGAGGCTGATCCACAAGACTCTTGATAGGAAAAGAGAGTAAAAAGGGCCCACTTTCCTCATCAAACACAACATCCCTGTTGAATGTCAAACGATCAGTGGCCACACCAATAAACCGATAGGCCTTATGATTGTCATTGTATCCTGTTAGCATCAACTTCTGGCTCTTTGAATCCAACTTGGTCCTCTTGGCATCTGGAATCCAAACATACACAATCGAACCAAAAACCTTAAGATGAGTGATTCTTGGTTTTCTCCCAGACCATGCTTCCTCTAGGGTCATCTTTTTGATGACCAGTGTGGGAGACTGGTTAAGAAGGTATATTGTAGTATACATTGCCTTAGCCCAAAACTTTTTGGGAACATTTTTGTTCTCTAACATACAATGGGCCATTTCCATGATGGTACGATTCCTTCACTCAACAACGCCATTCTGCTGAGGGGTATAGGGTGTAGTAAGCTGACACTTAATATCATGTTTAGCACAAAAGTCGGTGAACTGGTTGGAACAAAACTCACCCCCATTATCTAACCTAAGAGTTATGATTTGACATTTGGACTCTTTTTCAACTAATGCCTTAAACTTTTGAAATTCATTGAACACTTGTGACTTTGCCTTGAGAAAATACACATTTTCCTACTAAAATCATCAACAAACAAGAGGAAATACTTGGCACTAGTGACCAATGCAGTATCCATTGGTCCACAAACATCCGTATGGACTAGTTGTAGAATCTTGGATGCTTTCCAAGAATTTCCATCTGAAAAGGATTATGATGCTGCTTCTCTACTTGGCAAGCTTCACAAACACCATGGGCTTGCTGTTGAATCTCAGGTAACCCTTCTACCAAATTCTCTTGAGCCAATTGAGAGAGGTAGGCAATGTTGAGGTGCCCATATCGTTGATGCCAAAGAGTGCTAATAGAAGAACTCTTCGTAGCCATTGCACGCTCTTGAGGATCTCCAATATCAATCAACCAATACAAACCGTAAACCTTGAGGCCAACTGCCACAGTTTTCTTGGACTCCTTATCAACAATTCGACACTTGTGTGAATTGAAGATGATGTCCAACTTCAGATTGTGTTGCATGATTTGACTCACCGAGAGCAAATTGAGCTCCATGCCCAACACACATTATACATTGAGAAATATTAAATTTCTCCCACCAAATGTGATCTGAATGTTGTCCTTGCCGATAACTGTATACTCTTCACCACTACCAAAGCTGACGGAATTGGAGCAAGCCATATACTCTGTGAACCAATCTCTCATGTTTGTAAAATGTCGAGAGGCTCTAGAATCAATGTACCATGCAGATGTATTGACATGATCTGTTGGTAGTTTGGCCATCAATGCATAAGAGGTAGACTTTTGATTAGATTGCATAGATGCCATCCCTCTCGTTTTCCAAAAGCACAAAATCGAGGTAAAAATTTGTATTCAGTTGGAATGAATCCCAAGACAATCAGCTAGCACAACTCCCACGATTTGTAAAAAATTGTCAAAATAGAGGCTCAAAAAAAGCAAGAATTTTTTTTTATAGAAAAAACCTTTAGAAACTCAAGAAAAAGCAAATATTTTTTTCAAAAAAAGCAAAGATTTTTCAGAAAAAATCTTCAAAATTGTGATGATCAATTTTTATTTTATTTTCAAAAAACTCTTCAAAGTTTTAGAAGGTCTCTTTGGCAAGATATTGTTTTTCAACAGAGAGCAAAATTTTTTCCAGTAATTTTTTTTCAAAAAACTTTGAAAATAACGGCTTCAAAAACAAAAACCACAAATTGCATCAGTCGTTGGAAACCCTAGGCTGCAGCTTGAGATGCAGCCAAAACCCTAGATGAGCACTACAAATTCATAGAAATCTGCCCAAAACCTTGGCACCACGAATAGGAAAAAACCTTCATAGATTTTTGCGTGCCCAAAAATGAAGAAAAATGCCCATTAATCTCCAAAAATTTGTGCTGAAAAAATGCAAGAAATAGACATCCAAAATGCTCAGAAAACCCTTGAAAAATGATGGTGATAATAAATCCAGGCTACGCCCAAACACAGCCAAAAAACTGCCTTAGAAAATGGCAGAAAATCTTTGCGCAGGAGGCAGAAACATGCCCAGAAATACCGTCATGCCAGAAAAGGACCTTTGCGGGTGATATTGTAGAGATCCCGTCAGAAACAACACTCAAAACTATTCACGATATGTAGAAAATCGCATGAAATAATGCTGCCCACGAACTCTGCAGAAAATCACAATTTTTAGAATCGAAAGACCTTCAAAGTTTGACTGCAGCTCTTTCAAGAAAAACTGCATTTTTCCCGGACTCGAAAAGATTCGCGAAAATAACCAGAAACCCTGACGAACTTCGCTAGAGAGGAGCTGCAAACTTTCAGAAAAAAAACTGCGAATTTCTCTTTAAAAAAGCCTTGAAAATTTGATAAAAACCTTTGCGAAAAAAACTTCTGAAAATAGTGCACAAAAATTATGTGATTTTCTCCTCTCAAAATTTCTTTATGAAAAACCCTCAAATTTTTCAAAGTAAATCCTTGATTTTTATTTAAAAAATACGAGAAAAAAGCTTCTGAAAATTTCCCAAAAAATCTTCATGTAATCAGCCACGAGTTTTTATTTCTCAAAAAATTCGCCAAAAATGAGCCTATGCTTTGATACCATGAAATGATAATTGATATTCGATATTTATTATTAACAAAGGGAGGAATACTCCTTTAAGTAATAAAGTACAAGATGATGTTGTTTCTGAAAAGTTCTAAAAAGAAATGGTTGTGAACTAAAGAAACAAACTGAAAGTTGCTAAAAACTAATTGAAGTAAACTATCAGCTAAGATGACCATTAAATATTACAATAATACTTTAATAATCTACGTCCTAGTGTCTTAGCATAAACGATATCATAAAAGGGTTATTATTGATGACATGAAGATTTTTTGATGTCGTCACTTGATCTTTTTCAGGCGTTTCTATGCCTAGCTATTATATATCTTCTTGTGCTTGGATGTAGACTGACTTCCATTAGCTTCAAGTTTCAGTTGATTGCTTCTCTGTGAAGTGTAGGCTTGTTATAGTTTGTAAAAATCATTCTCTGCAGTGCAGTGGCTTTTCATTCTGGGCTTTTGAAGTACAATTCTAAAAATGTTATTAAATTTTGAATGTTGGGAAGTTGGTCATTTTCCTTGAAGACATTTGGCAGTGTTATGATAGTAGTTTTTATAGATGGAATGTCAAAGCAAATCTGGAATGCTTCCATTTGGGGATTATTAATGTGCATATGGTTGGCTCTTGAATTGATTGTTTGGAACCAGTGAACCAGTTTCATTAAAGTTCGACTTCTGGTCATGTGTCTGTCTTGTGTTTGTAAGGAAATATTCTTGTTATTTGAAACTTTAAAAACTTTCAGATGTTTGTCATATTGGACTTTGATTTTTTTTTCAAATTTTTATTAATTTTTATAACATTTCATTTAGTGGATTGATACTGGAATGATTCCCTTCATCTGTGTGCACTGTGCAGCAATTAACATGCCAGCTTTTCCAGCTGCAACATCAGCCTGCGATGGTATGCCATAAATAATAAATAAATATTGTCTTTCCTCGTTCTTTTTTGAGTTTTTCTCTCATACTAAATTAGATTGAGTTCATTGGGAAAGACTAAAGAGTCATGAACTTGCCTGGTGAGTATTCATGCTTGGATCAAAACATAAGATATAACTTCCTTTTTTGGACTTAACATCAAATCTTCATCTTGAAAGATTTAACATTTGCTTAATTGTTTCCTCCTTGTATTGAGAATATATATTTTACTTTTTTGTTTGTCAAATTTTATCTAATCTTGCTCTTTTTACATATTTCTGTTTTTGAGCAAGTCATTGCATGGTATGTGATTTCATATTTTATGGATGTTTTTTGCTAGAACACCTTCCTTCTTGCCTTTGATTGACAAATATCATATTTTCTATTTCAAACTCATTATTTAAATATGGACTTTGATCAGCTATTTGTTTCATATCAACGTTGAGACTGAGACATGGTTTGAAGATATACCAAGACCTGAATTTTGAATTTAGATTAGTTCTTAAATTTGTGTGTGTGTGTGTGCGTGCATTCATGGTAGGTTTCTTCTTGTTGCGTATTTTATTACTTTTTAAAAATTATAAACAATTCTTGTGCTGCAGCATCTGGGTTCTTACCTGTTATAGCACAGTTGGGTTATTCTAAATCTTATCTTTATAAGCAAAATCTTCACTGCAAGAAATTTAATTCAAACAGTTTCAGTCAATCTTGTCACGTGTCTCTGAGGGTTTAGCCAGGTTGGCAAGGCCTGGTTTACTTCTGAGTTTAATGATGAGGTGTAATGTCCTCTTTAGTGAATGTCCTTTATTTGCTCTAATTCCTTAATTTCAAAATTGCAAATGAATTAGAGAATACTTTTCACTCGATTGAAGCCTTGATTGAAGTCCTTCATTCCCAATCGATCTGGTCTTCACACTTAAAAAATATCGTTAGTGTTGATCAAGCAGATAAAAATCTACTATCCATACTTATTTAAAATATCGTAATTACTTATCTGATTTCATGTCTCTCGTGCCTCTTGATATTTTGCTCTAATCCCAAATGATCTTCCATTTATTTCCTTCTGCTGTTCATATTCAGATTTCTAATTCATTTCCCTTCATAGATTCTCCTAATAATATTTTGTTGCTTGGATAATAGATGTATTTTCTGTAGGTGATCTGATTTTCAAAAGATATTCTTTTATTGATGATTCGATGATCTAGTGTTAAGAATTTATCTTTTTCCTTTTTGCTGATCCATGGTCTTCCGCCCCTCATTTCCTTTACTCTCCTTCCTTTATATATATCCTTCATGAACAGTCGCATCTTTTCCTTAATACCCTTACCTTGGTAAGGGATACGTCTCTTCATGCCCAAGCGCTATCTTAGACTTTTCTAAATATTGATTATTTGTTCTCGGGGAATCGATTCCTAATCTTCCTTTATTTATTCCCAATGATCATTTGTTTGCCTAGGTTGAGATTAGTATTGTCAGCGATGAGTATTTCCTGGCCAGTGATTAGTGTGTTTAGGACAGACTGCAATATGTATGGTGGGGACATGTCACTTATATTATATATGATTGCATACATTGCTATCCATCGCTGCTGCTGCTTGTATTTTATACCACTATTTTATGTTCTATATTCCTCAATAAAATATATTCATTATTATTTTTATTTTAGTTTTATATATATTTTAATATATATTATGATAATTATGATGATATAAATATTGTAATTAGAATATTATTCTATATATATATAATTATAATTATAATTATATTATATTATATTTATCTCTGAGTATTATAATTATAATATTATCAATGATAATTATAAGTATAATAATATTTTAAATTGTATTTCTTTATACTTTTCTATTATAATAATGATATTTTAAATTACCTTCTTCTATATTTATATTTTTGATATGAGTATTCTATCCTTAACATGTTATTGTATATCTAAAAATATATATTAAGTGTATACTTATCTAAGATGCCCCTTTGTGATGGGGACATCACATGAGGTCAAAACACATGAAGGTGTACATCTGAATCATCCTCTTGTTTTTACCAGGGTGTTTCATATGGCAAATTGGTGTGCTGGCTTGGGCTATGTAATGGCTACCCCTGATTTTAAAAACCAAATCTAGAAACCACAAAGTTTTCTGCCTTCTATCATGCAGGCATTCTGTCAAACGCTTTGCAGGACTGCTGTTTCTGCTCTTTGTTTAATGGAGTTGAAGAGTTTTTTTTTGTTTAAATACTTTCAATGTAATATTCATCTATTGCTTACAGAAATAATTTCTTCATTCAAAGCAAATTTAATACATAACTGATGACATATTCAATAGAAATTGTAATTTTTTTTCATCTATGGCTACTACCATAACATTGCAATAACTTCCAACGACTGCACATTGTTCAACATCTAATACATCATATTGCTGACCTGGGAATGAAGATGTCAAATGCCTTTTCATCACTACAGTTCCAGCAATGGTATGGCTCCCATTTAAAGTGTACGGAAGCCTTGAAAGATCTGTACAGCAGCAACTCCAGGTATATGCATTGTTCTCAGTGGTGAATGGCAGATCTATACCTGCTTTCTTCTTCCCTTATTCCCATGTCACTTACCAAACTCCCTAATAGCTGTTGCGACTCCTTTTAAAATGAAGTGGCTGATGAAACAAGGCAGCAGCAGTCTCCAGGAAGTATTTGAACCAAACTAAAATTCTTCAAATCATGCTCATCTTAGCATAGCTGTCAAGGAAAATGATTCGATGCCTTTTTTTGGAGAGTTGACTAGCTAAGAATTTTCCACGGCAACCTTGTTCATTTAGAATTCTCCATTAAGTGCTGCGGCTTTTCAACAAGGAGGTGTGACTAAGTTTAATGCCATGATAGTTTAAGGAAAAGCTATTGACTTCCAAGTTCTTGCAGAGCCCCATATTTCTTTGAATATTCAAACCTGTATGACTCTTTTTGAAAAAATCGGAAAGGTTCAGGAAAGGAATATCATAGCAAATAAATATATATTAAAATCTTTTCTTGTAACCTTTGAAAATAATAGGTAATTTGCCTTCCAGCAACCCTTCACAAATCTTATTAAGCAACCCTTCACAAATCTTTATCAATGTTGTCTTGCTTGGCAAGAGTTCACAAAATTGAAATAAACCCTTCTACTCAATATCGGAATTTCCAAACAATAAAAACCTGTTTGTAGTTCCTAAATAAAACCACCTGCAAACTCTTGTAATACAAATATGAACCTTGTTTGGATCCGCCTCTAAATCTGAAATGAGAGTTTTTGTTCTCGTTTGCAAAGTCTTTATTGCACCATCAATCCCTGGTTGGAATCGCATTTCCTTCCGAGTTTTCGTCCCTCCGGTGAGAAATCTAGCCACAGGCACAAATCTCCAAAAGAGAAATTAACAATCTTCTAAATAATGCAAATGAGCTCACAAAACTCCTTTTATATCAAATCCGAAAGCTTTTTTGAGAATATAATATTAAATCACTTTATAAACTAAATAAATCTTATTACTCCAAAAAGTGATTTCTATTATTATTTAAACATTTCCGCCACCAATACTCACTTTATCAGTGTCCAACATTTAAAATTTTTGATGCTCATTGCAACGAGCTATTATACTAAGGTGCCCATTAAATTATTTTAATAAAATTAGCAAGCTTAGTAAAAGTAATTAAATTATAGTTCATTAATACATCCTAGTTGCTGAAATTGTTGAAAAGCATTGGAATCGAAATTTGATTGCATTGGAGTGATACTGATGATGAATAATGAGAATCATGCTCGACTGGGTGACTTACTATAAGTAGATTCTCTCCAAGAATCTTGGAAAACACACTAGAAGTCGGACATAACTTCAGAAATTGTCATTTGAGTCCTCTAGGCCATTTGAGCTCAGTGATAACATCAAATAACTCCTTTGATAAGATTGACACACACCGAGAAGGTTAGAGCCAACTACGATGCAAGAGAACCCAAAAATGGGGACATTACAAGCTAGGACATAAACAATCACCTTTACCTATGAAATACACATCTGAAACTATATACATATAAGTTAAGGTGTAAAATCAGCCTCTTGTTTTTATAAGGGGGTTTCATATGCGAAATTGGTGTGCTGGCTGGGGCTAATACATAAACAATCACCTTTAGCTTTAATATATACAGTTAGATCATACTCAAAGAAACATCAAAAATCTAATCTTTCACACAAGAGCAAACCCTGTCCAAAACCTATAAAATCACCTTTACCTTCACAATTTTATCTTTAATATTGCAAATAATTCTTGGGACATGTTTTAGAGAAGTCTCTAAATTTTAGGCTTTTACACAATGAAAGCAAATGCTGCAAGCTCACTCTGTTCTAATTCTTAGTTCTCCTCTTCCTAAATTAAAGACAATTACAACCATTGCTATTGGAAGATATGTCATCCATGCCTTTCATTGATTGATTACTTTTTCTAGTTGTGGTATTATTGTTTCAATGGAGTCATTTTGTGATATCTCTCAAATGAATCTTTTGATTTAATAGTATCCGATGCATGAGTTTACTTGGCAGTTAAGTAAATTTAGCTTGCACAAGGAACATGAGATTGTAAATACTATGCATAGAGTAAGTGTAGAGGCACTGTGATCTGGAATCAAGGTTTGTGATAGGTATTGAAATTCTACACTACCAATATAAACAATTGCAAGACAAAATACGAATAAAAACTCATATCAGCAATGAATGCACAAGAATATAACAATTAACATTTTATTGCATGGTGGTGTTCAGTTATGCATAAAGGAGTGCAAGAAGGACCTTGTATAAATCAACGCCCTTGTCTGTGGAAATGCTATTTAAAGAGCTCATAGTTGGTTGACAGGGTGCAATGTGGGTTTAAGTGTTTATAAATGTTTTCTAACTTACTACATTTAACCAACAAGTAAAATAATAAACAAGTTGACCCCACAAGCGTGGGTTTAACTGTTTATAACCATTTGCTACCTTACCACATTTAGCTGAAGTAAAATTACAAAATAAATTGGCCTCACAAGTAGTAATACTAAGTAACTAAATCGGAATCAAGTATGGTATGTGTGTATGATGTGCTAATATGATAATTTTCTTAGGGGGCCAGGGAAGTTTTTGGTTCGTCCATACAAAAAACATATAAAAATTATAAATATATAATTATATTTAAATAATGTAATATAATTAAATAATATTAATATTTAACTTTTTTTATTTTTTTTTTCAAGGTAAGTGCTATCAGAGGGGATAGCGCCCGAGTACAAACAAATTGTCATCACGACAACCGAACAAGGCAGGTAACAATTGAAAACCACTTCAAACAAGTACCCGGCGAAGAGAGAGAATAGGGACAAAGAGTCCCAACGAGCAACATAAAAATATATATATAAAATGTTACCTAATCCATATTGATTTATTTTATGAAATAATGTATACAACTAAATAATAAATATGTATACTTAAACATAGTTTAATGATAATATTAATATTAATGTATACTTAAAAGTTGATAAGTAAAATACTATAATATAAATATACTATAAATACTTATAAGATAAAGCTGATTTATTTAAAGTTTTAAACCTATCTTTTGCTGCATCATGTTAAAGTGAGTTGCAATTTGGGGGGCTACTAGAAAGATAGGGCAAGATCAATTCGTCCATTTGAGTGGGCATTCAACACTTTCAAAAGTTGACAAGAATGTGGAACTATAGATTTGCAATGAGGGCAGGGTGGCATTGCAAATGTTTCAATGCTATTCAATTCCTAGTTATGAGTAGGAAGAATATTGCTTTCTAACCTTCTTTCTCCCCATTGCCATTTGCACTTTGCAGTTGCTCTTCTCTCGTGGCATTCGAACTAGGATCCAATTTTGGAATGCTTTGTACCTAGAATCAGCTTGTATATGTGTTGTTTTGGTAACTTAGTATTAATACAATACTATGTTACCAAAAGATGCCACATGAATACAAGGTAAATGGAACACCATTCCCTTGTGGTCTACAAACAGGAAGGTCTCGCACACCAAGTTTAGTAGCCTACCCTCCTTTTATCTATTCATTGGTGTAGAGTTAGGATGTAGCATAGTTGCTATTCCCACTTATTGACAAGAGAGTGTACATAAAACTCTTTTGACTGCGAATGCCAATGATCAAGTGCACAAGATTGTTTTTCACCTACATTTTGTAAAACTAGTTTTGCTTTCTAGTTCACCATCTCCTCCACCATTGAAAAGAATCTTGGGTAGTCAATGCTAAGAGTTTGAGCTTGGTTCCCTTTGACCTTGGAAGAGACTGTTTAGAGTGTCATGTAATGGAGCCCAGAATATCTTTCGAGCATTGAATATAATTTTCTCATTCTAATAGGAATCCAAAATCATATAATTTTCTCCTTTTAGGTGTTATAATGGAACTGCCTTTACCTTAAGGGAAACCCTCTTTGCATCCCCTAGGGACATCCAACTTGGGCCTTTGAGCCTAGGGCATTCTATAGGAGATGTCATTGGATCTTATATTGGTTCCTTCACAGTTATTGGCATGGTAGTGGCTCCTCATCTAGTGATACAATTTAGACTTAGTTCATCCATTTTGACATAGTGGTGTCCTTGGCTCTATCTACCTTGGTGATGAGTCTTCTATCTTGCATATTTGGGCTATTTATGGTTATCTTGTTTTTCTCTTGGCAATTTTCCCATTTGATAGTGTGATGTCCCCTTTTGGTAAATTCTTGGTTTTATGCCTAATAAACAATAATAATTACTAAAAATTGCTATTAGTAATAACAAGTATCTACTTTACAGTAATATTCAAATTAGTACATAAAATATTATAATATTGAGAGTAATACACCATAGCTAAAACATCATAATAGTTAGATCTATAGTTCATAGCATCATTAATATTTGAATTCAAAATATCTTAACATCATTAATGATTATTCCAAGGCATATTCCTATAGCCAATCATATTAGGAATTCACTTGAAATGATTGCAAACAGCAATCTCAAGGATGGTTGTCCTTGTATTGCGAGAGCATGGGTGATCCTCATCCATCCATCTCAGGGTGGCATACTTGAGAAGGCCCTCAAGCCCAAGAGCACTCATCCGCCTTCTGACCGACGAACATGGCAGGATCTCAGAACCACTCCATCCCTCAATCCACCTTGGAGGCACACCATCCTCCTTGATCAAGCCCAAGAGTACTCATTTGCCTCCCAGCCCATGAGCATGGTAGGAGCTCCATTCCATCCATCTTGAGGTGGCTTGTTTGATAAGATGCATGAAGACTGCCTTCGTCAACAAGCGCAGGAGCACTCATATGCCTCTTGACCCATGAGCGCTGCATTTCGGGGTGGCATGCTTGATGAAGGGGAAAGGCTAGTACTTCATCTCTTGTGATCTCAAAAGGTTGATCAGTCCCCTTATTTGCAAAACACTTCTATAAATTCAAAATAAATTGCTAAAGGAGTCTACTATATTAATTGGTAATAAAATATCATTATGCAATAATGATATATATATTTTATATATATAGCTATTCCTAATTTATATTCTCAAACTTACTTCCCAATAATATTCTTGCTGAAAACAATATTTATTTCCAATAAATATCTTATGTTTCAGTTTCTTATTTTCCTTTTTCCAATCTCCTTCACTTCATGCCTCTCCGCAATGAAATGCCTTCCCCTTCATATCTTTAAATTAGAGCAAGTCATACCTCTTCATCACAATCGCTGCCCTTCAAGAGTCACTCCTCATCATAACCAAACACTACCCAAAACTCTTAATTCTATTTAATTAAATGCCTTTTTGGAATCATTGTTAATAATCTCCTTTTAACCATAGCCAATCTCTTTACTAGGATCGCTATGTAATATTTAATTCATTAAGGTTGTGATCTCGACAAGGCTGCGATTTGGTACTTGTGGTGAGGGCATGACAGTTCACCCTTCCCAAGATTGCTTGCCCTCAAGCAATATCAATTTTAGTCTGTCATTGAATCATTTTTGCCAATACCAGGATCCCAAATCAGTTGTGGAGATTTGTAATCCCTAGATCCTCCTTGTGATGTAATTGGCTTTGTTGTGACACTTTGATATAATTAGGAATTGGAAGTTCTAAACCAAGTGATGTTTTCTCTTATTATCTTGGTTATGTTCAATTCTGCACTATACTGATGTCCCTGAAGAGTTGTTAATGTACTTGCTAGACTGCCAATATAGTCATTTTAATATCATAAGTTTGATACCATTATCTAATTTGTGAGGACAATTTGTTGTCTTGTATTCTTCGGCTTTATATATTGCCTAATAATTCTCAATAACAAAACCAAGAGTTGGTAGCTGGCAAGGTTCGTAATTTAAGACAAGTTTTCTCTCATCCTCAAAGAGAAGAAACTAGAAAACATCTTGCAGCCCTACAATTCTTTCTAACCAATGATGACTGTAATTCTTTATTGGGATGTCTTAGGTTTTACCCATGGTAAGTCTTATCCTTAGATGTGTGAGATTCTTTTAGCCTTGAATTTGAGACTGCTGTTGATACTAATGAGTTAACCAATCTTGATTAGAGAGCTTAGCTATCGTCAATTAGTCGAAGTTTGGGTGCAATTATCTCACTTGTTTTGATATCACTTGTATGATTGTAAGAATAAAGTTGCTAAAGAACTACCAAATATGTTAAGCACTATGTATGAGGTGTTGTCCAAAGCTTCTAACTAACTTTACTTATTCTCGGTTGGTCACTATGGGAGCATTGGATGCATCGAAGATTCAAAATGGCCTGCTCCTAGTTCAGAAACGTAGTCATGACTTTGTGGATTTTAATTGGTTGGCTTCTTAAGAGACTAACAGTCCTAGGTCAAGATGATATCTTTGTGCACTTATATCTTGAAATTTGGAAGTAAGATAATGTGGAAATAAACACAAACCCATTTTTGTATCTTAGTTATGCCTAAGTTCCCATGACAACTAGTGATGGTAACATATGGATTTCTATTTGAGAAGTGAAAGTCAAGTTATATCATTAGATTTTATCATTAAATCTGTTGAGTTGTTAGAGAATGATTGATCATGTTCCTTCATTGGGAATCTTATGAACTAATAACTTGTAAGTGGAAGATCATGTAGGTCTCATAGCCTTGGTAACTACTTGTCCATGCCTAAAAGCTCTTTCCATCCTTTATACTACTCTTGGGGAGCCATCCGATAGGCCCTAGAGAATTACTTCTTGGCCATTGTGTTGGAAACAAAGTTCCATCTTTTGAAAGTCTTGATAATATCTTCGTAAGGAATGTAACCTTTGGATGCCCAATGCTACATTCGTATCTCCTATATTCGCTACTTAGAAATCTTCACTTATTTTATGTCTTCCCAAGGTGATACTTAGTTGACGATTCATTTGAAGAGCACACAAGAAATACTAAGAGGGGGAGGTAGGTGAATCAAAAATTTTAAAACCGAAAACCTCAAGAATCAGAAATCAGAACATTAAGAACAATCATGAACAAGATAAATACCATGAACACCATTACGTGGAAAACCCTTTCGGGTAAAAAACCACGGCAAAATATTGCTTTTATTGTCTTCAATGGGCACCAACCCAGTTTCACAAGTGAGCATCAACCCATTGAGAGCACCAATTCTCCTTCGAAGCACCAACTCTGAACCAACTGAAGCACCAAATCCGGTGTTGTTGAAGCACCGACTTCAGACTTCGAATACCAAACTGCATATACATAAACATTGTCCAAGCATAGAAAACCTTCTGCTCAAACTCTCAACATCATATTTTGATATCCCCAAAATTGCTATAGCTGATTATTCAGTTCAACATACTTAGAAATCTTCACAACTCTGCTAACACCTCTATAAGACTCCTTATGATTGATTATTGAGCAGCATCATTAATACCCTAAACTTCAGGTTTTTTATACAACTGTGCATACACTTCACACACCCCAAATAAAGATGACTCTCACAAAACTTTCATACTAACACCTCTCCTCACTCAGCTCGACAACACATAGCGTGTGCAGATTTTGAGCATCATTGAAACACAAAAACACTATATTCAGAGCATCAAAAATGTAGTCCTTAGAGCACGTCTTCTAGCATATTCAACCTTCTACACAAACAACCCATCGCTTTTCACAGTCGACTCCAACTCAATATCTTCCTTGGGTATCTGCAACACACCAAATAGCTCATATCAATTAGAGGCTAAAGATAGCTTTAAGAAGCATAACTACATACTATATCCATGAGACTTAGCTTCAGCTCTTTCCCATATACCCAAGTTATAGAATAACAACAATGGATGTTCACATTTGTTGTCTTTCTCAACCCCACACTCTAACACACACTATCCATTTCACAGTCCATACCCAAAGAATAAATGGTGGCACAAATAGAATAATCGATACAAAAAGGGGCTCTTGAATCAACTTCACATCAACTGACTTGGCTTATCAAGCCTTCAAAGATGGTCCTATATATAACAAAGACCATATAAAAACCAGAAAACAACTCACGGGATGCCAAAAATAAATGAATGAGGTCAGTTAATCATGGACAGGTCTCCAAAGGATTTTTATTGCAAAGATGAGGCCATTTTCAATACACAGCCTATCCATTACAAAAATAATCGAAGGAAATTCATTCTTGAAAGAATACGATTTCAGTCAAACAATAACAATCACCCAATAGAATGTGAAGCCAATGCAACACGCACCCTTCATGGAAATTACCAACCCGCCAAGTAAATGAATAAGGATTCAATGAATAGTTTTTTAATTTTTAAACCCACATCCCTTTTTAAATGAAACGTTCTAGAAAGATATATGGCGCTAAAGCCTGATGAGACGAAGAAGCGACAACAAAAAAAAAAACTGCCAAAAATCACAAATATCTGAAGTTGTTGAAGGTCAAAGGAAGACTTGTCAGAAATTATGAAAGCCGTTGATGATAGAGATGCATTCACTAAGACGTTACAAAAAGAATCGCCCAAATTTGCTGAGGCACGTCTCAATATTTCTAAAGGAGATTAAAGACGTAGGCAGAATAAGAATCGTGTCAAAGCCATTTACACGACCCATAGACACATTCAACACAAATAATTTTTCATTAAATTTTAAGCCACCACCATTCAAAGTTCGCATAAAACAAATATAAGCCTCCTTACTCATAAAAATCGTTAACTGATATGAAATAGATAGTCGCCTCATAAAGAAATTTTGCCTCTAAAAATATAAACCTTAAGTTGTTGATGCATAGAGGTAAATAAACGGACCCCGCAAAAAGAATTTCCTTTGAAGAATTCTCAACCTACTGATAAAGCATGCTGAGATGGCACAAATGCTGACAAGGAGTTGAAACAGATAAGCAAGCTGCTGAAACAAACCGGTAGGCAGTTGAAGCAAGCCAACCAAGTAGGTGAAGAAGACAAGCAACCAGGTAGCTCAACACACAGGCAAGTAGCTCAAGCAACTCAAGTAGACAAGTAGGTAGCTCACACCTTGACATCAATGACAAAATATTCTAACATCATTTGTGTGCTAGGCGTAGTGAATCCGTTTGCCATGACTACCTTGGATCTTTCAATTTTTTCAGTTTCTAGTTTCATTCTTGTCACTAAACCTTCGTCAATGAAATTATTGGTGGCACCACTATCCAATAGGATAGTCACTTTTTGTCCTTTAAAAATACTATGGATTTCGAAGGGGTGGTATTTAGGTGCTCCCAAAAGTGTGGCTAAGGTACCACTTGCATTTTCTTCATCATCTTGTTTTCGTTTCTTCCATTGGGATTCAAATTCTTCTTCACTCATTTTTTTATCCGATATTGCTTCTAAGTTGTGTGCGTGTCCTCTTTTTGCACACTTATGGTTGTACCCCCTTTTTTCCTTAGAATAAAAAGACAATCCTCTCTTTCAAATCTCTTCCTTGTCTTCCTTGGTATTGAGGGATCAAGGAGGAAATGTCTCTGGTTGCCAATTTTCCTTATAGGAGGGTTGGGTATGTGTGTTTGAAGGTAGATTCTTTGAATAGATTTTGTCATTTGTTGTTGTGACTTCTAACCTCAATGCCTTTTGGATTGCATCTTGAAGAGATGTGGGGTCAAGTGTGCTCACCAAACCACAAATTGATTTTGATAGCCCTTCGATAAATAAGTATGCTAGCCTTTTTTCGATAATCCCAAGTAGCATGATTGAGATCCTTTGAAATTTGGCCACATAATCTTCTATTGATCCTTGTTGTTTCCATTGGGTTAGTTCTTTGAAGTGCATAGGGCAATCATTTTTGAGTTTTTTTTTTAAATTTAAATTTTATTTTTTTCCGATTTCTCATTTTTTTCGACAGTTTGAAATTGATGATAATGTTGTGTAATTATGTTTGTCATTTTGCCTAAAGTTAAAACATCTCTTAATTTATAATTATATTCAAACAAACCTGCCTAACTGTGTAATTGTGTAACTTATTCCTTAGGCTTCTACAATTATATAATTATATTGTTATACATCTTTTTATAACTAATTTTTCAAGTATTATATGTATTTCAGCGCCGGCCCCCTCCCCCTGCCGTCTCCCCACCGTCCCCCTACCGTCTCCCTTGTTGATGTTATGGCAGCTTAGGGCTGCACTTCCTTTGCACGAATTCCAAGAAGAAAGCATAAATTAAATGAGTAGCCATTTGGCTATTTAATTCATGACAATAACATTTAATAAATGCAAAGGGCCGACCCTATATGGTTCACATACTTTGATTATTACATGGGCCGACCTCATTTGTAAATTGTCATTTATTATGTTCTTTTAGAGGGCCGACCTATCTTGAAAAGGCGCCTCTCTTGTATATATACAAGGTCTTACTTGTCATTGTACTCATTCATTCAAGTCAAGTAAATTCGCAATTAAGAGCAGAAGTTCGCACCTTCATAGCAGTAGTTTGGATTCAAGGAAGATCTCACATTTATTACATATCTTGCATCTAGGAGAGGTGCGATTTCTTTGTATCAAGTATTGGCCATTGTTGGGCCTAAGTTGTAAGCAGATTTCTGCTCTTGTTCTACTTCATATAAGAGATTCATTTGCTGGGTTTTTCTCCCTCAAGAGGAGGGTTTTCCCAGGGCATCTTGTTGTGTTCATTGTCTTATGTGTTGCAATATTATTAAGTGCTTTCATTGTTTAATCTGATCTAAGAAACACTAACATGGTATCAGAGCGGATGTGAAAAAGATCGTGATCAGATTCAGTTTGCAACACTCACCTTAATCTTTTTCAGTCTATCTCTAATTTCCAAATTTCAAGATGGTGAATGGTCTGGAAATCGAGGATAGACTCGAAGGGATTTCAAACTACACATCATGGAGGTTCAGGATCATGCTCGCATTGGAAGAGAATGATTTGGCTGAGTTTGTGAAAACAAAAGTTCTCGAACCTGAGGAGGAAGAAGAGAAGTTGCAGTGGTGGAAGAAACATACTAGGGCAAAGAAAGTGTCGGTTGATTCCATCAAGGATCATACTGTACCGATTGTCTTCAAGTTGGATACAACAAGAGAGATGTTTACAACTTTGGAAGAGATGTATGAAATCAACAACACCAGCCGAGCACTTGCACTGAAGCAACAACTGCATCATGTGAAAATGTTAAAAGGAGAATCTGTAATCACTTACTTCATGAGGATTTCAGAGATAAGAGATCAGCTCTCCACGATTGGTCACATGATTGATGACAAAGACTTGACTATGCTTGCTCTCAATGGTCTTCCGCTTTCATGGGAATCGTTTATTCAAGGAATCAGTGCAAGATCTAAACTTCCCAAGTTTGATCGATTGAGAATTGACTGCATTCAAGAGGAGTTGAGACTAACGGCTAGGGGCATTGGTCAAAGTTCAAAGAATGAAGAAATACAAGTTCTTGCCTCTCAGTCGTCGAAGAAAGGAAAAAGCTTTAAGAAAGGGTTCTTCAAGAGGAATCGAGAAAATGGAAATGATGATGCTCTTGCCTTCAAAAGGAAACGAGACATGTCCAAGATTCAATGTTTTCGTTGTGATGAGTATGGTCACTTTGCGAAGGATTGTCCTACTAGACCTAAGCAGCAGGTTGCCACTGCAAATGTTGAAGAAGTTGCTCCACAGAAGGACTCCAGTGATTATCTGTTCTATTCAGCCTTGTCAAGCAATATATCTACTGATGCCAACACTTGGTTGATTGATAGTGGTGCTTCTAGGCACATCACCGGTTTCAGGGGTCACCTTTCAAACTTAGTGGAGAGTAACTCTAGTGAACAAGTAGTCATTGGAGACGATGCTAGATATTTTGTGAAAGGAGTTGGAAACTCCACTCTTCACCTGGATTTCGGGATTTCATTGGAGTTGAATGATGTACTGTTCGTTCCAGGGATAAAGAGGAATCTTGTCTCAATTTCGGCATTAGAAGACAAGGGTTATCAAGTTGCCTTTTCTAAAGGCAAAGTTCTTATATGGGCAAAGAACTCTAGCTTCAAAACTGCTCAAGTGATTGGAGTTAGATATGAATGTCTCTACAGGCTATGCACTCGTCCCCTTCAAACACTTGTGCATAACAGTTCCAACATGTGCGATCTTTGGCATCGAAGATTGGCTCACATTCACTTTCGTGCACTACCTATCATGGAGAAGATGGTCACCGGTCTTTCGAAATTCAATCAAGAACATGAAGGTACATGCAAAGGATGTGCCCTAGGCAAGAACACAAAAGGTACGTTTCATTCTAGTGAAAGTAGATCTAAATGTATTCTTGATCTCATTCATTCTGATTTATGTGGTCCAATGTCTATTGCATCTTCTAGTGGTTTCTTGTATTATATTATTTTTATTGATGATTACTCTAGAAAGACTTGGATTTATTTCTTGAGATCTAAAGAATTTGAAGAAGTATTAGAAAGATTCAGAGAATTCAAGGCGCGGGTTGAAAACCTGTCTGGAAAAAGGATCAAGGTATTGAGATCCGATAATGGTGGAGAATACACCTCTGGCACCTTTCGAGATTTTTGTATTGAAGCAGGGATTAAGAGGGAGTTTAGTGTTCCCTATAATTCACAACAAAATGGTATTGCTGAATGAAAGAATAGATCTATTGTGGAAGCAGTGAAAGCTATGATCCATGATCAAGATCTGCAAATCTCTCTTTGGGCTGAGGCATCAAGGACTGTCGTCTATGTTCAAAACAGGAGTCCCCACAGGATCTTGGAGAATAAAACTCCTGAAGAAGCATTCTCAGGGGTGAAACCAGAAGTTAGCCATTTGAGGATCTTTGGTTGTCCAGTCTATGTTCATATTCCAAAGGAAAAGAGAACAAAGCTAGAACCTTCTGGGAAGAAAGGAATTCTTGTAGGTTACAGTGAGACATCAAAAGCCTACAAGATATACATACCAGGACAGAAGTCTATTGAGATTAGTAGAGATGTCACATTTGAGGAAGATGTTGTTTTCAGAAGGTCCAAGGGCACTCCTATGGAGATCGATGAAGAAGAACCTCCTCAAGATATGGAAGTTGACCATATTCCAGAGAACCTGAAGGAGGCTCCAGAACCTAAAGAAGATGTTGATCCAGTTGAACCCTTGGATCCCACTGATGGTTCTCTAGATATTGTGATTGGAAAGAAAAGACCTCTTTGGGCTCGTAGAACAATGCAGGAGGCAGAAAGTTTTGCAGCCCCAAGAGGAGCTTTCAGAGAAAGCAAGAGACCTCACAAGTTCTCTAGTTATGTCGCCTTGATGAGTCAGATTATTGAGTCAGAGCCTTCAAGTGTCGAAGAAGCTTCGAGTCAACAAGTATGGAAAGATGAGGAGTATCAGTCCATACTCAAGAATGATGTTTGGGATATTGTTCCTAGACCCAAGGACAAATCTGTGGTGTCTTCTAAGTGGCTCTTCAAAATCAAGCATGCAGCTGATGGGAGCATTGAGAAGCGCAAGGCAAGATTCGTGGCTAGAGGGTTCTCACAAAAAGAGGGAGTTGACTATGAAGAAACATTTGGTCCTGTGGCTCGATATACGTCTGTCAGAACCATCATTGCCATTGCTGCATCTAGAGGATGGAAGATTCATCAAATGGATGTGAAGACAGCCTTTCTGAACAGTGTAATAGAAGAAGAGGTTTACATTGAGCAACTCGAAGGATTTGAGGTGCATGGGAAGGAGTCTCATGTTTGCAAGCTGAAGAAGGCGTTGTATGGTCTTAAGCAAGCTCCTCGTGCTTGGTACGAAAGGATTGATCAGTATCTATTAAGTCTGGGTTTCTCAAAAAATGATGCAGATTCTAACCTCTACTTCAAGGTAGTAAATGGTGAAGCTTTGATTTTAGTTTTATATGTTGACGATTTGATCATCACTGGTGAGGAACATCTAATTCTAAAATGCAAGAAGGAGTTAGCTTCAGAGTTTGAGATGAAGAATCTAGGTCTCATGCATTACTTTCTTGGCTTGGAAGTTTGGCAAAAGCCAGATGAGATGATTCTAAGTCAAGGCAAGTATACTGTTGACATTCTCAAAAGGTTTGGTATGATTGACTGCAAACCTATGTCTACACCCATGGAGACTAATCTAGATAAGTTGAAAGAGGCTGCAGCTAGTTCAGAACCAGTGGATTCTACGATGTATAGACAATTGATTGGTTCATTGATGTATCTAGTTAACACTAGACCTGACATTTGCTATGCAGTAAGTGCACTTAACCAGTTTATGTGTGAACCAAGGCAAATACATCTTGTAGCAGCTAAACATATCCTGAGATATTTATGTGGCACAATTGGATATGGGTTGAGATATTCTTCAGGTGTGGATTTAGAGCTGCATGGTTTTTCTGATTCTAATTGGGCAGGATGTGTCTCAGATCGGAAGAGTACCTCTGGTTGTTGCTTCAGTTTGGGTACTGCTATGATTTCTTGGTGTAGCAGGAAACAGTCTTCAGTGGCTTTGAGTACAACCGAGGCAGAGTATATAGCAGCTTGTGTGGCAGCTCGTGAGGCAGTGTGGCTTCGTAAGCTCCTTGTAGGATTGTTTGGACAATTAATGGAGCCTACCATTATACACTGTGATAACCAGAGTTGTGTAAAACTTTTTGTCAATCCCGTGTTTCATGACAGAACAAAGCATGTTGAGATCAAGTACCATTATATTAGAGATATGGTACTAAGGAAAGCTATACAGTTGAGGTATATCAACACTGAAGAGCAAACGACAGACATTCTCACCAAGCCTCTCTCCAGGATCAAGTTTGTGTACTTTCGAAATAAGCTTGGTATGGTGGAGAATGCAACCTTGACTGAGAAAGAGTCTCAGTATCAGTAATCCTTATATTTGATAATACATTTCTCTATTGAGAGAGATTTGAGGTGCAAGTCCTTGATAATATATTTCTCTACTGAGAGAGATTTGAGGTGCAAGTCCTTGATAGTGCATTCTCTTTTGAGACTTGAGGTGAAAGCCCTTGTTTCCACCCTTTGGGAGAGCCATGGTGGATGTCATGTGTGTGACTCCATGATAGCATCACGTGAGGGAATTCGTGATGATTTATTTGTGCTTGTGTATCACCCTCTGGAGGAGCCATGGTGAAAGTCACATTGAGGTGACAACATCACATTAAGTGATGAGCACTTGTTCATACCATAGTTGGAAAACTCGGCATTTTCAAGTACTCGGCAAGCCCGAAAAACTCGGCTCGGCAAAAACTCGGCAAAAACTCGGAAAAAACTCGGCAAAAAACTCGGGAACTTAAAAAATTGCTTAAACTTCACTAAAAACTCATTTTTTTTGCAAAATTCAAAGATAAGATGCATCCAATGAGTCAATAAATGAGTACATATAAGAAACAAGCTATATTTGATTGATTTGAAAGAAATTGGATACAAAATGGCATCCTCATGTGGAATGCTCAATGTGCTGATATGATAATAGTCTGAAACAAAATGAAATAGCAATTTGTTTTTGTAAAACTGAAAGTAAATACTACATATGTCATAAACATTAATATATTTCAGTTTTTACAAATTCACATGAATCACATCTTCCTCTTCCCATGTCTAGATCTCAATATGGGACCGGAAGAGGGTGTCCGTGTAATCATAGGACTCCGCTCCTGCTGTGCCTGTGGCTCCTCAACCTCCATCCTAGATGTAGATCCTCCTGCAGCTGTTGGTGGTGGCACTGGCAATGACTCCTCCTCAGGATCATCCTCAAGGTCATCCAATGAGAATGTAAATCCACCCTCCTCCATTGCCTGTCGCTCTAAATCATAAATCTCATCCTCGGTAAACAATGGAGGTTGCTCCCCTCGCCCTGTCCAATCACTGTATGGATCTATCTCCTCCAAATCAATTGGATCATCATATGATATCTCCTCTACCTTTTTTATGCGCAATCGAAGATTATATTGCACATAGACAAGGTCATTGAGGCGTTTTTGAGCGAGTTTGTTCCTCTTCTTTGTGTGGATGGCCTCAAACAAACTCCAATTGCGCTCACAATTGGATGAACTACAAGGCTGGCTCAAAACACGGAGGGCAAAGTTTTGAAGATGTGGGGTTTTTCCACCCCAATGTGTCCACCAAACATCTACAAAAAAAAGAAGAAAAAGTTAGAAAATTGTAACTTGTAACTTGTAACTATCAAATTTTCATTTTTGTAACTTGTAAATTTCAAATTTTATACCTGGTGGCAGCCTAGATACTGCTCTCTTTGCCAAGTCTGAAGAGAAGAGTACACCCCTTTTTTCCCTGTAACTTTGCAATTCATTAACAATGCAGTCTGCCTCATCAGGCGTGGATGTCATCCGCTGAATGCAAGTAGTGAGGCCCTCCATAACCTCTCCAGTAGGATCTGTATAGGTGCCTGAATGGATGAAACGGGGGTTCAAGAAGTACCCTGTTGCATGGATAGGTTGGTGGAGTTGATTGTTCCACCTCCTGTCAATAATCTCCCAAATGGGATCAAACTTGAGGCTGTCCCCCTTATAATAATTTCTAATAGCCTCCTTGGCCCTATCCATGGCCTCATAAAGATAACCCATTGGGGTTTGATCCCCATCCACCAAACGGAGCACTCTAACCAAGGGCTCTGACACCTACAATATAAATTTAAAAATGCAAAAAACTATTAGAGTTACAATTTAGTAATTTACAAATTTACAATGAAGGACATTAACTTTAAGAAAATGTTCAATTTGAATTTAGATTCAAACTCAAAGTTTTGAAGTTACCTTCACAATCTCTGTTGCTTTTTGTGCAAAGAGGGGCTCGAAGACAATGCTTGCAACTCTTTCTCCTTCCGGCTTCTTTGAATAAGGTGAGTCTATCCATGCTTGACTCACAAACATTTGTTTCAAAGCCGTCAATGCGCCAAGAATGCTTTGCAACGTTAAGAAAACCGTTGCAAACCTTGTCACACCAGGTCTCACCAAGTCTCTCCCATTGGTGTGCTCCCTCATCAAGCTCAGAACCCAAGGGTGATTGTAGATGTATTTAGTGATCCTTCTTCCATCCTCTACAATCGGTGTGACCCAATGTAATTTTCCTATGTCCTCCAAAAGAAGGTCAAGGACATGGGCAGCACATGGTGTCCAAAAAATTGTCTGGTGTCTATCTTGGAGGATTCTTCCTGCTGCCACATATGCCGCTGCATTGTCAGTTATGATTTGCACGACATTTTTAAGCCCAACCTCCATGCACACTTGCTCCAACATTCTAGCCAAATTTTCTGCATTTTTTACTATGTTGGAGGCATCTACGGATTTCAAGAACACCACCTCATTTTTGCAAGAAACCAAAAAATTTATGATGGTACGGTTTTTTCCATCCGTCCACCCATCAGAAAGAATAGTGCAGCCATATTGTTGCCATTCTTCTTTTTGTTCTTGTATCACTGCCTTTGCTCTTTCAGTAGCATTAGAAAGCAACCTACAAGTACAAAGTGAAATTAAGTACACAATTTTAATTTGTAAACAAAAAAATAACTTAAATTAATCATAAATTAAACTTAAGAAACATAAAATTAAATTAAAGAACATAAACTAATTTCTAACCTTCCACTCAATTCTTTGCGCGAAGGCGCCTTGTAGCCTTTCCCTGCAACTGTCAATGCGGTCACCAAATTGTCCCAATAAGGTGAGCTTGCCACATTGAAAGGGATGTTGTTGAAGTACCAAAAATCGGCACAAGCAACATCTGCATGCTCACGCACCTCCTTATTCCACCCAGTTGCCTCTAAAGAAGGTTGTGCACCAGGTGTGTTTCTAGGCACAAAAAAATCACCAATGTGTGAACCTGTGGCTCTAGGTGTCTGTGTTGATCCTGCCACTGGTACTCTAGTAGAGGAAGATGAAGGCATGGTGGTGGTGGTGGGTTGCCTTCGCACACGTGGACCACGAAGAGAGCCCGCTATGTTGGCTACTACATCATCATCATCTGACAGTGAGTGAAGGTTGTCTGCACTTGCAACACCTTGAGAAGAAGCTATGGCAGCTTGCATTGCTGCTTTTGCCTTCGCTTTTTGCATCTTTTTTTCTTCTGCAGCGGAAAGTATTGCATTCATTTGTCTTTTGATTTCCTCATTGGTGTTTATGCAAGCCTTAGCATCACGTCTAGGGATGCCTGCAAGGTGGTATTTGAGGCGATTGATGCCTCCACGGTAAATTTCTTTACATCTAATGCAATACACTGATCCAGGTTCTGGTCCTTCATATGCATATCTCCAAGCGGGATCTCTAGCTCCTTTTGGACGAGTGCCTACATATTCCCCACTCCCAGGCACGGATGGGGCTGAGGTAGGAGTAGAAGCGGATTCAGAAGCCATGATCAATTAACCTGTTACCTACACAGTACACACACAAAGTGAAATCAAAACTTGTTAGTTTTTTGATAGAAATTTTAAAAACAAGCTAAATTAGATTAAATCAAAATTGAAAATTTCAAAATAGATTCTAAACTAATCTAAGATTCTAAATAGTAAACTAATTTAAGATTCTAAAGTCTAAACTCTAAACATTTTCAATTTTTCATCAAAAAAAATGGATTAAAAAAAGAAAATAATAAACTAGGGTTACAAAAAAATGTAAAAATTAGAAAACTACTTTAAATTAGTAACAAATTAAGCTAATATATAAATTTAAACATGTTTTCAACAAACAAGAAGAATCAAAATTACAAAAAATAACTAGAATTTGAAGAAAATTTGAAAAAAATGAAAAAAACTGCAAAATATATTAAAAAATCATAAAAAGTGTCACAAATTCTTGTTTTGTTGAATCTAAATCTTCTTTTAAACATATAAATGTATTTGAATTTGTTTTATAGTTCATTCATGATGTTTTTTAAACATACAATCAACAAAAAAGAAGAAAAAATGAAAAAAAAAGAAAGAACAAGAAAAATTAGAAAACCTACCTGGAAATCCAATTTGCCTTCGAAATCTGATGAAAATCCCCTTCGAATCTCGTCCCCTCGATGCCAAATCACAGATAAATAGTGCAAAATGCTTTGGGCAAGTTTTTTCCTCTGCTAAAAGTGAAAACAAGTGAAAAAATGAAATGACAATGACATTTTGGCCGGCCGCGGACATAAGACACAGGGCGCGGGTTTTAAAAACTCGCCGAGTTTTTGCAAAAACTCGCGAGTTTTTCCGGCGAGTTTTTGCAAAAAGTACGGACTGTACCTTCTGCGAGTAAAACTCGTAAAAACTCGTTTCTGAAAAAAACTCGCGAGTTTTTGCGCGAAACCAACTATGGTTCATACCATCTATGGAGGTAGCCATGATAGTTGATATCACAATGAGGTGATATTCTATTTTGTTTTCATTCTGATATGATGTGTCTTGTGCAGGTGGAAGTTCATCCCTAGCTGAGAGGGAGTGTTGATGTTATGGCAGCTTAGGGCTGCACTTCCTTTGCACGAATTCCAAGAAGAAAGCATAAATTAAATGAGTAGCTATTCGGCTATTTAATTTATGACAATAACATTTAATAAATGCAAAGGGCGACCCTATATGGTTCACATACTTTGATTATTACATGGGCCGACCTCATTTGTAAATTGTCATTTATTGTGTTCTTTTAGAGGGCCGACCTATCTTGAAAAGGCGCCTCTCTTGTATATATACAAGGTCTGTCTTGTCATTGTACTCATTCATTCAAGTCAAGTAAATTCGCAATTAAGAGCAGAAGTTCACACCTTCATAGCAGCAGTTTGGATTCAAGGAAGATCTCACATTTATTACATATCTTGCATCTAGGAGAGGTGCAATTTCTTTGTATCAAGTATTGGCCATTGTTGTGCCTAAGTTGTAAGCAGATTTCTGCTCTTGTTCTACTTTATATAAGAGATTCATTTGCTGGGTTTTTCTCCCTCAAGAGGAGGGTTCTCCCAGGGTATCTTGCTATGTTCATTGTCTTATGTGTTGCAATATTATTAAGTGCTTTCATTGTTTAATCTGATCTAAGAAACACTAACACCCCTACTGTCCCCAAACTTAGACCCCTCATCTCCCATCCCGGAAACACGTCCCCCGTCGTCCGCCCATCCTCGTAACTCCGTGGAACACTGTTTTAAACTTTTCTTCTTTTTATTTTTTGCCTTTTATTTGCCACTGTTCTTCCAAAAGACACGTCATTTCATTTTCAAGTCAAGTAAGAGAGATAAAAGAGAAAAGAGAGCCAAAACATATTTGCATTGAAGGAAAATCAGCAAAGAGATTAAGCACCAAACGCTTATTGAATCGCATTTGTGCAGGTTCGTAGGTGATTTTGCTGCATCTAGAGGAGTCTACGAGGGATTGAAAAGAGATTTCCATTGATTTCAAAGAAGATTGAAGAGGTATGCTTGAGGTGATTTTGTAGTGCCTTGGGTTGTGAGCGCAATTGGAGTATGTTTGAGCACATACACTCCAAGAGGCGCAATAGGTTGTCAATGCAGAGGTTGAATGATCTTGTTTATGTTCATGACAACCTGCGTCTTCGCCATAGACAAATATTGGGCACTGACTTGTCACCCATCACATTGGAGGAGGTTGATCCACAGTCAAATTGGATCACTGAGGCCGAGGATCCTGTTTTTACTGATGAGGACCTTGATTGGGTCGACCAGGCGGATCGAGAGGCAAAGGCAGTAGCCATGGCAAATGAGGAGGATAGATCACGAGGAGACACCTTGGATGCTAGTTTTGGTGCCATTGAGTTTGAGACTGGGACACAAGCAGAGATGATGGTTGCAACATCATCCAGGACCTATCTATGCAAGAGGACTAATGCTTAGTGATGCAGGCTCCTCTAAGCCATAGACTTATAAATTTTGTTATATGTTTCGAACTTTTGATGCCATGGATTTCATATTCCACGAGTATTGTATACATTTCACAACATTTATATATCTAACTATTTTGAGTCTTTGACTCTTACTACTATTATTTGTATTAAGTAATTACTTATTTCCTTCAGCTAAAATTTGCGTATATACTTATGTGATCGATATATTTGTGTATAGGATCATAGTAGTTTCTATTTCATGATGTTATTGTGTATTTAAGGTTTATTTACTAAAGGGTGCATGAAACAAGCTTTAAATCCCTAAAAAATCTTTGAATTTCTAGGGTTTTTCTATTTGCCGAGTCCAAGGTGAGTCAGAGTCTTGTAACATTGATATATATAGCTATTTCTATTTTATATTCTCAAACTTACTTCCCAATAATATTCTTGCTGAGAACAATATTATTTCCAATAAATATCTTATATTTTAATTTCTTATTTTCTTTTCTCCAATCTCTTTCACTTCATGCCTCTCCCCAATGAAATTTCCTCCCCTTTATATCTTTAAATTAGAGGAAGTCATACCTCTTCATCAAAGTCGCTGCCCTTACAAGAGTTACACCTCATCATAACCAAATGCTTCTCAAAACTCTTAATTTTATTTAATTAAATGCCTTTTTGGAATTGCTGTTAATAATCTCCTTTTAACCATAATTGATCTCTTTACTAGGATCGCTATTTAATATTTAATTCATTAAGGCTGCGATCTGGTATTTCTGGCATGGGCATGACATATAGGACTAGGGTTTCATCACTCTGGATTCACACAATATCAACAAATTACTCCCATGGGGTGTAAGTTTCCCGCTGGCAATCCACATCTTGAGAGAGGCAGTAGTGATCTTCTCTTCATGCAAGAAGTGATCGGCTGCAAAGTAGGATTTCTATCAATTGAATCTAATTGTCAATCATTTCATTGTTATCGTTAATTCGGGTTTTGGATTATGTAGATTCATATGCTTTTGGCACTTTTGAATGTGTGTTTGGAAACTCTGGAATGAGGCATCTTTTGATGGAGGATGAAATTAGTAAACATCGCTGCTGCAAGTTGGTGGTATATTTCTACCCTTTGTTGCCTCCTAGCATGCTAAATCATTTCTCTGCCCTAAATATGGCCTTAAGAAGGTCTCATATTAGGTGTATTTTGTGATTGCATGGAACTTGCAGAAATGGGGCTCAAAATTTCCATCATGTTCCTGTGATGAGTCATGGATTGCCATTTTGGAGCATGGGGTAAGGGTAACACAGATCCCAAGGCAAGCACAAACACTTCAAACTTTTGTGTTCTCTTGGACTTGGACTTTTTAAATAGCAAAAAAGTTATCGGTATGACCTGTCTTGCATAAACAACTTTTTGCTAGCTAATTTACTAATTTAGCAAGTCCTTAGCATTAAGTTAAAAGGACTTTGTTTTCCTATGAATTTGGATTAATGCCTTTTCAAGATGCTTTATCTTGGCTATGTGAGTTCCAACTTGTACATAGACAAGTTTGATCTTAATCTTGTTCCATTTGAGTTTTGTTGTATTTATTAATGTTTTATATTGTAATGGTCAATTAGCTTTTAGGATAGACATTAGGAATCTTCTTTAATAAAGTCGACTTTAGATATTTTTCCTGAGTTGTCATCCTTAGCCTTTGTGGATAAGATTTACCTTTTTGCTTTATGAGTTGTCAATCTTATCCTATGAGTTGTCATTCTTATGCTATGTGGATAAGATATTTTGTCATCCTTATCCTCTATGGATAAGATATTTTTAATCCCATATAAGGATGCTTTTGCTCTTTATTTCTGTATAGACTTTTATGCAATCTTGGTTAACTTTCTGTGTGCTATTTTTGTAATAGTATTCTTAGCCACCTACAGTGAGGTTCTTATCATGGCTGTTGCTCATTTGCACCATCACAATTTTCCTCTATCTGCCCTACCAGCTCTTTTTATCTTCATCTCATAAAATCCTTGAAACAGTAAACTTTAATTGGTTTTGCAAGGTAATCAGGCCCATTAAATATTGTTCTAGTTATTCCTAATAACATTTCTCGTCAAATTTTTTGCTTTTGTATCATAAACTGACAAATCTTTGAAGTTTAGCTCGTCTTGTGAAGGAAGTGGAACCGCTCATTTTGGATGCTACATAAAAGTTATACATGTTTTTAAGAATAACATTAAATTATTAAAAGATAAGGCTTACAGTTGCAAGTGTTTTCTTTCCGTTTTTTTTTAGATTCACTTTTTAGCTTTAAGTGAGTCATGTGATGTTTATCTGTTTGGGTTGTTTCTTCTCCAATCTCTATATAAGGAGATGAATCTCTTTGTAATAATTATCCTATTAATTAATAGAATATTAAAATATTGTGTTCTATTAATTATTGCAATATGGTATCACAGCAGGGAGTCATGTGAAACAAAGTTAAATCTTGTGGAAAAACTCGTGAGAGTATCAATGTTAAATCACGGGTTGGCTTTTTTTTTGTGTGGGCAGATTTTTTTTCAAAGAATCGTGTAGGAATTTTCATGCAAAATAACTTGTATGTGCATGCATGTTAGTTGCATGTAACCTGCATGAACTTGCGTGTTACTTGCATGTGAAGGAGAAGTTATTATTTGTGCATTTTAAAGAAGTCTAGTTCTTTGAAGACAAGAAGAAAGCTAATATAGACAGCTCAAAATGGATGGTTGCATAGTTAACTTGGGAGTTTCTGATCTTGGGAGTCATACTCTTATGAGGGTTATGGGACAACTTGATGGAACTCAGCTAAGTAGCTCAACATTGATTGTTGTCCAATTGTGATTTGGGAGTTTGGGGAGGTGGTAATCTGGGAACTCGAGAATTTAGCTTGGGAGCTACACCTTTATGAAGGTTCCAGACAACTTGATGCAGTTCTACCTGGTGTATGGTCTGTTTTCAAAGAAAAGCTTATGAAGAATGACATTCATGGTTTAAGGTGTTTTCGAGACAGGGACGTCTTCAAGACGTGGGGATGTGGGGAGATGTCCCACCACCTTCGCTGGGACATCTGGGGGACTCCCAGGAGTCTTCGACTGTCTCGAGGACGCTTAGGTGTCTCCCGCGGCCGACAGGCAAGAAACGATAAAAAATTAAAAAAACATATATATCTTTTGGTTTGGGGACATCTCTGAGACGCCACTTGGTTTGGGGACTTTAGGATGTTCGGGAGACTCCCCAAACTCCCAGGAGTCTCCCAACTATCCTAGAGACTTCTAGGCATTGCAAAAGATAAGCAATAAAATTGTGAAAATGGCATTTGACATGAAGGTTTGTGAGGTTTTGAAGGCTTTGCCCCCATATCCCTGCAAGGGGTGCTGCCCCCTGACCCTGTTGGGGGCTTTATCCCAGACTCCCACAAGTTGCCCCTTGACCGCACTGGGGGCTCTACCCCCAAACCCCCACAAAGGGCATTGTCCTTTGACCCCAAATCTCCACCCACTATTGTTAAAGTTCATTGCAATCATTGCCATGTTTTTAATGTTTATTAGTTTTAAATTTACTTAGTATGCCAAAGTTTCATTTGCAATTCTTATACTTATTTCTGATTTGCCCCCAATCCTCTACCCACCATTATTAATGTTCAATGCAATCATTTCCATGTTCAAGTACTATATGTATTAGCTTTAAGTTTGAGTGGTTTCTTCTCCAATTTCTATATAAGGAGGTAAGCCTCTTTGTAATAATTATCTCGTTAATTAATAGAATATTAAAATATTGCATTCTATTAATTTTTGTAATATATGGACAAAATTTCAACAAATTATTGGTTCATCTGGTGATTCATCATATCACTGTTTAATTGAGATTCAATGGCTTATTCATGCACCTAAGCCATATTTTAGTTGTTCTCAGTGACTGATATAATTTATTGTATTATTGTTTGAGACATTCTTCTGAACATCCTCAATTTTGTTGAAATCTCAACTTATGGTGGACAAGCCACCTTGGAATCTAAAAAATCTTTTGAACATTATCACTATGACTCGTGTTTGTTACATTTGTAAATAATATTCATCTGCTATTACTTATGTAACGAGTCGAACATAAGGGTCCATGATTACTTATGTAACGAGTCGAACATAAGGGTCCATGATGTAATGACCGTCAGTTAGTAGTGTCATATCTACCATATATTGAGCCTGAGACTTGTTGGGGCAAAATCACTGCTAATTGGCCAACTAGTCGAGTACAGGCCACACTGCTAATCGGTCCCTTTTCTTCCTCTTTGTAAATGCATGGAGGGCTACACGAATCAACCCAGTAATATTTGGGGTTACTAGTTTTCATCTTTTGCTTTGCATTTATTATTTTACAAGTAAACACTTTTTTAATTATTTCTATTTTTTTATCTCTTCCACAAATGCATTTTATTTGTCTTATTTTTAGTTAATTGTATTTTTTCTCTTACAATTGCACAGCTATGCATTCTTGTTAGGATTTTTCCACTATCAGAGATCAAACAAAACTGAAAGTAGAGTTTTAAGTTTTAGTTTCACTTAAATCTCTCAAAAAATGCAGTCACAAGCTTATAATATGATGTCGGTCGTACCATACTTCGCATCATCTTGTGTAGGATATTGACCGCTCATCACTTTATACTACTGGTACCTCTATGAGTTGCACTTTGTCAACCAGTTCCATCTTGGCTACTTGTTAGTAAGATGCCAACATGTTATTAGTTGCTTTCCAATCTGAAAGGACCTGCATTGCCTAAGACAATATCAAGATGAGTGTTAGCAAGACATCGACATGTTAAATATTAAATTACTTTAACTCTTTTGGGCATAATTAGATGCTTATGCTCTTCAAATTGCAGGATCTTCCAGTCATCATTAATAATTTCTTTTATCTCATCTCTTTAATGATTTGCATTGCCTATTTTTTTTATTGCAGGGCAGAAGGGAGTATCGGTGGTGACGTTTCTCTTTTCGGTTCTCTCTGTAGTAATGTTGATGTCTTAGATTCAAGTTAACGGGAAACAGTTAATGTAATGTTGATCCTGTTCTCGCTATTTGTGATCTTGCTGAGTGTATTACCCAGTTCGGCCCTTACAGTTAATGCATTCTTGTGAGCATTCCAGAAAACTTAAAAAAGTTGAATGCTTAGTACCTGTTAGTGCATCGCATGTATATGTAATCTTTAGGCACCTTCAGGGGTGTCCTGTGTAAAATGTAAATGTAGCTGATTAAAGATATATCCTACCATTTTATTTCCATCTGTTTAATAATCCTTGGATGCACTGTTGCTGGGTTTTAGCGGCACGGAGACATTTTTATGTTTTATTCACATATCATGTAATTATTGCCTTAAATATTTTGTTGCGTATTGACATTTTTTGGGTCCATTGTTTTACGTTGAAATGCTTATAGCATCACCGTATATTTGAATTTTATCAGTTTTTTTTACTGGGTACATTTTAAAAAGGAATTCCAAGATATATTACCAAGCATTTTATATGCAATAGAGCTCCTGAAAATCCCTGGGTTCGATCAGAAACTGGATTCTGATTTGGATTATTGGGTGATGCTTGTGGTGGATATTCAATTTGACGTTCGTGTCAAATCCTTTTTGAGGCTGTGTAACCGGAGCTCACTAAGCTCATAGTTAACTCATAGCAAGGCAATATAATGTCATTTGTGGCAGTTTTTTAAACATTTGATGGCTAGTTAATAATGTCCATCAAAATTTTAATATGCCTAGGCAATGGAGAACTTCCATGATTTAAGGGCGAAAATGGGCTGCACTTGTAAATATGAGCGATAGTTTTGAAGAAATTTACAGTTAACTCTAGTTGTGTATATACAAATACTGCACTGATGTTACTACCTTTTAGAGCATTTCTAAAAACTTTCCATGCTAATTATTTGACAACATTATTGTTAAATTTTGTGGAGGATATATGATTTCGCGGGCTACAACTCTAGTCACACATCTTCAACGATGATCGACCACACTGGAACATTGTTCACATACTACAATCATATAGATAAGACCTTCGATGGGACAGATAATTATGTGCATACATTGTTTTGGATTTGCAACAAATCAATACAGTTACATTATTCATATATGCTAATTATTCAGTCTTATAGATAACGATCTTCGATGGGAGAGGTAAGTACGAAAATGGTTGGGTGGTATGATATACTTTTTTGGAATTGCAACAAACCAATACAGTTATTATTTTTGTAAGGAAAAAAAAATGTTTGTGGTGGTATGTTTCATTCTTGGGGTTTAATTGTCACATTATTTATACACCTTTTGTTCATTTAGTAGTTATTCTAATTTTAGGGTAAGTTAATGGTCGTTAGAGCAACCTTTGCTTGTGAACTTGTTCTTTCATAATTTAAACTTCAAAATTTAAAATTGACCTGACTGAGTCCCTTTTATCCATGTACCTTGAATTAACTACACATTCTTGATATGATTTGATTTTATGTACTACTATATAGTCATTTAATGCATTCCTTCCTATCATCCAAGCAATAATCCACTCAAGCATTCTAAAGAATATCATTCTAGAACACTCCAGAATAATCAATATTGACATTTCGATTTGTTGTAATAAAAAGAACACAAATTCTGTATATTTCTTTTTAATGATGTTTAATTTCAAGAAGCTGATGAAGACACAACCCTTTCGATTTGATCCAACCACCTAGGATACATATTTATCAATATTTTTATAGCCGAAACTTTTACAGAAGGTAGAGTAGAAGCCTGTGCATGAGGTGAAATTGTATAGGCAAAAACACTGCAAATTGTTAGATTGAATCTAAAGTACAGGTACAGATCTGCGGTTGCAAATTTGTTCGAGAGCTGCAAACCTGCCCTCTAATAGGACAGTAATTCAATGTAGAATATCAAACAAATTTTTTGATAAAAAAGTATATTATTTTTAAATTTGACAGTAATAGATTTTAACATTTTATTTATTTAAATATCATTCTTTAATTATCAAATTGAATATAACCTTTCCGCTTCATAATTTTTTTATGCTAGACCACTGTGAAAAATTATTATACACTGATTTTTTTTTGTGGAAAATGTTAAGAGGCCTTAGAGCATGATTTAGGGAAGGAATTGGATTGGTATTGCCATTACGCGGATCGAAGGGATCACTAAAATCTTATAATTAAAGGTTATTGCGCACTTCCTATGAAGCAAAAATTTAATCGAAAAGAATGGGGGATCGAGTTGCTTGTGTAGTTTGTGGGGTCTGTTTAAAAATAAAATAAAATTGAAAATTTTTTTGGTCACATAAAATTTTGAATTATAACTCAATACATTATGACGTGTATATATAAGTAGTTTGTGGGGTCTGTTTAAAAAAAGAATATTGAAGTCAAGTTTGTTTCTCAAATAAATTAATGAATTTTAATTGAATAAATTGTGATGTGTATATGAGTTGTTTTAATAACGATTATTTTTTAAATCTTTTTGTTTATAGATGAAGAGATAAATAGTATGTATTAGTTAGATATTTTAGATAAAAGATTTGATTATGATAAACATTAAAATATATATTGATAAACATGTTAAAATTAATAAAAGAATATAGATTTGTTAGTTTTGTATGTAATTGAAATTGTTTTGTTATAATGTGTTCATTACAATTTAATTAAAGCTTTTGTTATTTAATTTATGAGAAATAATATAAAATGGTATTTACTTAAACAAGATTTTAAATTGCATGTGCAATCTTGATGTAGAACTTAATAATCTTGATGTGTGTTGTTCAATTGAGAATTTTTAATCTTCAAAATCTTTTTTGCCTTTATATATCTAGAATCAAATGGTGTTAGAAAGTATTGGTAAATCTTTGCTAGATCTAATGGGGAATTTGTCATATCAAATTATAGCAAGGGTTTGTTAGATTGATTCAATGGTTTCTTACATTGTTTTTTGGATTCGATTGCGTAACAATTCGTTGGATCTATTTGCTTTCAAATGCAAAAAGACTTACACATTCAAATATAGAAATCAATGCAAATAAACAATATGGATGGATTGTGGGAGCTTGATATCGTTAATTGATTCAATGGTATTTGATGAATTTCAAAGACATGACAAGCATAATGCAAATATTTATATTTATGTCCTTATGATTGTAAATGTTGATGCAATGCTCTTTATGAAAACTCTATTGACGAAATGGTGTAAGTTTATTATCTAAAATGATTGAGGGCTTTGTTTTTTCTTATATAAACACACTAACATTCAAATTTGAATATTTCATGCTTGAGTTGGTGAGTAATAATCAATTGGAGACAAGTTGGTTTTGGTTTATGATTAATTATAAGTTTGAAAAATGGGGGTCATGGTTACACTTTCCTATCTTGAACTAGGTTTACAATTGCATTTGCTATCATGACCTAGAATTGGAAACAATTGGATTAAAGATGAAGTCCAAACTACTAGGAAATAAGACTTAAAGTTTAAATAATGTTAAAACTAATTACTATCCCTTCAATAAAATTATAATATATACATATTGAAAAAACTAAAATATTTCTAAAACAAATGAAAAAATTGTAATGATAAACTTTTCACTTCTACAATGAATACTAATTAAAAGTATTGTAATAAAAACATTTATTATTTAAAGATCAGTTTGAATATTTCAACCTCTAACCTCTCTAAATAATAAATCTTCTAATGCATCTTGTGCCTTACCCTAAATTTATAATGATGGAAATTCTTCACATGTGAAATAAAAAATCTTTGTATATCATAATTTTTTTTTAGTCTATTGTGAGAAAGTAAGGACAAATAATGTCAACCAAATATGTTTTGGTACATATTCCTCCTTAACTTTAATAATATGGATAAGTAAATAAAATTGATGTACTAAAGCAAGGATTGGAATTGTTGGCCACTTGACATGTTATTCCTCATTTGCTTTTATAAAATAGGTAACCTATTAGTACATGTAATTTTGGGTGTGATCGAACCCTAAGGTCATTGTAAGGCTATAAATAAGCCACTCCCGAAGTCATTTGGGCATCAATCAGTTGTGGCATCAGTTGCCTTAGAGTCTTAGGAGTCCTCGTATGAGTTAGAGTCTGCAAATATTCTAGTATGCTCTACTTGTGTGTCTAGTGAGATCTTGAGTATCATAAAAGATAATTGCAATAAGTACTATAGTGTATTATATTTTAAATGTTTAGAAAGCTTTGTAATTTATAAATCTCAGAAGTTGTAATCATTCGACCATTAGTCTCCATTGTTTTTGCCTACTTCCGCCTAGTTGTATGACCTTTGAATCTTCATGTTTGACCATTAGCCTTCGCTGTTGTTTTTGTCTACTTCCCCCTTGTTGCTTGACCTCTGAATCTTTATGGTCTTAGAGCCCGTGGTTTGACAAGGATGATTAAAATCTCTTGTTTTGTCATAGTAGGAGAGTTAGACCTCTGTTAATCTTAACATTGAGGATTGTTGAGAATTTTGTGTTTTGTGGGGAGTCTATTGAAATTTGAGTGTTCCAATTTATTTTGTTACCAGTTATTTGATAGTTGGTTGTTTTGTTTGTGGGGTTGTATCCCTTGTTGGTCCCTTAATCCACTAAAGGAATTCCTTCCCAAGTCTCATTACACGTCTATAGTTTGAAATGGTTGAATATGAAGAGATTTTTACTATTTTTGATGATAATGAATTCTCAAAAAAAAATCATGCAATTGCAATGAATGCTAGCATATATACATCTTCCTCTTATGATAGTGAGGTAATTTATGATGAAGAACCAAAATTTGTGTATGATGAAGAACCTACTTTAGTATTTGGAGAAGAAAGCTATTCCACAAAATATGATAGTAACATTGCAGAGCTTGAAAGTCTTGCAACTGATCTAGATGATCTTCCAAAAGAGGAAATCTTTCTCGAAGGAAAGAAGAAAAGAAGAAAGAAGAAAAGATTTGGACATACTACTACTTGCTATAGATCCTTTAGTCTATTATTATTTATTATGTCTTATGTACTATTATTAGTCTTTTCTTTGTATTTTCATGTATATTATTTTTTTCTGAAGTCATGTCTTTCCCTGTCAAACCTATTATATATGTCAAGTTAGAAGGTTTTAGTAAAAAATTAATTGCTCTTATAGATACATGTTCTACTAGTAGTTTATCTAAGACTCAAGTCCTTCCGTTAATGTGTTGGAGTCAACAAAAAGAATTTGTTCAAGGTCTTGATGTAATAAAAACTAGGAAACATAAGGCCTGCAATGTTTTAGTTAATATAGGAGAATTCAGTTCTATGTGTTTCTTTTGGCAATATGACATTGCAGAGCTTGAAAGCCTTACAAATGATCTAAAAGATCTTCTCAAAAGAGAAAACCTTTCTAGAAGGAAAGAAGAAAAGAAGAAAGAAGAAGAAAAATAGAGGAAAGAAAAAGAAAAAACTCTGGACACACTACTATGAATGCTCAACTTGTTGTAGATCCTTTGGCCTATTATTATCTATTATGTCTTATGTGTTATTATCAATATTTCTTATGCATCCTCTCTTATCTTAAAAAGTGTTATGAAGTCCTTTTTTTTCCTTGTAAGCCAATCATCTCTATCAAATTAGAATGTTTTAGTAGAAGGCTTACTGCTCTTATAGATACAAGATCTATTATAAGTTTAGCCAAGAGTCATGTCCTTCCTTTAATGTATTGGAGTTAACAAAAAATATTTGCCGAAGGTCTTGGGGTGATTAGAACCATAAAACAAAGCCATGTAATGTCTTAGTTAATTAAGGAAAATTCAATTCTCTACATTTTTTTGCAACATGAAAACGTGGAAATTGATACTGTCTTAGGTTGGGATTTTTTGTCAGTTTAAGTCTTTTTCTTTCTTTCAATCTAGTGTTGTTTTGGGAAACCATAATGAGATAAAATTCCACCATCTTCTTCAAACAAAGCATTTTGTTTATATGATTGGAATATTTGATGAGAAAGGAAATGGAAGATCCGTAGTCTTCTATAGCATACGCAAGATAAAGGAGCTTCTAGAAACATGTCAAAGGATGATATTAGAAGTTTTTCTTTATAAAAATCATCTTCCTATTTTTAGAAGTGATGGTTGGGGTGACATACAGATTGTTCCAGGTACAAAAGATACACATTTTATCTCCAAGATTGAGTAAAGGACATTTGGTTGTCTTAAGGCACCTGGTTCAACATTATAAGGAATCCCATATCATTTTCAAATGTAGGGATATTATTAATCATTTTTCTCTTGATTTTTGTAGTGTTGAAGATTTAACTAATATTTTCAATCCTTTTTGTAAAGTTTTGTTGTCTCAATGACACCCTACAAAGTTGTTAATGTTCAAGAAACACTGTTAGATATTATATATATTAGTTATATCTTGCAATACATTTTATAATATCTAACAATGTTTCTAGAACATTAGCAACTTTGTAGGGTGCCATGAGACAACAAAACTAAATCCAAAAAGGACTAAAAAATATTAGTTAGATCTTCAACACTATAAAATCAAAAGGAAAATGATTAAAAATATCTATGCATCTAAAAAAAACAACACTAGACTGAAAGAAAGAAAATGACTTAAATTGACTGAGAAAATCCCAACCTAAGACAATATCAGTTTCCATGTTTTCATGTTGCCAAAAAGTACATAGAGAAATAAATTCTCCTAGATTAACTAATACATTATAGGCCTTTTGTTTTATGGCTCTAATCACACCAAGACCATGGACAAAGTTTTTTTTTGTTGAATTTAATACATTAAAGGAATGACATGACTCTTGGCTAAATTGATAGTAGATCTTGTATCTATAAGAGAAGTAAGCCTTCTACTAAAACCTTCTAATTTGACAGAGATAAGTGGCTTACAAGGAAAACTAAGGATTTCAAAGCACTCATTAAGATAAAGGGAGGATACATAAGAAAGACTAATAATAATATATAAGGCATAATAAATAATTATAGACCAAAGGATTTATAGCATGTCGAGCATTTATAGTAGTACGTCTAGAGTTTGTTCTTTCTCTTTCTTCTTTTTCTATCCTTCTTCTTTTCTTCTTATGAGCCTTGAAAAGAATATCAAGTAGGAACTCATCTTCCTCTTTAGCTAGATCAAGATGCAAGCCAAATCTGTCATAAGAGAAAGGGGAAAAAATTGCCTTGAGGGTATATGGATCCTCGTCAAAAACATCAGCATATTCAATTTCCCAGCGCTCTTGAGCATGGAAATCAACCTCTTCAACTCCCATATTAGAGCTACCATAGTTGGTAACCAAGCCATCTTCTTCGAAAACAAATCCACCAAATCCGCCATCATCCTCTTCATCTTCCTCCCCAACATCATCTCCATCTGTAGCATCATCTTCCTCTCCAACAACACCTCCATTTGCAACGCCTTCACCTACAGATCCACTACCACACACAAAAGAGGAGCGCACTAGGGTTTGAGTGTTAGTCCTTCAAGCCTCCATCGCTTCTGTTTTATAATTATGGATCATGTTAAATGAATGTTATATATGAGAGTTTAGCTTGTGGATATTTACAAAAAATATTATCAATTTTTAGCTTGTGGATATTTACTTTCATGTTAATTCATTAAGTAATTCTTGTTTTGAAAGTTGAGTATGTTACAATAGCACCAACATAGATGATAGGGTTTTGGTTGAAATTATTCTTTTCTATTTTTTAATGTGACTAATAATTTTGGAAACCAATTAATATATGAATCTAAGGCTTCTTTAAAAAAAAAATTCCAACTAAAAATTAGCTATTAGCAACTAATGTAGTATGGTTTTGACATCAAATTATGACAACAACAAAAAATTCTCAAAACTTCAAGCATTCAAGCATTCATATCATTTGTAATATCTATAAATACACAAATATTTTTTTCAAAAAATATAAATATACTATTTTGTAAATCTTTAAACATGCTTTATGAAGATTTAGTTTTTATTATATTTCAATTTTTTTTAATATTTTTATTTCTTTAATATAACTATGTCATTTACTACCAAACATAAGTTTGATTCCTCTCTAAAAAAGTCAAATTTATTATAAATATTAAAATATGTAGTCTTAGAGGAGAGAATTCTTCTAGAGAAGATTATTATTTTCATATTTAACAAATAGTTAGCAAAAAATGTGGTGTGCATCGCATCTAACTATAAACATTTACTATCAAAACATTTTTTACAACCCTAAAATTTAAAATAAAAATTGTGGTACACATGCTATCATAATTTTCTAAATCTTTTTTCAATAATTAATTAATGATGTCAAATTTATTAAAAATAATAATTAGATTTATTTTTATATGAAAATACAAAAACTAGATTAAAAATTCTACATTTCACTACTATACCATTCAAATTCAGAAAATCTAAGTAAAATCAAAATGCTTGAAATTAAAAATATAGATCCATTGTCTATTTTTTTGACATTTTTAACTTTTAATAGCTAGGAAGATTTTAGCACCACTTTTTAAATATGTCATCATTCATGTCAATATTGCATATATTTTGTAGTTGTGCCAAGAATAAAGAAAAATGTCATACTATAATTCAATAGTTTGGGCAAGATACAAATATAGATTGCTACGTATAAGATTTGTAGCTAGTTTTTAGGGGAAGTAATTGGATCCTAAGGCTAAATGGCCTCTTTCCTAAGAAGAAAAAGGATCTCTCTATTTTCTTAGTTGTAGCATTTGTCTTTTAGTCTTTGGTTATCTACGGTTGAGATGCTTATTGTCTTTGAGAATCTTCAACTTCTCTTGTTATGTCAATGACTTAGTTTTGGTTTTTTTTTTAGAACTTATTGTTTAATCTTCAACTTTTTTGGCATGGATGAGAGATCCAATGGGCTCCTTTCAAATTGTTGATCAAATGTGTGTATATGTAGGCCCATCCCAAATACTATGACTTTGTAATTTATTCGATATAATTTATATTACAAAATTAAGAATTATTTATACTTAATTTAGTTAATATTTTAGTTCATGTCATACTCATTTCTATGTTGTCTTTCTCACAAGTTAAAGATCTATAAAATATGTTATTATAATATTGTTGGTGGCAAAATAGAAATGTTAACATAGACAAGTTCATTTGTATCTAAATATAAACATCCTTTTATTGATATTGGTTGCTTTGAAGGATAATTTAGTAACAATTAGACACTTATTAAATACAAAATATATTAAAAAATCTAAAAAAATTAAATAGCTACTTAATGTTGCACCCACCTTTGTTTTGAATGGATTATAAGAAAAATGGTATACCAACATATTTGAAATTGGTGTTATTAGTATTTGCTAAAGGTTGGCTTTCTTCTATTTTTTGTTAAATGACTCAATATGAACCAATCAAAATTAATATTATTAAATTCTTACAATGTTTGAATGTAATTCTAATAAACTTGGCTAACAATGAAACACTTCCCATTGACATGTGTACCCCAAAATTTAGATGTATCTTGTGTAAATTTATAATTAGCAATTTGTTGTAAATTAATTGTATGTATTCATTTTCATAAATTGAACAAATCATAATAGAAAATTATTGAAATTGATGTTATTAGTATTTGTTAAAGGTTGGCTTTCTTCTATTTCTTTTATTAAATGACTCAATATGAACGAATCAAAATTAATATTAAAATATTCTTACCAAATGAGACGTATTACATAAACATAACTTCAATAATTTCTCATGGAATATGAGTGGCAAATAAAATCATATACGATTTAACCTTTTTGGAACCTAAACCTTAGGTTAACAAAAAGTGGAGAAGATCCACGATACATCAACTAGATCAATTACATTTTCATTTATTAAGGAATCAAAACCTTTAATTCAAAAGAGGAAGTAGTTTAAAAGAGACATTTAAGATTGAATATTCCTTATTTACCTAGATAATCGCAGGTTGAAAATATTTTACAATGTGTTGCTTGGGGGTTGCGTAGATCTATATGACACCCTTTAACATCTACATCCAAACATAGCGAATGATTTCACACCATTCATGGAAATAAATTATCAAATCTGTTTACCAATTCATGGTGTTTCCTATAATTGTCTCCAAATCAATAACAAGGAAAGAGAAGAAGAATAAGATGCGTAAGATTGAGCTCTTTTGTCGACATATTTTTATATTGATGGAAATAAACTCCTTCCATCTGAAGATTATATTTTGTTATACATCCACCTGGTCGGGTAAGTAGTATCATTAAAACACAAATTATGGACCCAAAAATGGATTATCATTAGAACATCTTGAAGAACATAGCCACTAGTTGTATTGGATGTGTATCCCCGTGAAGATAAACCAGAAGTAGCATGGGATGAGAACCCTACAAAGACCACGAACCACGAAGTAGAGTTCCCCGTCATTCAAGTTACATATCCATGAAAAAATCTGCAAGGAGTATTCCAAAAATCCAGGGTGATGTGGGGTGTAATGCGCCTCTCAAGATTCACAAAGTTAATAGAAAAATATGATCAGTTTGTTGAAAGTTCCAACAAATATGTAGCCATTAAATGAAACACGAGCAACAAAAAATAATCAGCATTCTTGTTTTAACACTAAACGCAATGCAAAGCGGAAACTAACGCATCTACTTAAAAATTCAAATTTTAAGAAACGCTGGACAGGCAAATTTCCTGCAACAGAATGAAAAATACTGGTTGCAGATCTTGCCAGCCCAATTATTACATCAAGCCCCACTAGGGCAAAAAATTACGATATTTTCAACATAATATTACAATTTCCTTGGAACTCATCACTGGACATGCTACAACCTGCAGTCCTCAAGAATCAAAACCCAGAAGAGATATGCACATCATACACATTGATACAAATTGATGTTACAATGGAAAAGAACTTGAACTGCATTCTTGTTTAGCCTTGTTCGGCTAGTTCCTCAAAATAGTGCCCAACACCCGCAGCACCTGTGCTCAGGTTACGCATTTGCAACTAGATACGATGATATTCTTCATATTTTACGAATTTCCATGCTTATATTTCGATCCCAATAAACCAACTACCCCACTCTGTTATTCGTGGGTAATGTAGATGTCCCTTTTGACAAGCCTTTACTTGACTGGATATCATTTTTAGATTCAGCTAGTTTCTTCTCAAAACGCTCCCATTCTTCAAACAAATGATCCTTCCCACCAGATGAATTTTGAGTTGAAACTTCTGCTCTTTGTTTTAGATGATGAGCAGCTTCAGATTTACTTGTACTTTGTATCTCTGATTTGTCTGATAGCCCATCAAAAGAAAAGGATGAAATTGCCAATCAAAATTGTAATGCATATTGTTAGTACTGTATCATATCATAATACAGAATGAAATCAAAACTATTATTTTCTAAATACTTCAAACCTCAATTTTGAAAGATATTTTTGAAATGAACTTTACAAGGTCCATAAGAGAAAAGATGTCTGTAGCACTATAACAAACTAGAATATGTGTCTTAAATACATCTATTTAAATGACATTGAGATATATCAATCTTGAGACACCTATCTGAGCTATGTAACAAATCCAATATAGGCACTTCAACAGATGATCTCTATAAGAAACTAGAATATGTGTCTTAAATGAATCTATTTAAATGACATTGAGATATATCAATCTCGAGACACCTATCTAAGCTATGTAACAAATCCAATATAGGCACTTCAACAGATGATCTTGAAGACAGAACAAACGGAAACAATGAAAATGCTGATAAGGCTAGGAGAATGTGCATGAATATCATTCCAAGGAAGTTAGAAGAAGGTGATCCAGCATCCCTTGAAAAGAACATTAATATTGAGGAAGTTGTATCTATTTTAAAATCTTTAAAGAATGTCAAGTCCCCAAGAATTTATGGTTTCCTGTTGAATTCTACAAAAGCTAAGGACCGTCTTTAAGTGTACAAAGGAGCCATAAATGTCAGAACCTTGGGAAAGATTTTTTCTTGCTCAGAAAAGTTTTGTGAGAACAAGTTGGGAAGGTTTGGATTGGGCTAAATCCACCAGACAAAATGTTTGTATGGTTCTGTTGGACTTTGAAGTATATGATAGAATAGATAAATTTTGTACAGTTATTGAGGTTTTGTTTAAAGTTGCTTCTATAAATGGATATAAATGGTACTCTTTATTATCCCTTTGTCCTCCAAAGATCACTAAGGCAAAGTTGTCCCCTAGTCCCCTCTATTTTTTGTTATTGCTGCTGAAGCAATGCATTACCTACTGAGACAGTTCAATTTGCTCACCAGTGAAAGGCATTTCTCTTCATAATGTTTCTGAGTTGGATGATATTCAATTTGCTGATGATGCTTCTTTGTTTCCTTGCATCGAGGAATTAAGCTTATCCACCCCTCTGAAAAGATTGCACTTGTATGGTATTGCTTCAAGATTTAAGTAGTCAAAACCTGTAGCAATCAGCAATGGTCCTATGCACCCCCATTGGTTTGACAAAATTGGATAAGAATGTGGAGTGCAGGGGTGGCACTTCATGAATTGAATAAGATGTGGAATTGGGTGGTTCAGAAAAAAAAAAACCTAAAATTTTCTAAATGGCAAAGGCATCTGCTTTCATTCAGTGTTAGATTTCAAATTCGTCAGAAAGTATTTTACTCTTTTAATTTATATTATGCTTCTGCTGTTGCTTGGCTCTTTGAGAGCTATCAAGTTTAAAAATACATAAAATGATAAGAAATTTTCAGTGTTCCACAAGGAAGCGTCCTCCCTTCTCCCCCCTTCCCCCCCCCAAAAAAAAAACATCCACATTTCCTAGATGGTGACATCTTGGAGACTTGGGGACTGGGGGGGGACGTCCCCCCACCAGCCCATCACTAGTGCCACCATCCCACCACCAGTGTTGTTGTCTCCAAGATGCCACTAGGACTTCGAGGACGTTGGGGTGTCCTCAAGACATCTAGGTGACTCCTAGTTGTCTCCAAGATGTATAATTCTAATACTTATACATCTTTTTATAACTATTTTCTCAAGTATTGTATATATTTCAGCACCCCTCCGCTCCCAAACTTAGACCCCTTGTCCCCTTGTCCCCGAAACACGTCCCCCTGTCCCGAAACCTCGTGGAACACTGGAAATTTTCTTTTGTCAAGCTGTAGCAGTTAAAAAAGACATGCAATAAGTCGAAACTACTATTGCCTTCCGACTAAATTTGAGGGTATGGAGCTTAGAAACCTAAAATTGCAAAAATAATAAAGAGGACTCTTAAAATCCTTTGAGGGGAATGAGTCTTTGAAAATTTTGTTAGGAATATCTGTATTGTTGTCCCAAAAAACAAAAAAGATTGGACAGGTATTCATCTTCATGACTTCTTATTCGGAAAAATGTCTACCAAACCAACAAATTCAGGGGTTTTCTATGACATTTGGACAAAAGTTTTTTTTTGCCAAGCCAAGAAACCTTATCTGAGAGTTATAGAGCTTTAGGTCAATTTGGTAGATTTTGCATTATAATAGTGTTGGCATAATAACTAACACCTCTGGATTGTAAGTTAAAAAGGACAACTATGCACACTACGTGATGAGTTCTCTTCAAATTAGGAGGGGAAGCTCCCTCTTTTGCTAGTATGCGTTCTAAAAGTAAAGTAATCTAAACCTATCTTTTTCGACTCAGCTGGGAGAGGCACAAGGTTAAGGAAACCAAGGACATTGCAGCTAAGGTTTTTCTCTGGTTTGGCAGGTCTTAACTACAACTAAAACTAAATACTTTAATCTATCCAATTTCCTCAAGTAAACAAAGCATGAGGAAAAGGAGCAAGAATGGTTTTACACGATAAGCCGAGTACAGATTCACAACGTGAAGGCAAGGTGGCACAACAATTTGCTTGGCTAAATAGACTTATTATCACACATCACACGATAAGCTTTAGGTACAAACTCTCAACATGAAAGCAAGGTGGCACAACAATTTGCTCAATTCGAATAGGCTTATTGATAACAAAACATAAAGGATAGCCAACTAGGACAGTAAATTGCATAGGCGAGACATGCGTACAATCTATGATCGAACTAGCCACTATATTTAACTAAGTCGAACATTCACCATAATAATTGCATGAAACCCAAGTGGCATAAAAATTCATTATCAAGACATATACTCATGAACAAATCCAAAAGACAATATTTCAGCCAAGGTGGGCCTGTTATTGAAAAGTATGAGCCCCCACCAAAAAGAAATGTAGTTATGCTAGAGTCTTCGGATCAACTTTCTAACGATGTAAATGTAATGTCCCCATTTTAGCCATTCACTCTTCGGTGACTGATAGCCGATTTCTGGAAGCCCATAGGCTTGTCAAAGGTGAAATTAGGGTTTCTTGTCTTATTGGGGTTCTGAAGCGTTTTTGAGGGTTTGCATGTATATGAGTTTCCGATGCATGTCTGGTGGAGTTTTTTGGGTTTTTGGAGAACTTCAAAATGGTGTAACATGCATCTCTATCTGACAACCTTTTCCGGAACTTGCTATTTTAGCCAACACATTGGAGTTTCAAGTTTTGGATTGCAGATTCTTTCTAGGTTTTCAGAGAGCTTGCAGTGGTATGACATGCAAAGGCATTGAGCAACTTTTCAAAATTTACTATTTTTAATAAGTTTTATTTCTGGCAATGCCATCTTGGGTAGTAGCATCAACAGTCAGCTCAGTTTCCATTTCGAGCAGTGCAGTTTGGAGCATAATTGGCTTTCAACATTTTGAGGCTCATTTTGGTGAAATGATTTATTTTAAGTCATTAATGTTTTAAAATTCATTTTAGGCCCCATGGCCTAGATTAATGACTTAATGTTGTTTTAAAAGGGGGCCATTAAGGGAGGATGCCTCATGAAAGAATTAAACAAATTAAACATTTAAATGTTTAATATTTCCCTAAGAAAACTTGGATGCCTAAATGAAGAGAAAAAAGGTGAATTAAATGTTTTAAAAATTAAATTATTGCAAAAGTAAAATGGGCATCCCTTTTGCAGGAAAATGGAAAGCCAACAATCATCTTCAATTCTATAAAAGGCCTTTGCTCTCTCATTTCTCATCTTTAGAAAATTATAACAAAATGTTGTTGGATTGAATTTAGAACCCGGTTAAGAGGAAGCTTAGCAATTCTACTCCATTCTTTGGGCTTGAAACTATGGTTCCCTAGATGGTGGTTTGAGAGTGTGCTTCATCCAAAAGTACATATTGAGCATTACAGTGGAGTTTTGGTGAGATATTTTTAATTTTTATGTTGTTGGTTATTGTTTGGCTGAAAAAGATTTTCATATACAGCTCTTTGGGTGAATTTTATTTGCACATGGGTATTGTTCCTATCCAACTATATGCTTGAGGCGCCCCTTTTGGTGCAAGGAGGATTTTATTATGAAGTGGTTGATTTTTAAAGTGAGGTCGACACTCTCCTAAGCCGTACCATGTCTTGAATGCATTGTAATTCATGTTGGGGTGATTTGCTGAGTTTGAAGCTTGGAAAATGATGCTTACATGATCACCCAGCCTATGAAATGAAGTACTTTCAGTTTGAGAGGAGTTTACGAAGTGTGGTAAGAGATTTGTCCATTTTGGTGTTTCATTGATTGTTGGTTCAAAATTTCAGTTTGCAAATTTTTATATCAGACTTGTTTCAATTTCTGATTTTGCTTTCTATCTTCAAGAATTGAGAGATTATCAAGTGGGAGGTCATTTATTTCATTATACTTTGTAAGGATTGTAATAACACTTGAAAATTGCAGTTGTTTTTCATTGTAAGACTATAAACAGTAGTATTGTTCCAATCATTTAACTTATTGCATATTTTAGTGTTAATTCTCTCATATTTGTAACCCCTGGAGGGTTTACCGCCAGTGTGGAGAAAGAACAAACTAATCTCTCTTTTATCACCCACTGAAAAGTGATGAATTCCCACTATTAAGTGGATGCCTGCCATAGTGGATGAATTAGTTTAGAATTGTAATGTTCTTTCCCCCCCACTAATTAAGTGGTAGCGTGTAAATCTCTCATGGCTGGTCCACCGCCTCTTTCTGATTTCAGTTGTATTTACTTTCAGTCATAATTCAATTTCCTCCGCCATATCTTAGCACCTCACCCACATCGGGTCTTGTGTGCACATTCTTGGCATTGAGTGCTTTCCAGTTGATTCTCTTTTTAAAGCTAACACTAATCCATTGGCGTAGTGCTGGTTTGTGTTGTGACAATTCAAGAAAAAAATTGGTTGGCACATTTCAGTTAAGCATCTTGCAAGTCAAAAATTTGTTTCTGATGATTCTTTTGTTAAGTCTCCAAAGTTTAAATCATTTGTTTATGAATATAAAGGAAAACTGATAAGAGAAAAGGTCAAGGAAATCACTCTTGAGAAAGAAGCAGAAACCTTAAAGGAGTTGCACAAGGAAGTAGATAAAGAAATGGAAAATATTACTCTAGAGAAAGACGAGAACTACTAGAAGAAGTTGGTGTTATGGTCCTCTCAAGATGGGATATAAGTTCTGCAATTGTATTTGATAGCTTTAGGAAGAGTCGGAATAAAAATTTGAAATTGAGCATCGAAGGAGTGGATAAAATCTACACAAGGTCAAGATACAATTCTGATAATGCAACTCTTCATATTTGGGCTCTATATCCACAAGATAAGAGGCCAACAATCATTGATGACCCAAACAAGGTCTTTGGTCACCTTCTTGTACATAGAGCGGGATATATTGATCCGATTGAAACTGATGTGGCCAAATTTACTAAAGCCCATATTGAGAAGTTAATGAAGGACAATAAACAATATGTTTTTGAAAATGAAAGTTTGAGGCATGAAGTAGCTAGGTACAAAGACAAATTGCCATATTCTTCAAGCTCTAACCCACAAGAGTTAGATCGTGATGTCAAGCTATTGGAAGCAGTGACTAAAAATGAATATTGGAAACATAAAGTTTAAAAGACTTAGAAGAAATGTGACAAATTGGATGAAGAAATGAAGTTTGTGAAGTTTAATATCGTTTCAGAACTGATAAGAAAAAGGTTTGAAAAGGTACTCGAAAAGGCTGACAGATTTTGCATAACTTACACCAAGACTTACGCTGCTCTCCAAGAACACAATAGACTACAACACAATGATAGAAAAAAGAGAAGAGCTAATGGCTAAAGGAGATACTGATGGTCAAACACTTAAGGTGTGGGAAGAATTGGTTGATATGCACAATCGATTTCATGTTGTGCTTACAAAAGAGCTTGGTGACTTTGATCAACCATTAGATATGCCTTTTCCTTATTTCTTTGATGATGCAGGTGATCTCAAGGAACAAAGTGTATGGAAGGATGAATTGGCTTAGTTACTGCCACAAGCCCTCAACTTAGCAAATGATGAATTGACGGTAGTGGACAACACACACTCGCAACTGGAAGGCATGTTTTCTTTGGAGTTCACTATGAGGGATTTGATTGTTGTCACTAATATGTGCACCAGTGTAAAATATGTTGAACATCTTTCTCACGTCAACCTGTTCATTGCATGAGCGGTGTCGAGACAAAAGTCCTCGCCAAATCCGAGAATATCTGTCTATGAAGATGGAGACTACAAACTTTTTATGTTTACTAAACTTTTAATTATGTTTAATTTCATGTTGAGAGTAAAATGGCATTAATGAACAATTGTGTCTTTTTGAAGTGTAATGGTTTGTAGCTTGTATACTTCCTTCGTTTTGTATAAGAAGGAAACCAAGACCAAAGAAAAGATATAGATAGATAGGGCATAAAGAATAGAAGGCAATAATAGAATATCATTTTGAAAAGAGAAGACTTCTGATATATATTGTAATATCTTTTGAAGCAAATTAATGGAGAAGAAGTTATAAATTGGTGGCTGAACTTTTTGTTTCAATTGTTTGTTGTTATTACTATGTATAATTGTGTGGTTGTCTCCAATTTGATATTTTCTTATTATTTAAATCAATGTATCAAGGATATATTTGATTTATCAGAGCACATTTGTTGCTTCTATGTGGTTCATTTAATTGGTTTCTTCAAGGAAGAATTAAAGTCTTCTAAGTAAATCACAATAATCTAGGAGGGTCATTTGGATCGATAAGAAGAGTCCCATAATCACTTCATTGCACGTTTATGTAAGGCATAAACATCTAAAAGTGTCAGACAACTTGAGTCATAACCAAAAGGGAGGACACATATCATTCACATCTTGACTCTATTGCCAAATAAATAAAAGGCACTGATCATACTTATTCCAAAACACAAAATCTCATAAAATCTTACATTATATATATATATATATATATATATATATATATATATATATATTTGTAGTAGGAATAGAAGTTAGTTTCACATTTAAATCATCTATTTCAAAACCATCATGCCATATTGAAATAGACTGAAAAGAAATCATTTAATTGAAGAAGTTGTGATCACATGAGGATGATCTAATTAAAGGAATTGAGGATGATTTAATTGAAAATATTGATCACACAAAATTTTCAAAAGGTTAATCTGCTTAGATATCATCATCTAATTGTGAAGAGTGTATATTCATTGGTGATCAAAGTAAACCTACCTAGGCATAGCAGATCCAAAAGAGAAGGGAATTCCAACCACCTTGGTTGATTCCATTAGTTGGCCAAATCCTTGTTAAACTTGAAGACAAAGCTTGGCATACTTTTAGAGTTTAGCAATCTGCAGATTTGGGAACCAACAAAGCACAAGGTATGCAGATTGTTGAAGGCTCTTTATGGCCTAAAGCAGGCACCCATGGCATGGTACTTGAAGATTGACAAGCATTTGATTGCATAGATCCCTCATAGGCAAATTTGTATGTCAAGAGCATTGGTAGTGATATCATCTTTCTTGTCATCCATGTGGATGATATCATCGTTACTAGCAATGGATTACATTTGCTTGAGCAGATCAAGTTGAATTTGAATCAGGCATTTGATATGACAAATTTATGTCTCCTACACTATTGTCTTGGTGTAGAAGTTTGGCAAACAAGTGATAGTATTTTCATCTCTCAATCGAAGTACGTTAGGAGTTTGTTGGAGAAATTCAAGATGGTTGATTGCAAAATCTCATCCACTGTCATGGAGAAGGCAACAGGCAGTAGCTCTTTCCTCGACAAAAGCAGAGTATCAAAGAATAGTCAAGGCAACATGTGAGGCAATATGGCTTCGGAGGGTGCTTGTTGACATGCAGATGTCTCGAGCAAGGCCTACACCTTTGTTTTGTGACAACCAAGGGGTGCTAAAGTTTGCCAAGAATCCGGTCTTCCATGAAAAGATCTCCAACCACAATTTGATCCAATTTACTGTTTTTTATCTTTTTCCAAATCTTTGACTAATGAATAGGAGTGTTCGTTTTTGTTTTGTTTTTTAATACGTTTGATTGCCAATAAATGATTTTGAGGTTTTCCAATTAATTGAATGCAATAGATGGATTTTCAACTCAAGAGTGCAAGCATATGTATGACTGAAATAAATTACTGAATTCTGATTTTTTTCAACAGCAATGCATAAAATTGTAAAACTAAAGATTTAGGAACACCATTAATCAATTAGTCATACCCGGAGTCCAATGCTATCTTGTACATGAATTTTATTGATGGAATTCCAAAGAAGTACAAAATTATAAATCAGATCAAGCTCTCCAATACGCTGTCCAAACCCTAGCAGCATCACAAGATGGTACGGATTCCCTTGATGATAGTTTGGTTGCCCCTTAGGATGGTATAGCTAGCCCAAACAGTCTCTAAAATCAATAAATTTGACCTCTACAACCCTAGTTGCTTGCTGCCAGTAAATTCTCTGAAACTCTAACTGAAATCTTCCTTCAGTAATGCCAAAATAGTACAGCCAACAAGTAGAATGCAAATATGTGATAGTATTAGCTTAATTGAGACTCGATCTATCAATGGTTGCACCTGATTTGAAGAAATATGCTGATATAACACTGCTGCAAACTCAAGTCTGAAAATTAAACGAAGACCCAAGGTAGGTCCTCCTCAAAGGTGAACTGGGTTCTCGTCCAATTCACGATAGCCCTTGGGAGTTTTCGTTCCTAAAAGACTGAAACCCTTCTCTAGAGCTCAAACCCACAAGTGCTGATATGAAAAATGACAAATGAATGCCAAAATAGAAACCCAAAATTCCCTTTATAACCTCCCATGAATTTTTTTATAAAAAATAATAAAATATTCCTCCTCAAGGGTCTTTTCCTCATCAAAAGAAAGGGCCACTTTTTAAAAACAACTTTGTTTCACTAGGATGAGGGCACTTTTCACTATTCACTTTAGAATTCTTTGTTACTATTCCATTAAAACAAATTTTAATATTTTCAATTTATCCCTGGATTCAACAACTGAACTCCAAACTAAAAGGCTCATAAAGCTCTCGACTAGGCTCTACAACCCTCGGTTGGGTCCCCTAACCATACTACTGACCTATGGGAACCCTAATACTAGGCCAACCTCGGCTAGTTTAAGCTGCCTAAGGAAGGGACATTACAATGAGCCAAGCATGTTGAGCTTCATTGTCACTTCATCTAACTGCTTGTTGAAGATGGATCTATGATGTTGTAGTATGTTCCAACAGAGGATCGGATTGCAAACATTCTCACCAAGTCCTTAAGTCCAGATAAATTTGTAAAATTTTGAGGTAAACTTGGTGTAGTTAGGGTATTCAAGTATTATTATAATATTTAATGGTCATCTTAGTTGTTAGTTTGCTTTAGTTAGTTTTATCAACTTTCAATTTATTGTTTTTGTTCTCTTTAGTTCACGCCTGTTTCTTTTAGAAGCATCATCTTGTAAACTATTATTAAAGGAGTGTTCCTCTCGTTTAATAACGAATAACAATAATCAATCACCATTTCAATAAACACAATGTGTTTGAAACACAATATGTTTTGAAACCTCTTATTTCTCATAATAAATTTGTAACTATACATATCTAGGTCTCGATTTCAAATAACATCATATCATGGTAGTGTGTTTGGGTATGAAAAATTGTAGGTTTCAAAACACACCATGATTTGGAACCTACACTTCACATGGTACCCAAAACACACTATATTTTGTAACCTCTACTATGGAAAAATATATGCAATTTACCCAATAACAAGAACAATTGTGTTGTTTCTATTTGAAATGCAGACCTAGATATACATAGTTTAAAAACATATGGTTTGGGTACGTTGTGAATTGTAGGATAATAAAAATAGCATGTTTTGAAAAAACACATTTTGAAACCTCCTATTTGTTATAAGATATTCATAACTATGCATATCTAGGTGTCCATTTCAAATAACATCATTTCATGACAATGTGTTTGGGTATAAAAAATTGCAAGTTTTAAAACACACTATGATTTGTAACCTGCACTTCACATGATACCCAAAACATGCCATGTTTTCTAACCTCTACTATGGTTCAAAGTATATCCAATTTACCTAACAACAAGAATAATTGTGTTGTTGCTATTTCAAATGCAAACCTAGACATACACAACTTAAAAAACACATGGGTTGGGTACGTTGTGAATTGCAAGTTATAAACATAGTGTGTTTTGAAACACAACTTTTTAAACCTCCTATTTGTTCTAATATATTCATAACTATGCATACCTAGGTCTCCATTTCAATTAACATCATTTCATGACAATGTGTTTGGGTATGAAAAATTGCAAGTTTCAAAACACACTATGATTTGTAACTTGCACTTCACATGGTACCCAAAACACACTTTGTTTTGTAACCTCTATAGTGGAAAAAAGTAACTCTAATTTACTCAATAATAGGAATAGTTTTATTGTTGCTATTTTAGATGAAAACCTAGATATATACAATTTAAAAACACATGGGTTGGGTACGTTGTGAATTGCAAGTTAATAAACAATGTATTTTGAAACAAAACTTTTTAAACCTCCGATTTGTTATAAGATATTCATAACTATACCCTATGAAATTCCTATAAAAAATATGTTCACCTACATCTAATGCTCTTTACAAATATTTGGCATGAGCCTACTTAGAACTCGGCTTGCTCAAGTAATGTTTAAGCCTCATACATATTAATGCATACATAGAGCTACATCCATCCACATATTAAGCCTCAAGTAATGTGCTATATCACCCATAATCCATCATCATTGCATTAATCTATTAGGTTCATTTTAGGCTAATATAAATTTATTAATCTAAGCATCTTTCATCCATCATTATCTTTTCATTATCCATTATATTCATTATCCATTCATCTAGATTTGTTAATCCATGCATCTTTTCATCCTAATCATTACATATATCCCATCCTTATATCCATATCAACCATCCATCACTCCATCCTACAAACTCATCCCCTCATCCCTTGTCATTCTAGCTATAGGCTACTCCTCCATGTAATCCAATTCCATCTATCTGATTATTCCATCACTCCTTGCAATCCAAAATTGCAAGAAAATCCTAACCTATGGAATCGAGTTATGCAATCTACACGAGATCATCCAATCACATTTGTGGTCTTTTTCCTAGCCTTGTTGCAAGCATTGATCCAAAACCAATCGCCATCACTGAGATGTATACTTCCCAATCCTTATGTTGTTTCAATGTATATCAGTCTTATATCAACAACATCCAATCATCATCATTAGGATGTATCCTTCCCAATCCTTGTGTTTTATCAAGATAGATCCCTCCCACATCAACAAAACTTCATCCATCATCAATCTTGGACTTTCAACTTGATTGAGGTAACATCATTTTCTCCTTTGAATCATTATGTGCATGCTTGCTTGCTTGTGTAGGTTAAAAACACAAGGTGTAGTTCAACTTACAACTTCATATATACAATTAAATCATATTACAACCCAAAAGCAATATAAAATCATGAAAACACTTTAGTTGGGTTGCAAATACCTCCATTACATGAAGAAAAAGGTTGTGTAATCCAACCATTTCTTTGAGATAACCTCAAATGAGAAAAAAACACATCTTGCAAGCCATGAACTAAACTTGTGTAGGTTGAATTGCAGACCTAGAAACACATGGTTTGGGTATGTTGTGAAATTCAAGTTAATTAAAAACAGTGTGTTATGAAACACAACACATTTTGAAACCTCCTATTTCTCATAATAAATTCATAACTATACATATCTAGCTCTCCATTTCAAATAGCATCATTTCATGACATTGTGTTTGAGTATGGAAAGATGGTTTGGGTATGTTGTGAAATTCAAGTTAATAAACAACAGTGTGTTTTGAAACACAACACATTTTGAAACCTCCTATTTCTCATAATAAATTCATAACTATACATATCTACCTCTCCATTTCAAATAACATCATTTCATGACATTGTGTTTGGGTATGGAAAGATGGTTTGGGTATGTTGTGAAATTCAAGTTAATAAACAACAGTGTGTTTTGAAACACAACACATTTTGAAACCTCCTATTTCTCATAATAAATTCATAACTATACATATCTAGCTCTCCATTTCAAATAACATCATTTCATGACATTGTGCTTGGGTATGGAAAGTTGTAGGTTTGAAAACACACCATGATTTGTAACCAGCAACTCACATGGTACCCAAAACACACTATGTTTTGTAACCTCTATTGAGATCCCTATAATATTTATCAAAATATCACTAAATAACTAAGTTACCGATATGCCCATATATGGCCTCGGGTACAATACGGGTACGAGAAACAGTTCAGAAACGTCCAAGGTACAATTTTCTGCCTATGGAAATGACCAAGAAACGGAAGTTTGACTGTGGTTACGAAATTTCGTTTCTGGTTCAAACCCGGACATAATCCACGTCAACTGTTTTGGATATTATCTGATTTTTTCCCTTCAAAGGCAGTAAATTGTGATTTTTTTTCTCATTTCAACTTTGCTCAAATTTTTCTCCAACAAAACAAATTGTTTTTTAGGGTTTCTCAAGTGTCGAGTATTTTTGATATCTTTAGGATGGCTGAGATATTTGATGAAGAGCAGCTGAGTCAAATTAGGCATGAGTAAAATGTTGGAGATTCAACATCAGAAACTGTATTATATTCCTTTATGGGATTGTTTTGTATTCTTTGTAAACTTTGCATCTTATGTGATGGTGATGTTAAGGGCGGCTCTGTTTATTCATTGCTTTGTTAGAATTTATAATTGGGACTTGGAAGATATCATTGTTTGGGAGGACATATGACCATAGTCCATTTGACTTCCCTAAACTTTTGAGTGCATATTCTGATGTTCTCAGTGGAAGTAAGGCGTGAACTATGCCAATATCCTTGCACATTTCTTCAGATTGTTCTGATGGTGATACTAGTAATATAGAATGTTCTAAGCACCATAGAAACCAGAACTCTATTGTAAGTGATGGTTTAGGATATTGAGATGGCATTGTGTTTGGTCTTCATGAAAAATAGGTCGCCTTGCTATTTCTCCTTTTTACTGATTCACAACATTGAACCATAGCATGAGGATTGAGTAAATTGGCTTTACATCAGATTGGGAGTATGAAGGCCCTTGTATTGTATTATTAAATTGACTATGAAAGTGGTGGTGTATTTTTGCTATGTTATTTGACTATTAATATGGTGGCGTATTTTGAACTTAATTACTACTGCAAATATGTATATATTTCTGATTTTTATATGTTTTTGTATTAATGTACCCAAACCCCTCAAAAAAATTGACCAAATCCATGTACCAGAATCTCGTACCCATACCCGAACCCAAAAACAAACCGGTAACTTAGCTAAATAATGATAAAATGCCAAAAAAAACATCTCCTAAGATGAAATGACACCTTGAAAAGGTGAACCCCCAAAATTAGGAATCACCCCCTATGCCAAAAATTCAAGAAGAGCATCCAAATAAGAGATAAGTATTGAATATTTACTTATGATAGAGAATTCAGATCAAGAAGGGATTATGTGAATAATTTTGATGAGATATTAAGTAGTGGATATTTTGATATTCAATTAACTAGAGGTAAAGGTAAAATAAAAAGATTAGTGAAACAAGAAGAGAGCATAACCAAGAAAAAAGTAACTAAAGAAAAGACCAAGATAGGTTAAGAGGAAGTACAAACCCCAAGCCACAAAAAGGTAAATAAAAAACATCAACTCCTATAAAATGGCTACAAATAGGACAAAAAATTTGTGGATATTTTGATATTCAAATAACTGACAACCTGCATTATATTCAAATATCTGACATGTATTTCATATGCAAAGTAGTGGATATTTTGATATTCAAATAACTAACAACCTACATAGTATTTTTACCTTGCAATTATTTTGTGCATTTTTTGTTCCAAACATATGAAGAAATTGAAATGCAATTTTTACTATAACTAAGAGATAAATTTTGAAGGTGAACTTCATTACATTCTTATTGTCTACAAAACAAAGGTTTTCATTACATTCATACTGTTTTGTAACATTGCAAGTTGGAAAACACTGGATGTTATGAAACCTACAACCCACATACTGTTGTAAAACCCTCTACACGTAACAACCCAATTAGTTAGTCACCCCTTGAGTCAGTTTGGTTAGTTTTATGTATCCCCCACTTGCAATTCCTCCTCGTGCTTTCCACACTTTAGCTTTGAACATGCAAAATGAAATAACAGACAACCCACATTGTGTTTTCCAACATGCAATTATTTTGTGCTTTTTATTGTTCCAATCATATGAAGAAATTTCAATGCAATTTTTAATCTGACTATGAGTTGTTATAAATTTTGAAGGTGAACTTCATTACATTTTATTGTCTACAAAACAAAAGGTCTTCATTACATTCATACTGTTTTGTAGCATTGGAGATTGGAAAACACTAGGTGTTATGAAACCTACAACCCACATACTGTTGTAAAACCTGCTACAAATAACAACCCAATTTTAGGTAGTTGGTGCAAACGCACAATTCTCAATTCCGCAACACACAAAATTTAATGAGGCAATATACAAACTTGCGCTATGTAATTAAATGGACAACTTTGTTTGTCATTCTTCAATCAAATTTACACATAAACCAGTAAAACAAACTTACAATTCTGTCCTAAAAAATACAAACTATTTCCATTTAAATATTATTTGCTTTCAAAATACATTTCCAAATGAATTTATTGATCAAGCAATTGTTGATCTCAAGCTAATTTTCCTTTCAACTGGCAATTATATTATGCCTTCACTCTACTTGCAAACACTTCATCCTTCAATATGTTGCTCGACCCTCTACCAATGGTTTTATGGTTGTGTATTTTCACAAAACCAAACTACCCTTCATACATTGTGTCCCTCTATCTATATTTACCTTTATTTATTTCTGCCAACACTCGGTTCATGGATAATAAAATAACTGAAATTTCCTCAATTCACAAAACCAAACTACCCTTCATATATTGTGCCCCTCTATTTGTGCTAGTTAGTTTTATGTATCTCCCACCTGCAACTCTTCCTCATACACCTCACCCTTTAGAGGTGAACATGCATAATAAAATAACTGACAACCCACATTGTGATTTCCAACCTGCATTTATTTTGTGCATTTATTTTCAATCATATGAGGAAATTGAAATGCAATTTATACTCTAATTGAGTTATAAATTTTGAAGGTGCCTTTCATTACATTTGTACTGTCTAAATAACAAAAGATTTTCAATACATTCATATTGACAATAAAATTGCATGTTGCAAAACACTCAGTGTCATGCAACCTACAACCCACATACTGTTTTAAAACCTTTTACAATTAACAACCCAATTGGTTAGTCAACCCTCACCTCAATTTGGTTTGTTTTATGTATCCCCACTTGCAACAACACCTCATGCTCTCTAGCATTTAGCTTTGAACATGTAGAATGAAAAAACAAACAACACAAGATGTTTCTAAACCTACAACTATTTTGCACATCATCATTTTTAAACACGGATTCTCAACAAACAGTACTTGTTACAATTTAGATCACAAATTTACTACTATCAACCTCCAATGCCCTGTCCACATAATCCAAAGAAAAGCAATAGTTTTTTAGGGAAGATACTGAGCAATGATTTTTATGGGGAAACTCGAAAACTCTTGCCCGCACCAATGACTGCCGGCTAAAACATGGGAAACACTAGCCAACGGCGTCATTATCATGGCGTTTCTATCGCCGTGTCATTTCCTCTCGTCTGCCAGATTCCTCATTTTATCCCCCGTCTTGGCAAGCCCCGCACTATGTCGGTTTCATCATGTTATGTATGTTTTAATGCATTTTTCTATGTTATCATGCCTTTGACATGCGTTTTGTAAGGAGATTAGTTGTCCTTTATAATTTAATATAACATCAAGTATAAAATAATAATATAAATTTATTTACATAATAATAAATATATTGTAATATAATACAATATACTATAATAAGAACAGTGTTCCACGGGGTTACAGGGACGGGGACGGGGGGACGACAAGGGACGCGTTTCTGAGACATGGGGACAAGGGGCCTAAGTTTGGGGACGGTAGGGGGACGGCGAGGGGGCGGTAGGGTGCTGAAATACATATAGTACTTGAAAAAAAAGTTATAAAAAGATGTATAAGTATAAGAATTATACATCTTGGAGACAACTAGGAGTCCCCTAGACGTCTTGAGGACACCCCAACATCCTCAAAGTCCTGGCAGCATCTTGGAGACAGCAACACTGGTGGTGGGATGGTGGCACTGGTGCTGGCCTGGTGGGGAGACGTCTCCCCCAAGTCCCCAAGTCTCCAAGACGTCCCCCTCTAGGAAACGCGGGGTTTTTTGGGGGGGACGCGTCCCCATGGAACACTGAATAAGAATTATCAAATAATATACAAATTTAAATACATGTTAAAAATATATAATAATAATAAAAACAATAATAAATATCTAATAATATAATAATTTTAATATCATAATAATATAATAATTTTAATATCATAATAATAATATGATAATAAATATATAATAATAAAAATAGAATAAGATAATAATATAATATAATAACAATAAAATAATTTAATAATTATAATATTCTAAAACTAATATATAATTTATAATTAATATAATATTAATTATTAAATAGTAATATAATTTTATTTACATAATAGTAAATATACAATAATACAATATAATGTAATGTAATGTAATAATAATTATAAAAATAATACAAATTTGTTTACATTATAAATATATAATATAATATAAAATGTATAGTAACATATAATTATTTTATTATAAAAATAATATTATAATAATATAATAGAATAATATAATATTATAATCTAATCTAATATAATAATAATAAAATAATACTACAAATATAATTACATTATAAAAATTTATAATAACAAATATATCATATAATTAAGCGATAAACTTTTACAAAACAAATATTAAGTGAAATTTTTTTTGGTCTTCGATCAGTCAAACTGGCAACTTGGAAAACTAAATTTGATTAGCGGTGGTTGTTTAAAATAAGAAGAAAATGGAAAAGATGAAATGACTGCATTTATTACCCTCACGTCTATCAAATGTTGCCAATGTCGTTACAGCCTCCCGTGAGCCCTCCATCGATATGAATTTTATGCTTTTTTTATAATGGTATGCATGTTTTTATCCATTTTTATGTATGTAGCATGTATTTTTGTAGGGAGATTAGTTGCATCTCTAACACCTTCCCCACCCCCCTTAAGATGAACTTAGCGAGTAGCTAAAAGAGAATGCATGATGGGTCCCAACAAACAAGGCCTAGCGAGGTACCCATGTACAAACAAAAGATCTCTCAAAATCGGAGAAAAGGAGAAAAACTCCTCTCCAAAAGAGATAAAGGCGAATGAAGGACTGAAGAAGCCTCCAACCAAAACAATGTCCCAAAAAGAAGAGGAACATGTGGAACATTGTTGAAACACGAAAAAGTTGCAGACAACTATCAAAAGATGCTTGATATAGTGCTGAAATGAATAACCTTCTCTAGAACAAATAATGATCAAGATAAAGAAGACAAGAATTTGCATGAGTGCCCCCAATGACACTACTTGAATCAAATGGCAAACAAAAGAAAAACATCTGAAACTTGAAGATACAAATGGCACAAATACAAAGAGTCTGAAGAACATTGATCAAATGAAAATAGGTCGCCTCCAAAAATAGGAATGCAAGAGCGTCTATATGGTAGATGCTCCATCTCAATAAAATGCATGGGTAACCAGCCACTGATGTACGCTGCATCCACCTAGTAGATAGGAATAAGTACTAGATACATAGCTCACTCCAATGTGAAACCAAGGAAGCATTAACACGAACAAGTAGTGCATGAAGAGCCACGACAAGTACACTAAAACTGAATGCAAAAAGTAGTGCATGAAGAAAAACCAAGAACATTTGAATGTGCAACTGAAAGTACTTACAAATATAAAGGGTGTGCAAACTAAGGCACACACACGAGGCAAAAATCACTATGATTCGCTATTGTTGTGGAAGGGGCACTCACTTGACAAAGGTGTGATGGCTACACAAAAGAAAACATCAACCCCCCATGGCACTTTATATCATAGTGCAAATAAAAAAGGCACAACAGGATATGCAAAATCCCCGAAAAGTATACACTAGAATGTCACTTTATCTCAGTGCGTCTACAAAAAATAATACATGCAAAAAATGTGTAAAATGCCCAAAAAGGACAGAATATTGGATGTAGAAAAGCCAAAAGCGAGTCATCCCATGCAAACGAAAAGTTTCCAAATGTCCAAATAATTCACCAGAGTGCGAAAACACAAAAAAAGGAATAAAATGTACCTGGATATAAATCTAGAAAAAATGCATGAATGGTTGTGAAGAGCTCTAAAATATTGTCCCATCATTGGAATCACGAAAAAATGAAAAAACGAAAAAAAATGGTCAAAAGTTATGAGCTTGGAACTAAAAATAGCACCTCTCACTTCAATAGGTTGTAGAATGCACCAACAACAAAAAGAAGTGATAAGACCCACACCACTAGAAAATTGACGAAACCAGTTTTCTGGTGATATCTCATTCATCCAATTTCAATATTGTATACCCACGGTATGGCCAAAAGAAAAAAACTACTCCTTTAGGGCCAAAGAGAGCTTTAAGAGGGCCCTGCTGCCAACAATCCGTACAATTGACGTCAACATATCATGCTGACGTTAGCAAAATATTCCTAAGAATATTTCCTTTGCTCGAAAAATATTTGACCCCCCTCAAAGTTGGATTCGCCAAAATATTCCTCTACCATGCCGGTATATGCGAAAAAAAAGATGTTTGTTCAAAAAACTAGGGCATCACATGGAAAACGTTTCAAGGTTGTCGAAGAAATATATAAAAACCGTCGACTAAATTTTTTTGCTAAAAATGGGCGAAAGAGGGCAGTCAGGCAAGTTGGCAAGGCCACCGAGCAACCGTGGAGGCCGTCAACGAGCTTGCCAAGGCTACCGCCAACAAGGGAGGGCCCATGCGGCCTTGTTATGCGAGGCCTATACGCCTGTCATGACAAGGTACGACGTACCCTCAACCTGTCGCGGCAAGGTACAACGTACCCTCAACCTGCCACTCAAGCTTTTAAAAAAAACTTGCAACCTTTTATTTTTTTTATTTTAAAAATCTCTAAAAACAAACGCCGACCTTTGATTTTTTTTTGCTTTTTTTCTTGAATTGTGTGCACAAGCCATACAAGGGTCATAGGCCCTAGTGCAAAAGAAAAAAAAATTGCCTTAAATGCCCTCGATGCTAACTATAAGCAAATTTATAGTCAAAATTTGTCAAATTGACCTCTTGAATCCAACGGTGAGGTCCTTTTCACGCCAAAATGCACCTAAAAATCATCCACCAAAAATTACAAAAAAAAAACAATGGAGAATCTAGATCTAAAACTTGTGACCTTTGTTGAAGAAAAACCTCAAAAATCAAGAAGGGGTTCACTAAATCCATGTTCTAATACCAAGTTAGAATTGTGCAAAAGACAAGCCATAGGATCAAACAACAAACAAAAACACCTTCCACGAAAGAGAGTTGCAAACAATAATATGCAATATTCCTCAACAAAAAAAGTTACAAAGTTCAAGAGAAAAGAGGAGAGAGGACAATACAAAAAGGGTTGAGTGTTTATAAGAGCAAAACCCTAAATGAGAAAAGGATTAGATCATGACAAGTGTCAACATCTCATGCAATGAAACATAATGGCCCAATAATAGTTCAACTAATAAAAGCGTAAAAGCAATCCTAAGTTTAGCTTAAGTGCATGAGAATAAATTAGACTAATAATTAATTAAAGAGCTAATATATGATTAATCTAACATCAAAAAAGGCAAAAAAAATAAAAAGTTTGGGGCGCCTTTATAAAAAAATTGATTATTTTATTTGCAGAAAGAAAAAAAATTGTGCAAGTTTTTAATTGGGGGGCGTACCTCCAAGTACCTACCTCTATAGGCCTACGGGCCCCATGCTCCCACAACCGACGACTTTAATGTCGACCGATTGCGGCTATTCCAACCAGTCGACAACATTTAACCAACCTGTTGACGACCTTAATGCCGACTGATGATTGGCTTGTCTCGACAACTTTCGAACTCCCTGACACCACAAAAAACAGTGACATCCATACCTTTTTACCGACAATGACATCAACATTTCTCGGTTGCACTAGTTTTGCGAATTTTTTCGAATATTTTGTTTTCATACCAAATATTCCAACGACCAAGTTTTTTCTCGGGAGCTAGATTTTGTTTTGACAAAAAAGAATATTCCAATGAATATTTTGTTGACAACAGTGGTACTAAAAGCTATCAGGGGCCCTTCCAAGCCCTTTTTGCCCCTAAAAGAGTTTTTTTCTTTTCTTTTGGGCGTATGATGGCAAATTTTGGCAAACAAGATATCATCAGAAAGCTGGTTCCATATACTTTTCAATGGTGCAAATATTTTTCTTAAATTTTGTTGCTAGTACATTTTATTGCATGTCGAAGTCAAATGTGTTGTTTTCACTTCCGAGCTCATAAATTTTGATTAGTTTCTCCATTTTTCGCAATTCCAACGACGTAAGGACAATCTCTTCACAACCATCCATGCACTCCTAGATTTCTCTCAAAGTACATTTTATTCAATTTTTTATGTTTTCACACTCTGGTGAATTACTTGGATGTTTTAGCTCCCGAAAACTTTCCGTTTACATGGGATGACTTGTTTTGGGTTGTTATATATGTATTTCTAGCATTTTGTCCTATTTGGGCATTATAGACATGTTTTGTAAGCACATTATTTTTAGTAGATGCACGTAGATAAAATTTCATTGTAGTGTATACTTTTGGGGATTTTGCACATCCTGTTGTGACATTATTGTACTCACACTATGATATAAAGTGCCACAAGGGGATAGTGTAGGCCTTTTGTTTTGCCACCACACCTTTGTTAAGTGAGTGTTCCTTCCATGACAGCACTGAATCACATTGATTCTTACCTCATGCATGTGTGCCTTAGTTTGCACACCTTTTTTATTTGCAGGTACTTTCAATTGCACATTCAGATGCTCTTGGTTCTCCTACATGCACTTCTTGGTTTCACACAGTTTCATTGTACTTGTCTTGGCTCTCCCTTGTCATCATTATGGAGGGTTTCTACTGTTCATGTTAATGCTTCCCTGATTTCGCATTGAAGTGAGCTATGTATCTAGTATTTGTTCCTATGTACTAGGGAGATGTAGTGACTGGTTACACATGCATTTCAATGAGATGGAGCATTTATCATATGGACACTCTTGCATTCCTATTTCTAGAGGTGACCTTCCATTTTCATTTGATCAGTGTTCTTCAAACTATTGGCACCTATATTTTCAACTTGCATCCTGCATGTTGAGTTCCAAATGTTTTTGCCTTTGTTTGCCATCTAATTCTAGTAGCGTTGTTTGGGGCACTCATGCAAATTATTGTCTTCTTGATCTTGATCATCATTTGTTTCAGAGGAGGTTCTTCATTTCAGCACTATAGCCCAATCATCATTTGACAGTTGTGTACAACTTATTTGTGCTTTAGTGATGTTCTTCATGTTCCTATTCTTTTGGGACATTGTTTTTTGAGGCTATTCAGTTCTTCACATTGTTTTGGAGGCTTCTTCAATCCTTCACTTGTATTTCTCTCTTTTGGAGAGGTGTTTTCTCCCACAAGGTTGTTCTCTTTTTCTCCGGTTGTGAGAGATTAAATTGTCTGTACATGGGTACCTCACTAGGCCTTGTTTGTCGAGACCCATCTTGAATTCTCATTTTAGGGTTTTTAGCTTCTCCTTGAGTTCATCTTCAGGAGGGGGGTTGGGTGTTAGAGTAATCATACATTAGCTAATAATTAATTAATCTTTAATTAATTATTAGGCTAATTTATTCTCATGCACTTAAGCTAAACTTGGGAGCGCTTTTGTTCTTTTATTAGTTATTATTAGGTCATTTTGTCTCATTGCATGAGAAGTTGACACTTGTCATGATCTAATCTCTTTCTCATTTGGGGTTTTGCTCTTATAAGCACTCACCCCTCATTGTGTATATCTCTTCTCCTCTAGATATTCTCATTTGAGATTCTAGTGTTTCATTGTTGTAGCTTTTTCTTGTTGAGGAATATTGTATATTATTGTTTGTAGCTCTCTTCTGTGGAAAGTGTCGTTGTTCGTTGTTTGATCTTGTGGCTTGTGTTTTTTCACAATTCCAACAATTTGTGGAACAGTTTATTGACCATAATATTGGATTTTCATCAATGGAGCAGCTTACCCTTGATGAAAAACATTTTGGAGAAGTCAGCTCTAAGAATGAGACCAAAAGCTAGAACAAAAACATAAGTTAATTATTATGTTGTCACCAACATAGACCTATGATGATTCTCTAATATTTGAAGGTCTAGTTGCTTTTGATTAATGCATCTGCTTTTTGATATCATGATCCAAGTTGTTGACTTATGTTACAAGTATTGTTAATAGCTTGATGTTTTAACCTTTGGCTAATATATTGTAACCTCTTCATTAACTATTTTGAAATATAAAGAAAATATAAGCACTTAGAGATCTATGCCTCTCAACATCTTTTAGATAGATGTATTTAAGATATCTCTGTTATTTATAAACACCGCAAACCTACAAATACATACTAATATACATTAAAATCAAATTTCATATAGACTTCAATTTGTCAAAACTATATTTTTATCATACAAAAAATTTCTTTGACAATAAATGAAGCATTTCATATTCATCCAATGCATAAAATACATCACATTGTGCTTGGCATGTCTTGAAGACTATTTTCACAAATTTGGTGGATGAATTATGTGTGCACAATGTCTCATGATCTTGTTCATGATGTAATATCTAAATTATGGGTATTATTGGAAATGAAAATCCATATATCAAACAATGTTTAACAAATTTATGTAGATGAACTTGTTTCAATCAAAGCACTATCCATTTGGGTCACCTATTGAAAAATAATGTTGGGTAAGCCATATCAAGTAGGTTGTTTATGTCATATTCATTCACAAGATATGCTCCAATTCCTAGCAATCAATCAAGGCTCTAGCTTTTGCATTAGGGTTATCCACTCGTATGGATGAACTCTATCTCTCTCGAAGCACTGGGTGTGTTGGAGGCCATTGATGTCATGTGATTGATGGTATTTTTGTTATCCATCTTCATTATCAAACCTACAAATATATATTTGCATTAGAATCAAACTCCATATGGAATTGCTTTAAGATATTTAATCAGTATTGAATGGACGTTCATTGAGTGCATTTCCATCACTCTGAAAATCTCTATAGAACTTGTTATGTTACTTTTTATATTTAAGTGCCTTAAATACCCTCTCTTTGTTGACAGTAAAGCTGAAATTGTTATATGTTGATGTATTGAGATTGAGTTTGGCCATTTGGAGATTAGATTTGCCCTCAACTTCATACTATCTTGAGTAGTCCTTTTGTATCATATCAAGCTTTCTTCTTGAATTAGTTTTAGGTACTATGTTTGCAATGCATTAAGCATTGGGTTAGACCATTTTAAGATTGAGTTAGGCCATTTTGGGATTGGATTAGGCAATCTTAAGATTGAACTAGACCATTTTGGGATTGAATCAACCTTAATTCAAAATTGATTCCAATCATAAGCTCATTTGTTATACAGCATGGCTATGAATAGATTATTGTCTTAGACTACACATATTGAACTAACTACATCAGATCGCAAGACCACACATTTGGGAATTATGGCTAGATTTGATGGACAATACCAACTATAATTTTAGGAATTCAATGTGCTACTAGATCTCATTTGGGTTTGTCCTATAGTAAGAGATCTATATAAGGATTTGATATTGGCATATGAAGAATTCTGCACTCATGGATGTATAGGTATTTCAAATCCTTCAAATAGAAAAATGTCCCTAAAAATCATGTTTTTGAGGTTTAAAGATGTCTCTTTGGAGTGTGAGACAAATACAATGACTTTGTGTAACACTATCAACAAAAGTCAACGTTTGAATTCCCAGCTGAAATTCATAATATTAACACAAATTAAATTCCTACCCCATCACTACCCCTTATCAAAAGCTCCTTAAATGGTAGCCACTTTAATTCAAGGGAAAAAAATTGTTTGTCATATCAAAGAATTCTAGATGGCAAGATGGTATGGCTATCACGTTGCAAAGCTAAGATACTAGTCGTGCAGTCCAATGAAATAGCAATCCAACAACAGAATAGCATGTTAGTTATGTTGTTTTGCATTAAGTGTCCTCAATTTTGGATTCTTGATAATAAATTGTCTATGGCCAATTCATTGTCTAAAGTGGGCCTGAAATAGTATACCATATAGCCTTGTACTTTTATCAAATTGAAATGTTCCCTTTTGGGCTTACCCTTTATTTTGCCTAGAATCACAAGTTCAATTGAAACAAGAGGTGTAATATAGTTGGACTTTAATCTTTACCAATAAACATGTCCTTAGCTAAAACCCTAGAATAGGTCCTACAATCATGTTAGATAACATATAATTCTACAAATGATTCAATAAGAGTTAGGGTACATATAATGCATATATATTATCAATTATTTCAATCCATTTGAATAAATCATTTAAGAAATTAAGAATCAATAGCACTATTCCCATAGTCCACCATGATGGGGTTGGAGAGGAAGCATGTTAGGGTGCCCTAACTTCACCATATCTAAGCCCAAGAGTGTGGAGTAACCATACTTGACCCCTTGGCCCCAAGGGGTAGGAACTCTTGTCCATCCAGCATGAGGTGAACTACTTAGAAGGGGAAGACACACCTGCATCCCCTAATCATTACTATTCAATAAGATGCCCTAACTTCACCACATTTAAGCTCAAGAGCGCGGAGTATCCATACTTGACCTCTTGGCCCCATGTGGCAATAACTCTTGTTGCTCCAACATGAGGTGGATTGCTTACAAGGGGAAGATGCGCATGCTGATCTTATTGAGGCTCCTCCCTAACCCTTTCATGATCACTTATAGGAGATTCAATTAAATAAATGATTACAGAGATTAACTAATATCATCACCAAGAATTGATAGACTATATATATATATATATATATATATATATATATATATATATATAATCTTTTTTCAATCTGCTCCATTATCCCTATTCCTTAATTCCTTCATATCAGACTTTATTAATCTTATTCCATGGTCGATGCTTTCTTCAATTGATGCCTCCCTCTTAAATATCTTCATGATGGGGTGAATAGTCACACACTTATTATTATTGCATCCTTTACAAAGGATGCACCTTTTCCCTTAATCGCTGCTCCCTTTAATTGTTGTCTTTAATTAATTAAAAATTTAAATCCTTTTTATCTTAGCGCTGCCTCTATACATTGAATCACTGCTGCATCCCTTAATTAATTCCAGCGATTGTTTCACATGCTAAAAGGAGTCAGCCCAAGGTTTTAATTCAAGATAAATACTAATGTATTATTGCTGCGATCTGAGTGCTAGGTGCAGGATATTGTATTTCCTTCTATATATACATTATTTTATGTTTACATATTTATTTGAATATATTATATATTTCTTGTTTTATTATTATATTTATAAATTGAATTTATTGTGAGTATATATATATGTATATGTATATGTATATATTTAATATTTATAGTATTATACTACAATGAATATAATTATAATTATATTTGAATTATTAATATTTATATTTTTAATACTTTATTGTTGCAATTTGATCATGGTGGGGGCATGACACAAATCATAAAATATATATTATAGACTATGGTTGCATGATTTGACATATTAGAAATATTTTGTAAAGATATATTATAGAATATGGTTGCATGATTTGATATATGAAAAATATTTTGTTTGTAAACAATCAGCACCATTGCTATGAAATCAATGTATGTTTATGTAATTTATATGTTGCTCTCACTAGGTTGAAACATACGGGCTAAATGTGACAACTCCCAAGGTCATATGGAAAATAGAGAGACAATTAGAAACCATTTGCTTTTTTAATATTTTAGTAAAATGGAGGATAGCCCACTTGTGAGCCTAAAATGTAAAAAATTTAAAACTTCCCTATTAAATTACTAGCATTGCTATCTTAAATACATTTATCCAGAAGACACTAAGAGATGTCAATCCCACAGCACTTATCTACCCTTTGTAACAAATTCAATATAGAAAACTCAAGACTGATACCTTTTGCTGTATTTAATATATCTATGCTCATTTAGAAAATAAATATTGTCATATATTATATATATCTGTAATGATGAAATTTGCATACCCATACCAATTCCCATTTAGTTTTGGGAATTATCCTTTACAAACACACATAGATACATAAAATAAAAAGTCCCTCCCTTGTTGCCACTATAGTTACACCTCTCAACATAACGATTGAGCAAAATCTATGATATTTTGAACCTAGAACCTCCAATATAAAATATACATATATATACTTCACAAAGGGAAGCTATTTCATATAATGATATGCCATACAAAATATCAGTGTTTCTCTAAGTTTTTGGGAAGGGAGGATTCAGGAATGTGTTTCCAAGAATGGCAGAAAGTCTCCAAAATTGTGGGAAAGTGGGGGTACAGCTATATATATTAATATATACATAAATTTAAAATTATTATCTATATTAATATATACCATTATTCACACACAAAGTACAAAATCAAATTCAAGTAATAGAAGTGAGAACAAAATACAGGACAACAATTGATTGATGATTATTCAAATTGATAAACGAACAAGGACAATTGAATCATGCATCAAAATGACAATGATCATCGTAGCTGAAAATCAGAATCCATTACAAATAACTAATAAGTTCAAAGTTCGAAGTACCAGCTAGAGTCTGAGCTTACAAGTGACAAGCTTCAAAACAAAAAAATAAAATTACCAAATATGATATCCATATTAGGGTTTTTGATAATTTCAAAATAGTCAACACTTTTTTGTTTCATGTTAAAATCTGATTAGGTGCAGGGGACATTATGGAAGCAGCACTGCATTCCCTACTAGGAGACATTCCCCATGCAGAAGGGGCACCCTCAGGACATCCCCGGAACTTTTACTTCGAAAAAAAGGAAATACGAGGGAATGTTCTGTCCCCATCCCCTAGTCCCCAGGACATCTACCTTTTAGGAAAAGGCAGAAAAGTGCAAGGGATGCATCCCTGGGGAACACTATAAATATACTTTTAAAATTAAAAAATTGTGTCAAAATCCAAGCAAGCATGGCAAACATGTCTTAATAATGCTCAAACAAAATTCTAGTTGCCACACTTGTGCAAATTAAAATCTATCAAAAAAGTCATCATTTGTACACAACTTGCCTTTTTTTCACATTGATTATAATCATGTACAGTAAATCGTTTTTAAACTACAACAATTATAGTTTAAAAAATGGCATAAAAATCATGTAAGGTGCAAGAGCAGTTCAAATGGACAACAGAGTTGAATCCCTGGACTTAAAAAATCCTCCTCCGTCCTCTCACCTTTACACAGCTCAATGCCATGGAAATCGCAGAGGTCTTGTCCAGTTGACAGTATACATCTTCATCATATCAAAAACAGTCTTCCCAGTTGTCATTCTAACTGCAAATCCTCCACAGATGGTCTTTTCCAACAGCCATCTGTTTATTCGCTACATCTGGCTCAAAGCCACCATGTGGAAAATTTTCCTGTTCGTATATTTTGGTAGCAGCACCACATGTTTTCCTACTGTCATGTTGTCTTTTCTGGAAGGTATGACATTTAATTCAAGCAGGCTTTTGTGCCCATGTTTTACAATGTGGATAGGGTTTTCATGGTTGTGGAGTGGATGGCCATGTACTTGTGGGACAAATGAGCAACCAGACGGGAAAATGTAATGTCCCTTACCTGGCCTTGCCCTAGAATCCGCTTGTTCGCTAAGTTAGGGTTTCTTTTTTCTCAATGAATGTCCTTTCAGTACAATATCCTTGGATTGGAATCTGTATTCATCATATTAACAACATAGCCATTAGCATTAATGTCTAGGTATCCAGAATCAAACACAACAATACTTGCAGATTACAAACCTAGAGAAAGTCACTCAGCCCATCGGGAGAGGAGAATCCCTAAGGGCCAGCGGTCTACCACCTTCTATTGCCCAACCCTTATCTTAGGCCCATGGGGCAATAGTCATATGTGGAATCCCCCATCCCTCCAAGACCCAACCTTTGCATAGGGCCAGCGGGGCAGTATGCCCATCCCTTGCTTCAGGCCAACGGGGCGGAAGCCTAGATGGGGTTTATAGACAAACCACTTAGGTCGTGCCTCGGCTCTACTGGCGGAATTATATATATATATATATATATATATATATATATATATATTTAGAGTTTTATTTATAGTTATTGTTCCCAAGTATGTTGATGACTAGGTTGATCAGTCATAAGCCCCAGGTTACACAGTCCAATGGTGCCAATTAGTTTCATCCAGCCGCACTGGGCATGTGTCCAGTTGCGGTTTTTGCCTGGGAAATACACATTTGTAGAATAGGGATTATTTACATTATACAAATGATGGACATTGCATAACTTTTATTTTATATCAGGATATAAAGACTAAACATTAAAAGCCAAGTGATGAATCTCACAAATGGAGTCATTCAATCATAGCATGGTAGATAATCAAAGCAGGCCTCATTCCTAAGTCCTTTACATTTAAGATAGGATGATCAAAGATAGTCATTTGTATTTGCTAAATAGATCATGGTATGCAAACAATAATTCTTATAAGAATCAGTATGGTTAGTCCTCTATTACTACATGATTTATAAGTTCTAAAACGTGGAGTTCTAGACATTAATTACTAAGTGAATTACTTCACTTGTTTTTGTTATGCCTCTCCATCTATTCTCATTTCTTAGTCTTTGTTCTTGTTTCCTCTCTTCTTATTATCCCTTTGTGTCTCTATTTGCAAATGAAGTGATATGTCTCTTGAAGTGAGATGTCTATTTTCTCGAGATGTCCCCTAGTTAGTGTTTAGACTAACTGTTCCCTGAATTTGATGTTGTATTTGTTTTATTTATTTCATTGAAATATTATCGTTTCTCCCTATCACTCCTTCTAAACCATGACCTATGTTTTCCCTATTTATATCTCTATTCTGGGCCAAAAGGCACAACTTGTATTGCATCGTTTTGATGGCGTGTCTCTTAGAGACATCCATCCCAAAGGTATGCCTTTTTGTTAATTCCTAATTATGTTTCATTGCAATCTTCCTGATATTAGTGTTGCTTGTGAATAATTCCTATACTGTCGATGCTTCCTCCTTTATCATTTATCACTCCCTTAATCCTAAGGTTCGTGGGTCTCTTAGTTTGATAGCGGCGTAGCAGATTAGACCTGATGTGGACTCCCAGGAAGGATGTCGTGTGTCTTCTATGTAAAGTGAGAGCTCGATAGTAATATCATCTAACAACTCTTATTATCATTTTCAGATTGTCCTGTTTGTATCTCTTTGAGCGAAAAAGGTGGGGTTACAATAGCCACGACTTTGTTGATTTCAGACGCCTCCTTGATCTAATTCGACGGGACATGTGAAGCGTCTATGAACTTGGTCGCCCCACCTAGATATGTAGTCAACTCCAAGACTATGGTGAAAAAGCTCCAAAAAGTTTATCTCCCAACATTTGATACTCTACATGGAGCACTTTTCCTGTTTGATTTTGGGCTCGCCTTATATTTCCGTTTGGGAGATTTGTCCTTTGGCTTGAGAAAATTAGTTTTTGTGAATACACTCATGCCATTAAATATATCCCTGTTGTGACTGTGTATTACACCTCACAGCATAAAGAAGTGATTAGTTAACACAAGAGTCAAAATGCATAACTTGCTAGTGCAGATATCAGCTCTCCAATACAAGCACAATGTAGTTACACACTATATTCAACAAGATCTGAAATGACAGAAACAAGTGTGCTTGATTATTGCTAAAGAGGGAGACCAAGCAGCATTATCCAGTCTATTTGAATATCTATGACTAACAAAGATATTTAACCAGTTTTTGGATTGTACTAATTGGAATCTCTTCCATTCAATATTCATTGACTTCAAACAATATTGTAACATCAAACATGTCATGAGGAAAGAAAGGAAATTGTATTACCTTGGGCTGAAGTGGTAGATTTTAACTGTAATACTGTTTCTGTAACATTAGGCCTCTTGGAAGGCATGAAAGCTCCAGGTAAAATGGCATTAATCGCATCCCGCTGCCTTTTACGGCTTGCAATATAATTGTCCTTGGAACTTTGACAGACTTGCTGGTGTAAACTATCATTGACTTTATTCTGACCATAAAGCTCACCACTGGATCCTCCTGGATTTTGGATCCTGATGCTTTGCTGCAATGATGACTCTCTTGATGTTGATAATATATTTGTTTCAATGAATTCACTATGAGCAGCAGTGGACTGATTTGGTTTCATGCCTATTCTAACATTCTTTTTATCATGTTTATGCTTTGCCAATAAATGTTTTTCTTTGAAAGAAGCACTTTCTTTTGAAATTCCCTTAGCCTGAGGTTTAGATTTCTTGGGTATAGAGGTTTTATTATCTCTATCCGGAGGGCAATGTTTATCCATGTTTAATTTAGTACTTCTGTCACTCTTCCCTGTCCTTTCTATTGTTGTTTTGTTTCCATACCTAACATCATTTCTGTCAGTAAAATTCCTGTTTTGTGTTTTCTGTCCATTGTTTTCATTAGCATTGTCTTTTGAATCATTACTCATTTTACCGTACTTCCCAAGACCCGATACTATATTTGTTTCTGTATGTAATTTGTCGTTTTCCTGATTCCCAGACATGTTTCTCTGTGCATGTTCTTCCATATTCCTTCCTGGACTCAAAAGTGGACTCTCTTCCACCTGATTTGTTCGGCTCCACCCACTTTCCACATTACCTACATCATGTTTACTCATGTCCTTTCTCAATTGCTTCCCTGCAATCTTACTTCGATTGTGCATTTTCTTTGTTGAAGCCTGTTTAATGCTAGAGTCACTGGCAAGATAATTTTTTGATAAAGAACCTGTCTGTGTATTACAAAATATAGATTTGTATGGCTTCTTAACTGATAAAAGTAAATTCCTTTCCTTTGCATTCTTCAGCAAGGCTTTCCAGTGAGGGCTTTGTTGCAATGTCCTAGCATTTCCAATAATCCACAATGAAAGTTTTGCTCGTGTCAAAGCAACATTCATCCGTCTAACATCAGAGACAAATCCAATACTACCTGGATTTGAAGCTGGCCTTTCCACCTCTTTTGAAGAAGCCCGTACAGTTGAAAATATAAGAACGTCCACTTCACGCCCTTGAAAACCATCAACAGTATTAAACTCAATTTCTCCAGCAATGCTTGCTCCAAACTCCTTTGTAACCCGTTGCCTTAACAATGTAACCTGTTGTTTGTAGGGTGTTATTATTCCAATCCTTCTGGGGAGAAATTCCAATGGATACCTGCCTTAAAATAAACCCAACAGTCAAAAAGGACAATCAAGTAAAAGATTTACACAGAAATTTACAGAGGGAAATAAACTGTTACCTTGATCTTAGAAACCTCAAAATCTCCAAGACAATGTCAGCTTCTGCTTCATTGCAAAGGGATTGAGATCTAATTGATCTTCCACTTTCCTCATAACCATCCACAACATCATAAAACAAATAGGGACCAAGGTAAAAGTTCTCATGAAATGCTGCTGACCTGCTTTCCTTTGGACCCCCATCCTTTAATTGATTGTCATAAAAATGAGCAGATGGAAAACAGCATATCTCTGGATGCATACGATACTGAAAACAACAGAAATAAACTATCGTTCAAGGATGTAATTGATGTAAGTAAAAACAATATATTGCACATCACAATGTTCCTATTAATAAACCCTCTGATGGTATATTATGTAGACAAAATCCTAGTTAACCAATAACCATAAACTTGAAAGTATCAAGCTCATATAAGGAAACTGTAAAACTTCATACAGTCTTTGTATGTAATAATATAAAAGAATTAAATATTGCAAGAAGACACTAATCTCAACTCTGTTAAATTATCCTATTATCATGCAACTAAAGGAATATTGCAATATGCATTATCACGTCACGTAATAATATTAAATGCAAAATGGTAAACCTGTTTTGATGTTTACCTGAGTGCTAAGCATTGTTACAGGGTAACCCGCTCGTTGTAGGCGTTCAAACATGCTGCATTCATATGAAAACTTGCTAGCAAGCCGAGATAGAACAGTTGCAGGAAGCTGCTTTGGGTCACCAACCTTTTTTCAAAATGAAAATTCTAGAAATTCAATTTTGATGCTTTAACAAAGATCCAAAAAACTTGTTTTCATTAGTAAAGCAGCAGAATTTACCATTACACATCTACCACTTGTCAGTTTCAGAAGTTGTAGAGGTATAAGTGTTGCCGGTTCTAAAGCCTAAACATCATAAACATGAGAAGGGAGCATTAGAGCCCGAAGTGGGAGAAAGATGCTTCTTGTGAGCAGAACTCCCTTATTAAGCATTGCACTCTAATTTTATGAAAGATTAGCAAACAAAATTGTAAGTATACTTCTTAAGATGAATAACTCAACTAACTTATGAATAAATACTATGCAAACATAACCTGGGCAGCTTCATCTATCACCACTGCATCAAACAAGGAATCACCAGCTGCTTTGCCATTTCTGTTACGGGAGGCAGATTCAATGCAAGCAGAGTATATATCACCTCCACAGCCACTCAATGTAGTCACAACTACCTCTGCCTCTGTAATAATAGCTCTCCGTAGTTCCTGTTTAATAGCCTTGTTCTCCTCAAAAGCTTTCTTCTCTTTTCCTTCAGCAGCAGCAAGTTCTGTACAAACTCCTCTTTTCTGCTTGTACAAAATATTTAATCTTGCCTTCAGTTCCGCCTCCGACTTAGATACAGCAACAGCATCTTTGTATGTTCCGTCATCTTCAATTGGACTTCTATTTGATTGTTCGTCATGCAGACGAGAGCGTTGGGCTTCATATACCTGTATTTTGTCCACCAGCTTCTCAAGCTTAGCTCTAAGCACTGCAGTAAATTTATGTGCCTCATCATTTTGAGAATCAGCTTCATTCTGCTTTTTCTCACCTAAACGTTGTTCAACTAACGTGTCAATGAAAACAGGAAGTGAGTCCGGGTGTACTGTTTTTACATTCCCGACTCTTACTATGTATGGTTTAAACATTTTACCATTGATATCATAAAGTCCATGTTTGCATAATCTTGATACTAATTCATCAACAGCTGCATTAGACTGAGCACAAATAAGAACCCTTGATGTTCTTGGCCCTTCCATCCCAAAAGATTTAGGAGAGTTGTTAGCATCTTTTGTTAGTTGTCTAGCAAGAGCAGCATCTTGCCAGGATCTTGCTATTGCAACAGACTGACTCACTGACTGTTTCCCTCGAAACTGGCATGAAGAAGCAACATTTTTTGAAGATAAATTACCCCTTGCCATGCCTTTATTTGAAATTTTATTAACAGCAAGTAACACACTCACAATAGCAAGGATAGTTCTTGTTTTCCCAGTCCCTGCAGCAAAAAATTATTTGTCTAGAAAACTTCACAAAATAATTCAAGAAATAAAGTTCGTCTCTATCACAATAAAGAATTAACAAGGTAAAAATGAAAATACAAAGGAATCAACCTGGGGGTCCCTGAATCAGGGATAATCCAGAATTCCCCTGTGAAAGATTTTGATCAAGAACAAGACTAATTGCTTTAAGTTGACTCTCATTAAAGGCTTCCACTAGACGCTCCTTCAATAGTTCTGGAAGCATTTTTAGGTCAGTTGCTTGGGCCTGATTATGAAAGTGAGCAAGTTTGATTGCAGCTGTCTGTGGATTTAGAATGGTAGGAAGTAAAGAAAGATCTTTGGCAGCTGAGAGTGCCTGGAATTCTCGCAGCTGGGGTGTGATGCTCATAAGACGAGTAACACACCACTTACTACGTTCAATAAGAAGTCTTCTAGCTTTGGCAAGCCTAATAATACCAGAATGAAGGTATAATCTCAATATCAGGATAGCTGACCTGCTTTTAGTATCCCTCTCCCTTCTTTCTACCTTCAACCCAATATACCTTCAGTGTCAATCAAAATATTGTGTGTAGAAATAGTCATATAAAAAGCTAAATCTACAATCAAACTGTTTAAAAATTTAAACTAAAACCATTAACAATCCAACACTACCTTTCCAATCATATGAATATTCTGATGCACAGTCTGGAAAGGCTGCCGTGAAAGCAAAACCAAGTCATTTTCACAACAGCCCCTGGATGCAGCATCTTCACCAATCTCTGCCATGAAACGTACAAGTTGGAAGTCGTCAACTTTCTCTAAGGACAATAGCCGAAGACTACCACAGCACAATTCCTCTGGTGAAGATACATCTTCAAATGAATGTCTCAGCTGTGCTTTAAACTCTTCCAAAACCAAAGGCCGAAACACATTCATATAGTGATCAGCTGAGAGGAAAGAATTAGGCACTTCAGTCAAGTGAGCTGCTGCTAGATTCTCAGGTTCACTGCCAGAAAGACTAATTCCAACTACAACAAAGTAGTCTAGTTCTAGGATTGCTTTGTACCATTCATCAAGTCTTGGAGGTTTATACTTTTTCATTCTGGCACCTAACCTTTCAGAGCTACTTTTGTCTTGCTCCAGTGGCACCTGAAGATAGATTAATTGACGCTTTGTACTAACTACAGGCTTTATTGATAATAGCTGCATGCTTTTTACAGAATCAAGAGAAAGTTCAAGGGGATCATTCTTATCATCAGCTACCAACTTCTTCAAAAGCAAATCTTCACTAGATCTGACACCAGTTGACATTTTACGCACACTAGAGCTTCTAGTAAGATTTTCAGACTTGTCATTTTGGTCCTGAACAACATGAGATACCGAGTCTGTCCTACCAATTAAAGCAGCACCCAAGCTCTTGCTTTTGTCTTGAATTTTCCCACTAGAAACATTTCCTTCAGTGGTAATAATAGGGAAACGACATGAAACATGCTCTGCCACTGCAGGTTGTTGCATGCAGACTGAAGCATTAATATTCATGTTTTCATGTTGTAGGACAGAAGTATTTCTGTTATCAAAGGACTCACACTCAACTAGAGGCTCATTTATAGCAGACTTATTAGTAGAATTAATGGTACCATCTAGAAGGCATCTAAAACTAGAGTTTGTAACTGAAGGAACACTCTCTGTGTTATTCTTTGACCTCTGCTTATCTGATCGAGATTCATAAGATTCTTCATAACCATGTACTGCTTTTTCCATTTCAAGAGGTTGTGTCGGTTGCAACTCACTTTCTGCACATGACTTTGAAGGAAGCAATACCTCTGTGTCTCTTTCCACTTCATCATCAGATAGAACAATGACTTCAAGTTCACTCTTGCATTCAAGTATTTCCACATCATCATCCTCCTTATAGGAAATGTCATCTCCAGGAGTTGATATGTTCTTCAGAGGTTCCTCTATTTTTCTCTGAGATGCAGAAGCACTTTCTACTGAGATTGACATGAAAAGGAGTGATAGCTGCTCCCGTAGGTCATTTACAGAAACATTCTCTGTAACACAACTAGAAGAAAATCCCATCAGACTCAAAAGCATGGCAATTAAATTTATCCAATTACATGTTTTTTGGCATAAAGTAAATCTCACCAGAAGCAAGCATTGTTTCCATGGAATTAACAACCTTCAGAGTAGAAGCCCTTGTGAAGTCTTTAACAATCTTCAATATGCCAAAGACTGCTTGCTTCCAATGTCTCCTTATCACCATCAGCTGAGACTTGCCCCAGTCAATCAAATCATGAAACCAAGTATCGTCCTCTATTCTTGATATGGCTGAAGTAGAATCCCCCGCTATCTCAAGTAAAAGTGACTTTTGGAACTGGGAACAACTCATATATCCAACAACTAAGGGAAGAATCTCCAGCACACGGACAAATGTCATCTGATATGAAAGTAATCAAATCAAAAGATCATTTCAAGGCATAAGGGAATATGGTGACAAACAAGAACTCCACATAACCTGCATTCCGGACACTGCAATGCAATGGTTGCCTCAAGCTCAAACATTACAAAGTAAACATAGTTTATCGAAATTGAATCCACAAATTAATAGTTAAGCCAGGAAAAGATTGGATTAATCTGCTCCACCTGTGTTCTACACAAAGGACTATTTTACATTTGAAACACAAATAGCAAATTAAAAATAAAACATTAACAAAGTTCGGATTGAAATTTGTAACCTCAAATTCTAAGAGGAATTACTGGGTCCACAATTTTCTCTAAGACAAGACTCCAATCCAATTCCCTCCTAGAGTCACAAACACGATTATTTATCAACAGACACCTTGTAGCTACCTATATATCCCCTAAATGGTATAATCATGTTTACTCTGTTTCTCTCCTCTCACATATCATCTTTTGTATTCTTTTACACATACAGTATTCTCAATAACCTGTGCATTTTCTGTTAATAAGATCCATATTCCAGTTAAACAGAAAACTTGTGATGAATAAGATACATTGAACATTCCTACTAAATCTTTCCATTAAATAACAATTTTGATAGTAAGCACAAATCAGAAGCATGTAATCCACATTCAGATAACCATTTTTTCCAATATAAGACTCCAAAATGTACTCCCTTCTAGTTTCATAAACATAATTATTTATGTACAGACACCTTATAGCTACCTACACATCCCCTATACAGTATATTTTATGCTCACTCTGTTTCTATCCTTTTCTCACATTTTACAATATTCAATATTTTCAATATGACAATATCCTGTGTATTTTCTGTGAATAAGATGCATATCCCAGACAAACAGAAAACTTGTAATGAATGAGATAACATTGAACATTCTTACTAGATCTTTCCATTAAATAAGTAAAACAGCAATCTTGATAGTTTAAGCACAAATCAGAAGGATGTATTTTTGATAAACAATAGATAGACCAAATATTTCTTAGATTTTCCTTTTCTCAGTATGACCTTTGATGCATTTTTATTTTTCAAGCTACTATAGGCAGCCCCATGGACTCACATGGTGCTAGAGACAACACTACAACAATGGCATTGCAAACTTTGATTTATATCTAAGTTACTGGTTCATTTTTGGGTTCAGGTTTGGGTACGAGATTTTGGTACGTGGATTTGGTCAAAAACAAAATCAAGGTTAGGTTCGTTTTGGCTACCTTAATACAAAAACATATAAAAATCAGAAATATATACATAATTGCAGTAGTAATTAAGTTCAAAATGCACCGCCATATTAATAGTCAAATAACATAGCAAAAATACACCACCACTTTCATAGTCAAATATTAAAATATTAGTGATATTCAAATGTCATGATATAAAATTATAAATTAAAGTTCAAACATAAAAATGTCAAGTTTTTACAATCAGCCATTATTTCCTTGCGTAAGCAATTTTCTTTGGATAGCAAATCTGATTGCACACGTTGTCAAGGATAGGAATGAGGGAGAAGTGGTGTATGAATAGCAATTGGAGTACCATCTGTAGAAGTTGTACCATGTCAGCCATGGTCATCCATCTATTGGTCCATTTGTCCAACTTCAGTTGCCATTTGGAAATGACCATATCCAAGTGCAGAGGAAGTCCTAAATGCATCATGGGTAATTTTTTTTCTTTAAATTATAATATCTCGATAATTTCCTGTTTTCTCCCGCATGGTTGGGAAAATAATGCCAGATTCTAAGTATTCATTAAATGTACAAAAGCTTGCTGATATGCATCTAGGATTTTTTTAATATTAGTGATTTCTCACCTGATCATTAAAGAGAAAAAGCATGTCATTTGCAAAGTGAAAGTTGGCGAATCTAGGTCCTCTATCATTCAACAAAAGGCCATATATTATTCCCTTTATTTTGCACCAGAAAGTAGTTTTTTCAACAAGTCACTGATTATGATAAACAGATAGAGACTGAAATAATCTCCTTGTCTAAATCTGCTGAAAAATAGAACCCTGACCGAACCCACAGTGCCAAAATCGAACTCAAAGTGCCAAAAATGATTCCACAGTGCCAAAAACGAATCCACAAACAAGGTTTCGTACCCTGCTCGTTTCCACAGAGGAAAATCCATTTCCTTGATGTATCTGCATTGTTTCGGACCCATATCTCGTTTCAGTATCGAATTGTACCCATACCAGGGGTCAGAATAGGACGTACCGGTAACTTAGACTTATATTGAAAAAAAAATTAGATTCAAGTTGGCATACACTAACAAGAAAGATCAATTTAGGCCAAAACAGCATACAATCACAAACCACCTAAACTTCTGTAAAATTACATAATGTTATTTCTTAAGAAATATTCACGAAAAATATAAACCTGAATAATAGGAATTGTATCTATAATAAGCTAAAGCAGAGTTTATGCTCAAAGCTAGGATATGAATAAATATCCAAGTTCAGCACCTGCACAGGAGCATACATGTGCACAAACCCTTAACTGTATGCACAATATTTACAAAACCAATGGGATCCACTTATCATGTAGAGCCATGAAGTGTTCTTTTCAAATAGTGGGAACACAGTAGACAATCAGTAATCTAAAGATTCATTTGCAGTTCCAATGTTATTGAATAATGGAATTACTACAAAGACTTTGAAAAATTGCAGACACCAATAAACAACAAAATTTTCCCACATTCAGATTTCAATCACTTCATTATTTTAAGCTAAGTTACCGGTTCGGTTTTGGGTTCGGGTTCGGGTTCGAGAACCCGGTTCGCCGGTTCGGGATTTTTTTTTTTTTTATTTGGGTTCGATTTGGGTTCGGTAATACAAAAACATATAAAAATCAGAAATATATACAGATTAGCAGTAATTAAGTTCAGAATACACCACCATATTTAATTTTAATTTTAAATTTATATTTGGGACATCCTAGGGTTCACCCAGGGTCAGCCCCGGCACCCTAGGTACCCTGTGAGGAGAGTGCTTGTGTGTACCCACATGAAACAGTAAGAAATACCTTTCAAAAAAAAAATTTTGCAACCTTTGATTTACTGATGGTCTAGTTTCTCATATTTACTGATGTCCGCAAGCTTCAATTTGGGGGTTTCTGGCCTCGACTGTTCCAGAAAACTCCTGCTCACAATTTCTTCTGATCAATGCTACTGTTATTTGCTGTTTGCTGGTGTGCCCTTCTCTTTGTGCTTGTGTGTGTCAGCGTCTGGTTTCATTTGAGTAGGAGAGTCCAGTTTGAACAATAATATATGGGCTGCATTATGTTAATACTTTTGAGGATCGTTATGATTTCATTTTCTATATCTTGATCTGATCTTGGCACTCTCCCGAAATATATAATATGGTGGTGTATTCTGAAAGTTCAGCAATGGAGGCAAAAGATCCTTTTTTTTCATTCACAAATTGGTAAATGACTATCACTTTACCTCTTTCATGTTTTAGAGGCACATATTAGGGTTAGAAAGAACAAAAAAATACTAAAAAGTCAACAAAGACTAAAAATATTATTAAAAAAATCCAAATTCCTGCTTTTACATCCGCCTGGGCGTGCAATTCTACCCGGGTTCGAACCGGGTTCGAAAAATTCGAACCCTGGTCGAACCCACAGTCTAGGTTCCGAACCCGGTTCGAACCCACAGGCAGATTTTCGAACCCTAGGCGAATTAGGGCGAACCGGACCCGAATTTCGAACCCGGATCGAACCCGAATCGAACCCGGGCCTCCCAGGGCCGAACCCGGTAACTTATATTTTAAGTTGAATATTATGCACAATTGTACTTAGCATGGTGCACAGTAACCAAGAACGGCTATGAAATTCTAATAGTAAAAATGTTAAGAATTATCTCAATGATTTTGTCAACTATCACTTCTCATAAGATCTGTTATAGGACATTGTGTGTCCATCCACTGCTGTGGCATAAAACTGCCTCCTGACTATTTGATCTTAATTGTTTAATCCTGGGTATGTATGTTCTGTTAATCTACATATGCAGCCTAGAAAGCTCAAGTGAGAAAAGGAAGATGTGTTTTTGAAAGATCGATTAAGGATGGGGCATAGACATTGGCACAATAGGGAATTCCAATTGTGGAATGGTTTAAAAAACTCATCACACACTTCTAGGTGAATAAGCAGAAATGAAAGCAATATCGGCAGATCTAAATGAATACTTGAGAAAAATGAGCCAATGGGCAGGGATCTTATCAATGCCTGCAAGTGGTCAGTCAAATATTAAATTCAAAGAAAATAAGTAAGACCAAGAGAAGAGAAAAGGAATCAAGCAAGAGAAGATTTTAGAAAAAAATTCATCAAAGAGGGAAAATTTTAAAAAAACATTCAGAAAGTAAGAGAAAAAAAGTATGTTACTGTCCATGATTGATGGAAGTAGGTCAACTGGACTAATAAGAAAAGAAAAGTACTAGGGTAAAGAAGAAATCTAAGATCTAAAAGAGACTTGAGAAGATCTAAGAGGGGATGCCTTATGTGCTATGGAGAATATTTTGGCTAATTTAATTAAATACAGCTTTCTTTCCAAAAAATGAAGACTAAATTTATTACTTAAACAATGCAGTAATAAGATTTTATGGATATGACATTTCAAATGCACTACAATATGTGAACAATCTGTTATCCAATGCTAAGGAAGATCTGATATCATCAAGGCATTGAATCATTTTATTATACGTGGAGAAAAGGAAGCAATATTTTCAGTAGATCAAGGAAGGAGGGGCAGTGCCATTGGAACCACATGGAGTGTCAACTCTGGAATGGGTTGCAGAGATCAGTAGTGATAGGTGAATAACACAAACAAAGCAGAAATGGACACATGCCAGCAAAGGCAGGAGAATATTGGAGAACAATGAATGAGATTAGTTAAGATCATATCAAAATCTGCAAGCGAAAGAACAGAACAAAACTTTAAAGAAAATTAAGAAGATCAAGAAAAATAGGAAGTGTATTAGATATGGAAGAGTTTTTTATAAATATCCATGCACTTGAGAATATCTAAGGACTGTTAGATTCTTATAATCAGAAGGAAAGTTTCTACTTTCCTCTTCAACTGCCTTATGCAGTGTGGAGAGTATTTCTTATTATATAATCTATATAAATAATAACACATACATATATAGATACACACATGCAATTGGACATGGCTTATTTTCCAACATGAGCACTAGTAAAATCATACCAATTGAATAATGCAAAAATAATATTTTATTGAGATTTTGCAATATGCTGCAGTTGATAAAATAGCCACTATCCAATGCTAAAGAAGATCTAATTTTGTCTAAGCATTCAATCATATTTTGGGACTTTAGCATACTGAAATTCAGAGGGATTATTTATGTTTGAGAGAATACATTCAAGAGATCTGAACTAAAACATGCCCACAAATATACACAGAAGCCAACAAAGGACAGCTTTAAGAGGATTTTGTTTTCAAATGACTTCAACATAAGGAGAATATTATGATAATTTTGTCTCACCTGTCACAGATTTTACATCAACCCAAAAGCACCACACACAACTCAAGAAGTGAAACAGTATTTTGTCATTTATCCTCCAGTTTAAGAGAAAACTTGTTTAACTTATGACACTAGAAAGTTCACAAAATAGACAAGGCAATGTATGTGATCAGGCAATGTGCACAAATTATGCTACCATACAATGTCAACTATTTTAGTTTATATGTAGTGGATCATTGAGAAGGATGACAGCATCAATGAGTACTAAATACTTCACATTTTTTATAAAAACAGTATAATAAGCTTTACTCAATGGAACCTGCATTTTGGAACCAAAGAGGGAAAGGTAAGGATATTGAATGCAAATTCGATGGGAAATTGGTATTGATTAGCTAACACCATAGTTCCATGGAGTTTCCAGACGGGGAAGTGGGGGGATAGGGGACAAGGGGACCAAGGACCTAAGTTTGGGGACAGCAGGGGGACAGCAGCAAAGAGGCGGCAAGATGGTGGGGTGACGGCACAAATATATATAGTACTTAAAAACTTAGTTATGAAAAGATATGTAAGTGTTGATGTTATAGCAGTGGGAGATATCTTTCTCTCAAATTTAAAAATGATGGATAAATAATACCAAGGCAACTCGGACTTGCCATATATAATAAATTTATGAAGAGTCACCTTGTTTCTTAAAAGAGGCCAACCCAAATGAAGAGTCACCTAGTTTTGTATAAATACAAGGTGATGATCATTCATTTGATCATCAAGTTCATTCATCATAATTCGCATTCCTAAAAGAAGTTCATCATCTTGTCACAGCAGATCATCATTTTGTAGCAGCAGACCGATTTCAAGGAGAAACATATTCATTTGTATCTTTGCATTTAGGAGAGGTGCTATAATTCATTGTATCAAATTCAGCATTGTGTTGGGCCTGAGTTGTAAGCAGATTTCTACTCTTATTCCTTCAATATATAAGAGATATATTTGCTGGGTTTTTCTCCCTCGAGTAGGAGGGTTTTCCCGGGGTATCCTGTTGTGTCCATTGTCTTATGTGTTGCATTTTCTGATTGCTTTCATTTCTGATCTTAAATCCAACAATAAGGAATAAGTATAATAATTGCAAATGAAATTTTGGCATACTAAGTAAAGTTTAAACTAAAAAATATTAAAAACATGGCAATGATTGCATTGAACATTAACAATGGTGGGTACAGGTTTGAAGGCAAATCAGAAATAAGTATAAGAATTGCAAACGAGACTTTCGCATACTAAGTAAAGTTTAAACTAAAACATTAAAAACATGGCAATGATTGCATTGAACATTAACAATGGTGGGTGGAGGTTCAGGGTCAAGGGGTAGCGCCCCACGTGGGGGTCTAGGGACAAAACCCCAACGAGGTTGAGGGGCAGCGCCCATTGGAGCATTCCCTATCACAATACAAGGCAAGTTTGAGGGGCAAAACCCCCACCAACAAGAACAAATTAAGGCCTTCAAAACCTCACAAGCCTTCATGGTGAATGTCATTTTCACGACTTTATCATTTATTTTTTGCAACAATTAGAATTCCTTGGGACGATTAGAGAACTCTTTGAAATATCTTGAATGTCTCAGGGACGTCCTAAAGTCCCCAAACTAGGTGATGTCTCAAAAACGTCCTTGAGACTTGGGTGGCAGTGGTGGGATGGCGAGGGGGCATTCCCCCCAAGTCTTCATGTCCCAAAGACATCCTTGTCTCAAAAACGTGAGGTTTTGGGGGGGAGACACATCCCCATGGAACACTAGTTGACACAAAACATTGATCATGAGATTGGTGAACCAGATGAGCAAAAGCTGGCATAGCTTGCTGATATGATCAATTAGCATTTAACTTCACCTTGGTCCCATTGGAAACACAGCAAGGAGCAAATGAATAAGGTCAATAGTCAAACAAGGTTGAGGTTGGTGGAAGAGAGATGAAGGTAAGGGTTTGCATTAATTGTTACCACAAATTCAGGCAACCAACATAGACTGGAACACTTGTACAACAAAAAAGCTCGCACAAATAAGGTGAAGAAAACAAGGCACGAAAGTTGAAATGAGGCTTTTTAAATAGTGATAAAAAAAATTCACAACTTTGGTGTTGTTTCCTATGGCTTATAAGATAAGTCTATTAATGTCCACAAGTGACCAAGAGTAGGTCAATGGAGCACAAGAATACATCAGTTTACAACCAAAAAAAAAAATTGAAAGAGAAAGAATATCCTCGGAAAGAAAAACAAAGGAATGAAAGCACTGAAAAACAAAATGAAGTTGTACAACCCCAACACAAGAGGGTTAAGAAACCAATATAAATAACCATATAAAGGGAACAAAATCCACAAAGAGCAAGGGTTGATGATAACAAGAAGGATAGGACACAAATTTCATCAAATATCTTTGTCGGAGCTTGGAAGGGAGGAACTACTACTGCCCTCGTAAATCACTATGAAAGGACCAACACATAATCTAGTAATGCTCATCCAAGCGTTTCAAGAACAAGGCATCCAAGAAGGGTGGTGCAAGGAGGGAGCAAAGCACTCCGTCTAGAATCTCTCCTAACATCCAAAGCCAATGTAACTCCCATAGTGATGATGAAACTCGCAATGTGTGTCTATCCCTATGCCCTAAGGGGCGATCAGGAAGGAGCAAAGCCACAATGACAAGGGGCAGAACCACATTGTGTAAGGATTGCATACGAGGATATCTCATCTTATCTTATACATCATCAACTCCTTGTATGCTCCATCATGTTCAATTGGATTTTTATTTGATTGTCTATTTTGCACATGTGATAGTTTTATAGAGATATTATCTTGTGAAAAGATTGAATTGACTTTTCAAGCATTCTGAAATGCAAGAAATGCATACCATATTCAACAAGAATCTTTTAAAAACTTGAGTCCAAAGAAACTGGCATCCTCAAACAATTTTGCTAAGATTTGTAATGTTTATGTATCTTGATCTCAACATCAATTCCATGGAGGCTGATCTCATCTAGTTCATCTCTACCAAAGGTGAAAAATCCCTCTTGTAATCTTTTAGGTTTGTTCAACTGTTGTTTTACTATTTTGGGGTTATTACAATTGTTTTAAATATTTAATATCTTAGAATTTTATATTTATTCATAGAATTAGTTTTTATTGATTATTTACAAATTTGCATTCTCATATAGCTGATTTTCTGATTTTCATTTGGTTTTTTGTGTATCCTATACTTCTTCGCCGCATGTGACGTTAAGTAAGAAAAACAAAAGTAAAATAAATATCAGAATTTGTCTTTTAGTTTTAATTTTTTAAATTCAAATGTTAATATTTTTATTTTAATACTTATTAATAATAGTCAAATTAAAATTTCATCTTTTGTGTATCCATTGTTTCTACATTTTGTACAACCTAAAATAAGAACAACAAAAGTAAAATCCTTGTTTGATGAAAGTTAAATAACAAGGATGCCAGTTTTTGTGGACCTATTCTTCCACACTTCATGTGACTTAAAGTAAAATACAATATAAGGAAAATCCTTTTGTCTTGAGCCTTTGCATTATGTAATATGTTCTAAATTTTAAATTTTAAACTCGATATTTTATTATTGCAAAGTCACTTTGAGTTCTCATATCATAAGTGATGATGTGGGAGTTGGGAATCCAAACATTACAATTTAATTTAAGAATCGTAGTATAGATGTTGGGAGGAGGCAACTATTTCTCTTAGAGCTATGTTACCAGTTCGCCTTGGGGGGCCCCAAGTCCCGATCTAGTCCGACCCAAGTTTGGGGTGCAAGTCCAGTCCCTTGTGGGTTTGGACAAGGTTCGGCCCATAGACTGTGGATCCAACCCTGCCAAACCCAAGTGGACCCAAGGTATCTTTGGGAATTTTCACCATTATTTTTAGTTTTTTAATTGTTTTCGACTTTTTTAGTTTTAAATAGTCCAATTCACCCCTAACCTTAAAATGATGTTCATCATGAAGGTTTGTGTGTCTTTGAAGGTCTTAATTTGTGTCTTATTGTGAATCCAAAATGATATACACCATGAAGGCTTGTGTGGTTTTGGAGGTCTTAACTTGGGCTTGTGTTGCCTCCAAACCCCCACAAGGGGCAGTGCCCCTCCAGAACCCTTGAACCTGAACCTGAACCCGAATTAGTAACTTAGTCTTGGAGGTGCTCAGTTCACTTGCCCTCCCAAATTGTAAGAAATTGTTTCCAAGGGATCCTTCAATAAGAAGATCCCTTTAAAACAATTTTCTACCATTTAGAAGCTAAGAAATCTAACAAATCAAGGAGCAGCAAGCTATCAAAATGTTATTTTTGTGGCCTCAAGGCATAATTACTAGACTTATTGTGCATCTACTCCACATCTTTGGCAAAGGTGTCGCAATAAATGACTACTTGTCACTTGAAAAGAGGGTAGAAATACAAAGATTATTTAGTATCGATGACAACCATGACATTCACCTCCAACCATGCTGGTGAGAGTACTAGCAATTTCCAACAGCCATGATTTCCTCTTTCTTCGTCCAATGCAACAAAGCGTAGGGGGAAATGTCAGGTGACAAACTTTTCTCCCAAACCAATGAAAAAAATGTTCAAAGTTCAAATGAGAGATGAGGCAAATGATGTCATTGGCAAATTCTTCTTTGCAAATGGCATTCCATTTCATGCTACTAACTCTCCTTATTATAAGGAGGTTGTGGCTAAGATTATAACAGCAAGGCCTTCATATTTGTCACCAAGGAAGACAAAACTAAAGATCACAATCTTGAATAAGAACTAGTGCATAAATAACATTCTCATGAAAAAGGTGAAGGTTATATAGGTCACAAGTAGATGCACCATTGTCATGTATGAGAGAACAAGCTCTAGCATATACAAAGGGCCCTTACTTTAGGTTTGTTGATTGTTCAAGGCACTGTAAGGATGTAGATTATCAATTTTAAATCTTTAGCGATGCTATTGAGGAGGTTAGCCCTAAGAATGTGGAGTAGGTTGTAATAGTTGTGACCTATGTGTGCAAAGGAACAAGGAAGTTGGTTGAGGCAGCCTAAAAACATATACAATGGATTTTGTATGTGCATGCAATGATTGATGCACTCAAGGACATAAGGAGAATAAACAAAATCAAACATGTGGCTTTTGATACAACAGATGTGTAGATGTTCATCTGCAACCACCTTACATCACATGGACTATTTATGACCTTCTCCAAGAAGGAATATTTGGTTCCTATAGAGGCTAGATGTACATCATACTTCACTATCTTGGAGAGGATGCTTGAGTTGCAAGGAGCATTATAACAAATGTACATGACACAAGGGAAAAATTGAGGGCCAATTCTAAGTCAAAAAGGAAAGATGGTGAAGGTAATGGTGCAAAGTGACATTTTTGGGCTAAGGCAAGAAACATTATCTAGTCATATCCCAGATTTTACAATCATCAACTATATGGATGCTAAAACCCCAAATTTTTGAGAGGTGCATGAGTACAATGACAACATGCTTGGCCAAATGAAGCTCATTGCATAAGCAAAGGACCCACCATGTAGTTCTATAATAAACACATTCAACCTATCATTCAATAAAGGGAAAAAAGCTCAAAATTCCCTTGGAGATGGTTAACTATGCATTGAATCCAAAGTGGTACATGCAAAGAACTAGCAAAATTTCCCCTATGGCAAATGTTGAGGTGAAGGTAAGATTCATGAAAGCAACTTAGAAAATGTGTAGTATTGAGAATGTCATTCATACTAAGTGGACCAAATTTACCACACTTAGGGGATATCTAGAAGAGGCAAAGTTCAATAGGAAGACTATGGCACAAAAGGACCCAATACCACAATGGACTATGCATGGGCCACATTCAATGACCACACTTGCCATTTAGCCTTGTCCCAAGTTTATAGACCTTAAGTTGCTAAGAGAAATTGGTCAACATACAACTTCATTCACTCTATCAAGAGGAACAAACTTACCTCTGAGGGGGAAAAGAAGCTTGTAAGTTATGCACAATGTATTATGCTTGATTTACCACAACACTTTTATGTACAAGCAAAGTCCAACAACATGAATGGATTTAGAGCCAAAGAACCCAACACAAATTGATGATGATTTTACACAAAAACCATTGATTGGTGTTCATTTCAAGGAGCTTGAACTAGGGGATCGAATAGTTCCAATGTTTGCTACAAACTTTGTGGATGATGATTAGGCATTGACCAGTTCTACTTAAATTTTGTATGTAATCATCATATTGACATTTTGAATATAATAACAAATTGATATTAGGCATTTTCATTGTTCAATGCATTGTGTTTACTATTAGGTAGTTTACAATTTCAATTGTTATTTTTTATAATAAAAAAATATAACTAATATTTTATGTACTATATTATATCTGCACCAGCCCCGTCCCTAAAATGCATCCCTCCATTCTAAAACTTTGTGGAACTATGATAAATCCCTTCTATAAGATTATTAATGGACTCTAATTGCAAGGAAATGCATTTTTTTGGAGATTCAAATATGTATGCATTTGCAAGTAAATATTTTATCCATTGGAATGGTGTTACACAACATAATAATGTCAATACTTTTGCAAGCAAATATTTTAGAGCAATCTTGGTTTTCCTTTACACTGATATAGGTGTTCTAAAGGAAATTAAATTTCCAAACATGAAAGTTGTAGATACAATACAAAGAGCTTGGTGTGCATTCCATAGAGCTTGAACTACATGTACATTGTCTAGTTAAATATTTCAAACATGCAATTTGTGCACCCACCCTATATTTTAAAAAAATAAACAAATCCAAGTAGGCATAGGGTATGGTGGGTAAAATGTCGAACAAAATACACATGGTAGGGAAAGGGAAAAACACACAACAAAGGCTTTTTTTAAATCTCACTTGGATACAAAATAGTTTTCTTAGAACACTACATCCATATGTACCAATCACGGCTCTAAATTCTCCCTAATTCTAGTTACAAGCAAGCACGGTATTCGGGTCATATACATGTCGTACCATAACCTATCTATATAGGATATACCAATTTGTGTACCAAGTGAGGGGTAGCATATGTTGCAACATTGGTTTTTGTTTTCCTGTGGATGTGTACTACCCTATCTAATGACTACCTCATTTTCTATTTTTGTGTTTGCAACCTCGTGTCCAAGCTACAATTCATTGCAACAAGCTTGTCAACTTAATATTTATCTTTTTAGGGGGGCAATGATCCCCAATAAAACCCCTCATTTATCAATCCTAAATAAGATTGCTTTCTTTTGGTACATCAAGAAAATAAAGGGAGCACTTTCCTAAAGTTCAAAGTTCAAGTATGAAAAAAGGTCTAGTACACAAACAAATAAGTCTTGGTGACTAGGACACTCTAGTGCCCTTAACTCCATTAGCACTCACACATGTCTTGTGCAGCTCTACCAATAGGTTGGTCATCACCTGCAAAACATGTGTCACTATCACAACCTAAACCCTTTCCAAACTCGCCATGCATCCAATGGCCTATGTTCTTAAAGACCAATAATGCATTGGTAATTGCAATGCCATTCACTAGTCTCGTAAATACAAAGGAATCTATATTAAAACAATATTGTTATATTTAGTTTAAAGGTCAAATAGGATATTAGAATAGACTTCAAGTATATTCTTTTATTCTTTTAGTTGCGCTTTAAGTTAGCTTTCAGTTAGGATCAGTTAAACCTTTCAATTAGCTTTATTAGCTTTCAGTTAAGCCTTTAGTTAGCTTTTATTAGTCTCGCTATTATTACCTCTTTGTAGTTCTATATAAGAATGTGTTTGCTTCTTATTTTAATTAATCAATTATCTTGGCAATAATTTTTTGTGTTCATAATTATTTTATGGTATCAAAGCTCGTGTTATGTAAATTCTTGAGATCGGTGAGTGTGCAAATTCTACGAATAATGGCAATGATGAATTGCACAGAAGAACGTGCCAAAGGAAGCTTTACGAATTCATACAAATATTTTTTTCCTAAAATTTCTGCAGATTTTTTTCCAGAATTTCTGCAGATTTTTTTTCCAGAATTTCTGCCAAAAAAAAAAAAATGGAATTTTGTAGATTTTTTTTAAAATTTTGGCAAATTTTTTTTTCAGATTTTTTCCCAAAAATGTCAGGTTTTGCACTTTTTTTCCCAAAAAAATCAGTGGTTTCAAAACAAAATTGCAGGTTTTTTTATCAAAATTGTGACCTAGTGTTTTGCAATAGTGTGAGCAGTTATTTTTTGCATATTTTTTTCCAATTTTTTGGACAAAAATCGTGGTTTTCTGCCTCTTTGTGCAAACTATGGTTCTGATTTTCTTTTTCAGACCTAGGGTTTCATCGTTTTCCATGACTTCATATTACGAGAGGGATGGCTTCATTACCCAACATCATGTTGGAAGGCAATCAAAGGATCAATGGCAAAAATTACAACACTTGGAAACAACAGTGCTCACCATCTTCGAATACAAGTGCCTTGATCAGATTGTCCTTGGTACAGACACACGTCCCACAGTTGCAAGAAAGGACCAAGACAAATTTAATGGAAGTAATCGAGAGGCAATTATGCTTCTCAAGTTATCTGTCACAGATGAGATGCTTCCAAAGGTTCCTTCAAGCAAGACCTCTACTGAGATTTGGAAGCACCTGCGAGATCTGCATGAGACGTCAAACAAGGGTAGGGCCTTCATCTTGAAGAATATGTTATTCTCGATCATGATGGACAAGAAGATGTATTTGCAAGATCGCTTGATGAAGATCAAAGACATTCACGATCAGCTAGAAGCAATAGGTTGCAAGATGGAAGAAGAAGAAGACATCATGGTTGTCACACTAAAGAGTTTACCACGCTCATACAAGCACTTTATTGAGACTCTCAATATTACTTCTACAACAGTTGACCTGAAGTTTGATGACTTGTGCAACAAGCTCTTGCAGCAGAACAGATGGAAGAAATAGTTTGGTAGGAGTAGTGATACACCCACTATTGAACAAGCCTTCAAAGAATTCGAAGACTATGGCATGTCACTATTGTGGCAAACTTGGTCACATGAAGAAACACTGCAAAAAGAGGTTGGTTGATCAGGAATCCAACCAAGGAGGGTCTCAACCAAAGGCCCATGTCGCAAAACATTCTAAGCAAAAGCAGTTTTCCTTTTTTGCATTTATGGCCAAACGACCAACAAATCACACCAAGTCCTCGGCTTGGTACATTGATTCTAGAGCATAGTTCCACGTAGTTTCTTGACGGGGGGGACGTGGGGACGTGTTTCGAGGATGAGACGACAAAGGGCCTAAATTTTGAGACGGCAGGGGACGTGGTGGGGTGGCAACAGGGTGCTGAAATACATATAGTACTTGAAAAAATAGTTATAAAAAGATGTATAAGCATAAAAAATTTCTTCAACCCCTTGTATGAAGAGAGTGGTGGAATGCTACTGGTATTGATGTAGTCCCCTAGACGTCTTGAGGACACCCTGACATCCTCGAAGTCCTAGCAGCATCTTGGAGGCGACAATGGTGGTAGTGGGATGGTGGTATTGGTGATGGGCTGGTGGGGGTACATCCCCCAAGTCCCCAAGTCTTCGAAACGAGGACGTTTAGAAAACACAAGGTTTTCTTCTTCTTTTTTTGAGGGGGGGCATGTCCCCATGGAACACTATTTTGGAGCTCTAGACATTTCACTCGCAAGAAGGTTTGGTTCATTGACTATACAATTTGTTCAAATTCAATGGTCTTTGGTGGCTATGAGTAGCATATAGTGTTTGGTAAAGGTAATGTCCAATTCACATTTGGAGGAAAGAATCTTCTTTACCTCAATGTATACTATGTACCAAGAATGGAGCTCAATTTGCTCTTAGTGAGTCAGATTATGCACCATTGTTCTTGTTGCAAGGTCTAACTATTATGTTGTTTGTCTTCCCCACAATCACTGCACTCTAATATAGTTCTTAGCTTGTATCAATCAATACACACTTCCACCATAGCACATTTAGTCAATTAAGTAAGACCATCCTCTAAGCAACATCCTGGGCCCTAGATCACTTGAAGGTGATAATTATATAATCTTAAAAGAAGAAAAATTAAGAACATTTGTGAAGGGCGTTCATTATGGTCCCATATGAATGATTTTCCAGTTGCCTAATTGATTGTAGGCATACTAATATTCCTTTAGGGAGATAATAAGGAGCTTAAGTACTTGGTATTGCTTAGTAAAGAGTTGTGTTGTGCACATACTGTTTGATATGATGTAATACTATGTCCTAAATATTAATGAACCACCATTCCTTACTATAAGTTCCTGTATCTGTTATAATAAGATCTCTTAGTCTACCATTTTCATAAAAATTTATACACAAAATACCAAGATGAATTGATCATTTTCGTAACAATTAAAATTGATAGTCATAATCTCCCATTCCAAGGGTTGGAGAAGAGCAATTAGGCAACTTGCAAGAATAAGATACAAAGAAATGTACATAAGAGGAGCAAGAGATTTGGGCCTCCTCTCCAAAAGGTTTTGTGAAAGTTAATTTTGATGGGGCTTTCAAAGGAAACCCATGCAAAGTAGATGGAGGGATCATTCTACACAATAGCAATGATAAATTCCTGTAAGTTGATTCTTTTTTTGTTTGGAACTAAGATTAAAAATAATGCCAAGTAGGAGGCTGTAATAGCAAGTTTGGGGGCAGCTATATCTCTCAGTTATAGGCAAGTAATAAAGGAACGTGATTCCTTTATAGCAGTTAATATTTTGAATAAAGGTCATAGCCCTAATTGGAAATTTAACTATATAATGAAAGAGGTACAATGTTTAAAACAAAAAAATCAGATCTTTGAATCAAGTATTGTAAGAGAAGGGCAAATGTAACAGCTTATTTTCTAGCAAATAAAGGTCTTTCAACAACAAAATATAGCTTCTTTAACAATGCATGGCCTAATCTTTTCAAGTCTTTGGTTATTTTGGATGGCCTTTCATTATCTCCATCCCCTTTCAAGTGGTAATTGTGTCAATAAAGTGTGTTGAATGTCATTTATTACTTAGGATTTTTTATATTCCTTCACATAATGCTTTAAAGCATAAAATTTAAATAGTCTTGGCTTTCTATATTTGATTGGGGATTGGCTCAGCTTTGGCATGTGCAAGTTCAGCTATAGATTATGTGTAAGTTCATGGAGGCTCTAGTGTCCAGTTTGGTCCTCTTTTTATAGGGATGCATGCAGTTGCTTTATGCAACATGGTTGTGGTGTTCGATATTCTTTGGTGTCTTTTTTGTTGGGTGCGTAGGACTTATTCTTGATGGGATGGCTAGCAAAAGAAATGTTGAGAAGCGTACAAGACTTAAGAATTAGGTAGTGTGGCACTGAACCATATTCATCATATATTTTTGTAATTTCCCCAATTTCCAACCGGACAATATTTAATTAATTTTATTTTATTTTTGTCCTAAATTAATATTTGGGGCATTTATATTAAAGTGACTCAAACAAAGAAGTAATATATAATATAAATATCACTTTATTAATTAAAGAGAATCTTCCAAAAGTTGAGCTAAGCCTTTAAAAGGAGATGAAGGCAAATCATTTGATCATCTTGAGAAATTATTATCTTTTGGAGAATTCCGATATTTGGTGAGCTTAGCTTACACAGGAGGCTTGAGGACGTGTTGTGACCTATTTCACACATCATCCCATTGCAAATGGGGACCCCCAAGTTTTGGTTTCGCCCTCTGCGTTGCCAGTTTGGAGTCTTGAATTTGAGTAAGTTTTTGAGAGTCAGTCTGGCCAAGTTAAGAGTTTGAATCCGTTTGTGTGCCTAAACGTCATGGAAGGGCTCGAAAGGTCCGGAAAACGAGGATCGCCTGTGCTTTTGGTCATTTTTGACACTTCCTATTTTTTAAGGATTCTGCTTTTTTGCTTTTTTTATTTTTAGGCCATTTTGGAGTTCCTATTTTTTAGGGATGCTTTTTGCTTTTTTCTATTTTTGGAAAGTTTCTATTTTGGGAAAAGTTTCTATTCTGAGGTCCTGTTGATGCGTGTTTTGTGACACACACGAACACTCTAGAATAAAGTGTCCTTAGACGCTCTATCCTCTCTTGATAAAAATCACCTTTCGTGCTAAGATTGCGAGATAGGTCACAAGGTAATTCCAATGTTCCAAAGTTGGGGTGCGGATAGGCTCTGTGGTAGTTTGTGATTTGCTGGTAATCACGAGGGGACTTACGTTGGGCTTGTTCAATTCACAATGAAGGTCTAGACAATAAAGCTCTATTGTTTGGGTCATGGGTCAAACAAACTAAAAAAAGGAGAGATGAGGGTTTAGAATTTCTAAGCTACTCCCTAAGAATCCAAGAGACGGTATTAACTTGGTGAAACCACTAACCACACTTCGCTTCGCCACGCTCAACGACAACTACACAAAGTGGGTGCAATCTTCTAGGGTTTTGTGCTTAAGATTTTTTTACTACGAACAACACCATCAATAGAACAATATTATTCGAAGTAAACATTGAAGCATACACATCAAAAGCTCAGTCTAACTTTACGCATTGAATGAAAATCATCCATTCAAAGAAAGTATGAGCAGAGTTACACCATAAATTAATACTTATCAAATCTTGCATTCGTCTAACATACATGAAATAAAATCTAAACTATGATGAGGGATAAGAACCATGCCAACTCCAAAATAAGAGAAACAATCACCATCAATTTGAACAATGCATTACTTATTACTTTGGCAGTCATATGCAACAATTTACTTATCTCAACATGTTTTGCAACATGCTCCCATGCTTTACAAATGAGGGACGAGCTCAATTTATAGGCTCCCCAATTACAATTCAATGGCCAAGATTGATTTAGAATCAACGAGATCACAAAATAAAACCCTAATTAGGGCTTATCATAACTAACTCTTCTCGACCAATGAGAACATTACACTTGGGACACTTGTCCTTCCTGCTAAATATGAACCAACAATAAAATAGAAAGTTGCCGTATTGTGGAGTGCAAGGTTCATTGAATCTGGACGTGTCGACTTGGAACAATTTAATTGGTCGAGGCACCACTTCAGCCAGTTGGATGTCCTCCTTGGTCTCCATGTTCGTTTTTTCATGTTCTTGCCTTAGAATATTTTCTTATCATGCCAAGGGCGGACTTTGGAGTTGCTTGGACGTTGCTTTTATGAGGGAGGTCGAACTTCACTTTCTTTGCAAGTGTTTTTTTTTTCAACCCCTTTTAACTTAGCCAAATTTTCAAATTTCCTTGGCTAGGCGTACTTGACCTTGTGGTTGGACATCTTCATGGCGGACTTGGAGCTTGTCCTGACATTCTCCTCTGGAGTGCGAACTTTACCAACTTCATGCCAACTTTACCCTGGGCGAACTTGCACCCTGTCTTGGACATGCTTGAGAGGACTTGGCACTTGGCTTGCCATCTCCTTAGGCGGACTTCCTGCTACTTTGCCATTTTGCAAACTACATGGCGGACTTGCTTGCCGTCTTGCCATTTTCTTCCTTCTTCTGGGGAATTTCCTCATTGCCAGACATGCAATTTGACTTTTTATATTTTATATTTTTTGTCTGGACTTAGGAAAAAAAAATTAAATTTTATTCCTCAAATTTTCGTACTTAGGCAAAAAGACTTTAATTTCCATTTCTCCAAGTATTTATTTTTTATGCAATTCAAGGCCTAGGTGCACTTGCCTTGTGCAATTTTTTCGTTTTACCGTGCTTGGGTGGACTTGCACTAGCAATTGCCATTAAATTTCACCAAATGGCGAATTTTCCTTTGTAATTTCACCACCTCCAAACATCTTGGAGCAAACGTCTTTGCATTCCACCCCTTTCCAACCTTCTTGGAGCGGACTTCATGTGTCTTTTGCCATTTTCACTTTGGGTGGACTTTGACTTGCATTTGCAATCTCTCCATTGTGTTGGGCGGACTTTGCTTGCACTTTGCAACTTGCACATGGTGGACTTGGTAGCTTTCATGTCATCTCCCTTGGGGCGGACTTTGTCTTGTATTTGCACCTTCCAACCTCTTGGAGCGGACTTGCCAACTCTCCTGCATGTTTGCCTTGGGGCGGACTTCAACTTCTTTTTGCAATTTTCACTTTGCATATGCTAGGCAGACTTCACCATTTCTTTGCAGTTGCACATGGCGGACTTCAACATCTTTTTGCAAGTTCATGGGCGGACTTCAACATCTTTTTGCAATTTCTACCTTGCAAGAGTTTGGGCGGACTTTGCCTGTTCCTTGCAATTTTCATTTGCACTTCACCATTTTTATCTTCTTCATGCATGTCCATGCCTTAGGCAAATTTTCTAGTTTTTTAAACTTTTCACCCATTTTCCCTTGCAACCTTCTGAAGTTGACGTTGGCGAAGCCATGACCTGCACACTTTCCCGAAATAGAAACTTTCTAAAAATAGAAATTTTCCCAAAATAGAAACTTTCTAAAAATAATCCCTAAAAAATAGAGATCCCAGAATGTGCTAAAAATGCCAAAAAAAAGACCCTAAAAAATAGGGGCCCGGGGTGGAAACCCTAAAATTTAGGAAGTGTCAGAATTGACTGAACAGACAATCGATCTTCGTCCACCAGGCCTTCTAAGCACTTTGGCAACGTTCTTTCATTGATTCTGGTTCACAATCATTTCTTGACTCGGATGACCTTCAAAAAATTCAAATTCCTCATTGTAAAAGAAACATGGTAATTAGCAGTTGCAACGCCAAGGCAAAAACCCAAAAAAGCAAAAAAAACAAGAGGGTCCCCATTTGCAATGGGGCGATGTGTGAAAAGGTCACAACAGGTCCTACTGAGCATGAAGTCAACACGCCTCCAGAAATTAATATGAAAATCAAGGTGAATGGTAAAAATGGCAAAAGTGGCTAAGTAAGGTATGAACTGTGCCCATGAAGGAATGGTTGAAGGAGGCATCAAGTCCGCCCTTGACTTTGCTTGCAAAGGCAAGCACTGGCAAGCCAGGCATGAAGTCTGCCATGGCACAGGAAGCCTCCAAGTCTGCCCATGGCTTGAGGAAGGGTGAAGTCCGCCCTAGGAAGGAAAAGGTTGAAGTCCGCCTTAGAAGAAAATGGAAAGAAGAGGGGCTAAGTGAATGGCGAGACAAGAGGTGAAGTCGGCCCTTGGCACAAGGAAGCACAAAGTTCACCCTTGGAAGGATAGGTGGATGGCTTAGTGGAAGGTCAAGTCTGCCCTTGGACAAATAGAAGGCCAAGTCCGCCCAAGACAAGGAAGCCTCCAAGTCCGCCCTTGGAGAGGAAACCTTCAAGTGCGCCCAAGTCAAGAAGAAGACCAAGTCTGCCATGGAAAGAAGACTCTCCAAGTCCGCCATAAAGTGAAAGGTAAATGGAATGAACAAGTGCCAAGTCCACCCTTGGACAAGGCAAGGCTAGAATGTGCCAATGGCAAGGGAGGATAAGAAATACGCCCAACTTTAGAAGGTAAAATTTTCCTAAGGCATGGAAAAACGAAAGAATGCCTAGAGAGAGAAGAGATTAAACTAGTATAAAATTCACTCCTCGACATGATGGAATGAAATTCCAAAGCACAGAATGAAGAATGTCTAGCAAGGCAAACACGAAGTCAACCCCAACTCGGCATGAAATAAATTCCTAAGGCATATAAAAAATTGCAAAATGGCAGAGGAATCTCCAAGTCCACCCCACCTAGAAGGAGAGAGAAAATGAAGTTTTTGGCTAAGTATGAACATCCAGATAAGCCAAAAGTTTGCCCGGAGAGTGAAAATTGGCAGACGAATTGTTAAGCACATTTTGGCTAGGCAAATGATTGGAGAATTAAATAATTTACCATGGACAGAAAAATTTGGCCAAGTATCAATTTTAAACGGGTTGGAATTTTAATATTTAATATTTTTAATTATTTCTCGACACTTAGGGAATTTTAATTAAAATATTTGAAGTCTGGAGAGAGCGGGAGATCACTTGGAAGAATAATTATTTCGCCTTAGGTAAAATTAAATTTGCCATGATTCGAGGATTAAACGTATTGGAAAATCATTTTTAATGATTAATTTAATATTTTTCAATAATGTTTCAACACTTGGGCAAATTTTAAAAGAAATCTAAAGATCTTGGACAGAGGTGGCGCCAAAGGAAAATTAGAAAATTGCCTTGAATGATTGCGAAAAGATTTAGAAACTTGCTAATCGAGGAAGAGAAAACGTTTCTAAAATTGAGAGAACTGAAAGAAAAGAAAGCGGTTGCTATAGAAAATCGCACTTCTCAACCATAAAATGAGTTTCAGCAACTCATTTTTCACAATTTCAGCTGAGAAGAATTTTTTTCTTCCAAATCTGTAAGAAGCAATTTTCGATGAGGAAAATACTAAGGGTAATGTTATTCTTCTCCAGTGGAAGAAGTAATTTTATGCAAGGACGTGATTTTTAGAAAGAAAGAAATTATTTCTTTGCTGAAAGTCGCACTTCTCAGCAGATTGGCATACTCCCTATGTCAAATTTTCAGAAGTTACAATTTGTTTGCAGCCAAAGGACATTCTCGGAGGTTTGGAAATTCATTGGCAATACTTCTCTACTCTTTTCTACTCTTTTGCATTCATTCCGGCACGAGGTTTATCCATTCTAGCGAATATGTTTACTTTCAGCTTGCTTTTTCACAGAAATTTATATTTTAAAGGCTGAAAGTGTGAATTTATCAAGTAATATCCCAAAATATGAAAGTTCTCATATTGATGTTAGTTATTTTTGGACTTGCAGGTTAATGACCAACCAAGGAGAGCCATCCAGACAAGCGCAAATGAAGTTCGCCAACAAGGGCTCACAGTTGGAGTCCAAAATAAAGTCAAAATAGAAAAATATTACGGACACCAACCTTGGGCACATCGACCTCAAGGAGTTCAAACGAAGGATGTACAGACACGACGGATTCTTGCCGATGTCTACCGCCAGAAGAATGATGAGAAACGGAATTGTTCAAGCCGTCGAATTCCCACCTGTGATTGAGTATGCTGAGTTGATGGTAGAGTGCACCCTTCACTATGACGCTCAAGAAAGGCGAATTGTTGCACCCGATGGGAGGATACTAGCTCATCTTGGAGAATTAGCCATACAAGAAGCTTTTGGCATTCCTACATACCACAAGACTGCTTATAAAACTAAAGAGGATGCGAAGAATTTGTATGATGAAAAGCTCGACCTCTGTGCCACCAACATTAACAAGTCATGGCTGGACAAACCAAGAGCGTTAGCCAAAAAGATGTCGAAGAAGTTGTTACGCACAAACTTCAAGGAGGATTACAGGGATATTATTGTCCTGCCGAACAGGATAGTTGGCAATCCTTTGGGAGCACCTTTCGAGACTTGGATGTATTATTTTATTGAGGAAATCATAGAGGGCGTGAAAATGTTCAACTGGTCGCGCATGATAAGCAACAGTCTCCACAAGCAACTAGTCAACCTAGAGAAGACCAAAACATTCTATATGAGCTCCTACATCATCTATATGTTGGCTAGGACATACAGGTATGCACGCTTGATCTACAAAGGCATATTTGGTAATGGGGAAAATGAGCTGAAGTCTTACAACTGCTATCCACAGTTGCAGTTGAGTGAGAAGGCCCACTTCAGACGAGCGCACGATGCCTTCCTCATGTACATAACGAGGATACTCCAAGGAGGAACACACCAACGACTAACTCATGAGGCCAAAAGTCTGATAGGCAAATACGGATCTTGGTTCATCCAGTATCCGAGGTATACATATATCAAAATCCAAGGATTCACTGGGAGTCCATACCGATTGCCTATCTTTCCTATGAACAAGATGATTCTGCTTGAAGTGTTGAGACAGCTAGAGGAGTATGAGAGCTTCCAGAGGACGAAGCAGAAGGCGGCAGTCACTTTTCCCTTCTTTATAGGGAACATGTTGGAGACATGTCCATCAGCGCAGGCAACTGAGAGCGTCAAGCTTGAAATACAGAATTACCCCTTTGCCACCTATCAATCTAGGGACAACTTCGACCCACATCATCACATCAAGACTATGGATGGGAGAAGATATAGGCATAGGGTCAAATTAGAAGACTTCTGGGCAGACGATGCGGATGGGTTCGAAGTCAAACTGAGAATGTGGTCCAAACTACCTATTAGCTTGATTAGGGCGACCGAGCTTTGTCGAGTGCCTGATCAACTGGAGGATGATGGAAGGCAGGTACAGTCGTGCTTTGATAAGAGTTTGCCCATACCTACTGTCAGATTGTCAGAACCTGAACATGCCGACTTGAACACCTTGATGAGACCAGTCGTCAAGTACACACAATGGTGGGTCAACCAGCAGATCCAAGAACTAAAGCGAATGAAGGTGACACTGACCTATGATAGGTTGAGCGAGATGGAATCCTACTCTTCGAATGCAGAAGCATCCCAGAGCGTAGACATGATAGAAGCCACTACTTCCGAAAAAAGGAAGGAGATAGTTGTGGCCAACGAGCCGGTTCAGAAGCAAACAAGGGTAGAGTCTTCACGCTCTGCAACATTGTAATGTCCCCAAATTTATGATTAAATTGTCCAAAAATTAATAATATTTCTAAGGATGACTTTAATCAATTATTTTAATTAAATAAGTGAAATACTATAAAGTCACTTATTTGATGTTTATAAAGTGACTTGATGAAAAATTTTAAATATAACTTTAAAAAGTCACTTTTTGTGGAGAATGGAGGAAAAATAAAAAGAAAGGAGAGTTCATTTTGTCGGGCATTCTTGGATAAATATTTTCTCTGAGCATATTGGTCAAGCCTCTTGGATTGGGGGTTGAAGAACCTTCCAACTCCAATTTCGGATGTGCAACCATCATCCCTAGTTGGAAGAGTTAAAGATTTTGGAAATAAGAATTCGAGCTATGTCTGATTTTCGCGTCTCCCATATTTTGAGTTTTTGTTGCTTCAGGGTGACGATTTTGGTGAATATTCAGGTAGTTTTGATGGCGTGAACCATTGTGGGAATCCTAGCACATTATTTTCCAAGCACAACACCTTTGCTAAAGTCGTGTTAGTGAAGAAATTGGGCTGTTGTTCAAAAACAGGTTTGTTGGGCAAAGAACGACCTCTTAAACAGACTGGAACTGGGTCGTTTGGTCTCTTGAAGCCAAGGCAAATCAAAAAGAAGGAGAATCATGGCCTTTGGAAGGGGCATCTTAAGTGTCCAAGACAAAATGTGATTCCAAGGAGTTGCAACGTGAAGTTCCTGAGTCATTTTTGGGTGCTGCGAGAGGTTCTTCTTCATTGTTGAGTGTTACCACGCATTTCCCAGGTCTAAGAACTTTCTTGTATCGAATTATGTCAAGTTTTGAGTCTACAGATGCATTTCTTCATCTTAGACAAGGGCATTTGTTGTCAGTCGAATCCGGGTTTGTTCTATGTAATATCCAATACTATAATCTCAGAAAAAGGCTCTTAAATCTGGGGCTACAGTCAATGTATTCCTTCCGTTCTTCTTTAAGCACAACTTTTTGAATCCTTGGATTAGAATACACTCTTATTTGCTGTTACTGAGTGTGCTAAGAGCTTCTCTCAGTTTCTTGTTAGTTTTGAGTATTGGAGTAGCAGTGTATGTGTTCAGTAAAATTTCTATAAAAGCGGAAAATGAACTTTTGAGTTTGTATGGATATATCTGTCAATATAAGTTGAGGTTTGTTGTGTGTTGTCATTCAAGTTTATAAAATCAGAAAATATCATGGTAATCTGTTGTTACAGCTTTGACAGTATTTTTGAGAGCTTATTGTTATTATGTGAGTCTTGTCATAAGAGCTTACTAGTTGACACTGTCACTGATTGATAATAAAGGAGATTGTTGTCTCAATGATCTGCTGTAATCAGCTGTGTGTTGAGTCTATTTCAATCTGCACCTTAATACTGTAGGTCATACCATTAACTTCAATTTTATATCAGCCATGTCACAATCCCAATCATGCACAGAAAAACATTGTCAAGTCTGAAATGCAAGTCTGTATTATTTTCTGTCAAAGATGTTAGATTTACTGATTTGAGATACAGTTGAAATCATGAAGTAATGAATTATGTCATTTTTCATGTATGCTATTAATTGGTTTGCCACATTTGTGTGAAATGGCTCTAGCTATGTGACAAAAATAAATCAATTACCATTCAAGAAAAATGTAAAAATCAAGCACAACAGGTCAGGAACTTTACACACATCTAGAAACATCGAGGAGATTCTAGCTACTGCTGATGCTTCATTAGCCAACATTAGGGATCCCTCCCCGATTCCCGAAGAAAATATGGAGCCTCGATTGGACGATGATGAACTGTTGTCTCCCACAGGCACATAAATACTGGGCTCTGATGATGATATGGGCACCCAAAATGATGACTTTCAGGAGGGAATGATTTCAGCCCTTCGAGGAATTTTGGACGCTCTCGATGCAGAAGGTATGCCAAAAGAAGATGGTGTAGAACACCTCACAATCCTGGACTGGCTAAAAGAAAGGATGAAAATACAGGTGCTAATGGAGGAACAGGAAGAGGATGATACTACGGACTTCTTGGCCAAACTTACACAAACTTTAATCAAGAAGTCGGCTAAGAAGTTCTCAACCATACAGAGAGATGAGGCCAGCAACCGAACCGTACAGATCGCAGTGCCGACAGTGGACAAGCCACAAGAAGACATAGCCCCACATGAGTACGTTGTCACCACCATTGACTTAGGTCCAACCACAAAGGGCCAAGAAGTTGAAGACTTGGACAATTCAGTGTCCACCATCAAGTCGAGGTTGGCGAAGGAAGTGGCAAAGAGGAAAGAGTGCCAACAGGAGATTGAGCGCCTAAGGGAATATATACAACATCTGATCAAGCCACTTGATCAAGATGACACGGCAGCGCCCCTTCTCCCAAACTCTTCACAGGAGGCAGCAAAGGATATAGAAGAAGACAAGGTCACGACTAGAGAGGCTAAAGAGTGGATAGTAGTCAAAGGGACAAAGGCTAATGCGTTCATGGAGAGGTTGACCTTGGTATATGGTCAACCCACTTCATTACTCTCTAGACTAGCCGCCTTGACAGAAATGTGGGATGGCCTTTCGGATGTACAAGCAAGAATAATTCCTTGCCTTAGGATTTTGAAAGGGGTTCCAAAGCAGGAACTGATAGATGGAAGCATCATTGCAGTAGGAGCAGCTTACGACTTCCACACCTGGTATTGGGCTTTGACAACACGAGGAGAGGTCTTGGAAAGAGTGAAGACTGATGGGCTCAAAGCGGAAGAGCAGATTAGAGAAGTACAGACCAAGGTCCTCAACACGGTTGCCGACATCCTAAACAAGGAGGTCATCCGAGAGAATGATTTACAGTTGGAGGCTTTGAAGGGCAAGGTACAGGAAAACTTCTTTGCTATCACTGGGCCTATCTTGAAGCAGAATTGGGCCGAAATAGCGAACTTCCTAGACATTCAGGAATCTTTTGTGAAGGTTGAGCCAGAATGGGAGGACATCTTTGTCAGATGTGCCAAAAGTGTGGACGGATTGGAGTTCAGGATCGGGATGCTTCCACAAGTCACCATGGAAGAGGTTGCCTCAATCATGTCTAGATTCATTGAACACACGACAACACGAGAGGATAGGGATGGATTCCCTTGAAAATAGCTCCAGGCGCCAACTCACCTTGTCAACTCTTAGTTCACTGATGTTATTTTGGGAAACCCTAATTAGGATTTATTTGTTTCAATCTTGGTCGTTGGCTCATTTTAATTTGAGCCATTTATTCATTTTTGGGAACTCTATAAAAACTTGTATGCTCTCATTTTCAATTTGTGAAGTGAGTAGTATGAGATTGTTGCAATAAGACTATTTCCGTTAATAAAAGCTCTAGTGCATGATTTATTTAGAACCACTTTTGTTTTCAAATAATGTGCAAGGTTTACATCTTCTCCTTCAACATTTAGAGTAAAGTTAAACTAGTATTTTGTTTGTATGTTTGTTAGTGAATGATAGATTTGATAGCAGTGGTGGATAAAATTAAGCTCATCCTTTTGTTGAATAGATGATTTGTATTCAATGTGTAAAGTTAGCCTGAGCTATTAAGTTGTGGATGCTTAACTTCTGTTTGGATAATTGTTACTTCAAACATGAAAATCATTATCACCTCCATTGAAGATTGCACCCGCTTTGCGTAGTTGTCCTAAACGAGGCGAAACAAAGTGCGGTTATTCCAATTTTATCTAGTCACTACCGTCTCTTGAGTTCTTAGGCGTAGCTTAGACCTCTAAACCCTTATCTTTTGGACTTTTTTTTGGAAAATTTGAAATACCCGATGGAAAGAGCCTCAATGTCAAAACCGTCTAAGTCCTCAACTTGCAAATAAACTATAACATAAGTCCCCTTGTGATTACCAGCAAATCACAACGCCCACTGGTCTTATCCACATGTCATGACCTGACTAAAGAAACATTGGAGTTATTGCATAATCTTCTTAACATACGCATTAACTTTTCAAGAGAGGATAAAGTGTCCTTGGGCATTTTTATTTTGTGTTCGGTGGGGTATTAAAAACACACACCAACAAGACGGAAACCCTCAAGTCTCAAGATCAGAGGTTTGGATGAAAACCCAAATCCTCTTTCAAGTGGATTCAGTTTAGGATTCGCGTTTGGGTTTCGAGGACTGATTTTAGGAATTTTGTGGGTCTTCTTTGAAGACAAAATTCCGAATATTCAGGTGAAATTTCGGAATATAGGGTTTATCATCTACCAGGATTTTAGTGTTCAAAATTATAATATTATTGTAGGAATGCTTTGCCATGCCCTAGATATTAAATCGTAGCAGCTTATTCCTACGAAATCAGAAATTGCAGATTATTAAGGTGGAATGATTGTTGATCGACTATTTATCTTGGTGGTGTTACATTTACAAAGTATTCACATTGGGAGCCACCGTACAAGTTCGATTCACAAGCTTACATGGTAGGATAAGAAAGTTAAAGTAATAGCATTTGGACTGTAGCGAGTTATCTTTAATCACCACCACCTGTCAGGGAATCGCAACCTCTTTTATGAATAGACTGTGCCTATCAAAGGAGCCATGTGTCCATATTAAATTTGTTGCATTTATATGGAGGGACAAAAAGACTGACGTAGAAGCCTACTCAGCAGATTGCAGGTCAAAGAGACGTCTTTGTTGCTTATTCAAGGGGGTTGATAGACAAGCAGACATCTCCCTTCTAATATAGCACAACACTAGATAAACGTTGCAGAATCTGAATTCACATTTCCAATCACCTCAATATATATATCTATATATATATATATTCGGATTTCTAAGAAGGCAAATAAGACAAAATATATCAGGTATATACTTAGCTGCCAATATTCACCAGTTACCTATTCTTCAGTTTGAATAAGACAGACTTTGGAGAAAGGTCAGCGCTAGCTTAAGATGAGACAAATGCTTTGAGATAGCCGCCATAAATTAAATAAGGTAAAATACTGGAGATGGGATATAAATGATAGCTGAGCCTCAGGTAGCTACGCCAAATCTGGAAGGAGGATCATAGGAGTTAGAGACTGTGACGCCAATCCCTTATTGCCAGGCATGACCCCTCTCATATCATACACCAACAGTTTTCTTGAATCACATGCTCTAAACTCTGGTTGCTATGTGCACAAAGGCCACGTTGGAAGACACAAGGTTAGTCGCAGGTCTGTAGCAGATTGGAGGTGGCCAGAATCAAAGAAAAGACATCGATTATGCTCAGGTCAATTATCTCTGTCCAATCCCTGAGTGTATTGTTGTTGTGGTGAGTCCTACAAAGAGCAATAGAGAGCTTTGAGCCATTAAAGTCTGTACAAACTTCATTTCCAGGTTTGCACATGTAATGAGAATATTTTATATCTAGCTATATCAGACTGTAAATGCATGACATTCTGCTATTTCAGTTGTATGAAGTTGCCATTTATTACATGCAATGTTTCAGTTCTTATATTGTTTGAATAGAGTATAAATCCTCATTTTCTGTGCAAATAATATTGAGAATATTGTGTTGTGAGAGAAGTCCTGAAACCATCCAGAACCAAAAGCATGAAACTGTTTGACAATATGTCTACATATGTCAAACTGTGAAAATTGTTCAAAAATTATCGATAAAACTCAAGTGGGGATTTTACAATTTCACTATGAAATGGATGTGGCATTAGGACATGTATGTCAAGTATTGGGTAATTCAAGCCTTGAGCATTGTATATGACCTAAATCAATCTTGCAAGAAAAGCTCATTACAAATTTGGCTCTGCTTGTTTTTAGATATGGGGCTAAGGACATAACTTTTAGAGATGTTCATGCCATCACAATTTGAGGAAATGTTGTCAGCCAAGGAGGAAGAAAAGCCCAAGGCAATGGAAAGGATAAGTATTTTAGGGTTGAGGCTAAAGGAGCATGTTAATTTGGTGTTGGCAAAATGATATTGATAGGAGAAAGATGAACTTCAAAAAGAAGTTGGTGTAATATGGGCTTTCTTCTATAACACAAGAAAGGTGTAATGTTGCTGCATGTTATTCATCACAATGGAATCACGAAAGTCGATAATGATTTCATTGTGCTCATTTCATGTGGTTCATGTCTGCACAAGGCAAGGTGACACAAGGATGTCAATGGGTCTAAGGTTCCATGTTTTGGCTGGCCAAGTAGAGCATCTCCATGCCTTCACTATTAAAGGTCACGAGCAGGGAGATTTTGCTGCTTTTGATTACAATGCTCTACAACATTCATTCAAAACGCCTTTGCCATATATGGGGAATGAACAAGCTCAGAAGGCATGTCAAGCAATTCAGTTTTTGCTCTAGACTGCAGGAATGAATGAAGGAGGTGAAGCAGTGGCCAGCAACAAGGGACCTTCATCTACAATGGGTTAAGGTCATTTCTTTCCTGGGATGGCAAGTCATATCTGAATTATGTGGCCTTTTGTTTGGAAATGTCCTCTTTTTTTGTGATGGCAAAAGGGTATGTGTTCCCAGGTTGAGAGAATAGACTTTGGTGAGTATATTCTCTTGTTGCTATTCTTAATTCAATTAAATTTCTACTCTCTATTGCTGCTACTTTGGATTTAAAGGTAGAGCAAATGGATAGAAAAACAATTTTTTTGGAGGTGGATCTAGACGAAAATATTTGTGTCTTTGCTTGAGAGTTTTATTGTATTGTAAAGGGAAGGGAAAATCCAGTTCGTAAGCTTAAAAGTTCCATGTATGGTCAAAAACAATCTCCTAGGATGTGGTACCAGAAATTTGACTCTTACATGCTGAAACTTGGGTTTGTTCTTAGTAAAGTTGATCATTGCATTTACTATATACAAATCGCTCATCACTTTGATATCATGTAATGTCCCCTTTTGGGGTCACCTTATGCTTTGCCTTGAAATCGCAATTCCAAATGAAACCAATAGCAGATTATAGTTAAAGATAAAATTCCCTACTCAAAATTGAGATGATGTAAATCTGGTAATGGAAAACTACAACCACATTAGATAAATATGACAGACATAATCCATGAAATACATTTCATTCTAGATCTAAGAGAGATTATATATATCATTATAATGAGTCCCAATGATTATGTGGGCTCAACCATAATGAGGATTGTAGTAGAGGGCATGTTGAGGTGCCCCAAGTATCCTCTATCCTAAGCCCAACAGCAGGATCTTATCCTTTGTCGCCTCGTGTGGTCCTTGACCATCATCATGAGGTGGTGTACCCAGTGAGGGCTTTACAACGTTCCATTCCATCACGCCAAACCCTCCTCTTATGATTGAAGATCCCTTTTTATTTACTTCAACAATTGATTCAAGAGGGGATAGTAGGGGGGGCTGCAATAGGGTGTCCTTAATCCTCAACCCTAGGCCCAAGGACAGGACCTCATCCTCCTTGGCCTCATGTGGTCCTTAACTGATGGCCCTTAACCATCATCATGACGTGCCATACCTAGTGAGGAATCATTCACAGTTCCCCCTCCTTGCATTTCTTCGTCATCCTTTCATGTCCAATTATTGCCAAATCAGAATCATATCACTATTCATAATATCAGTAAATATATGCTACACTGATACATAATACAACATTATATCAATGTTTAATTGGTAAATTATATATATATCTGATAAATAAGCATAAAACAACTATCTTTGCATACCACAGGAATTGATTATGTTATTATTCTGGTTGGATCTGCCGCATATATATGAGAGGCTATGCTGTTGATTGATTACTTCTGCTGTATGCCTTAACTACTATCAATATCTGGATCTGATCTTTTTGATTTCCCTTATTAATTTATCATTTATCTCTTATTGAACTATCTTCTTCTTCATACATACTTCTTGATATCAATCCCTTATTGTATTAATGACTGCTGCATTTCTGAGTGCAGATTATTATTTATTTCTGATTGCATCCATGTCAGGATTTTATTGGTTTCCTTCTGTTATATTCCTTTATTTATCTCCAACAGATATTTCTATTTCTTCCCCCTCCAGATCACATTTTATTCATCCTTATATATCTCATACATTTGGGGGTCACACCCCTTCATTATTACTGTCCCTCTTAAAGAGTCGCATCTATTCCTTAATCGTTGGTTTGAAGTCTTGACACATTTTTAATTCAAACATCTTTTAAGTCTTAAACCTGCATTGCCTTTTACACTTTATTCGCTGCTGTTAAATGCCCTTCTTCTTATATTAATTTTGATCGCTGCCTATATATGTTTACCACATTCTATCACTGCAGCCTTTTAAATGAATCGCTGCCCTTTATCATATTCATATTAATATTTACTATTATATTTATAGAGTGTATATATTGTTCATATATATTTATTTTCATAGTAGTTTTATGTGTATATTTTATATTATTATATTATAATAATTATAATTATAATAATATTAAATTGTTAATATTTTGATTTTTATATTGTTATTTATTTTATTTATTAATTTATTTGTATTTCAATGCTTTATATTTTAGTGTTGTAATTTCGAGGGCATGACATATCATTTGTTTATATGATGATGATATGCTAATCATTGGAAACAATCAAGGTATGGTAAAAGAAATGAAGACCCAACTTTCTATGCAATTTGATATGAATGACCTAGGAGCTACAAAATTCATCCTAGGTCTGAAGATTAAAAGAGATCATGAAGTTTACGGAGAACAATAGTTAAACCAAATAAAATATGTTGAAACTATTTTACAAAGGTTTTGGATGCATGATAGTAAACCAGTCAATGTTCAATTGGGATTGGAAACAATGAGGGTATGATAAAGATACTAAAAGTCTCAACTTTCTATGCAATCTGATATGAAATACCTAGGAGCAGCAAAATTCATCCTAGGTATGGAGATTAAAAGAGATCATGTCAACAGAGAACTCTAGTTAAACCAAAGAAAATATGTTGAAACTATTTTACAGAGGTCTTGGATGTGTGATAGTAAACCAGTCAATGTTAGATTGGGACCATGTAACAAATGAAGACCTTGAGGACATGTGTAAAATCCTATATTGAGTAACATGGCAACAAAAAAAATGAACATAAAGTAAAGATACTGCACAGTTCTGAAGGCAACGGACTTCACAGAACCTACCTTCACAATTACATGTAGTTCATAGACATGATGCATTATGCTGATATAGCCAATATGATAACTACATTCATGAATGCACCACTCTCGTGACAAAAAGGAAATCCCAAACAGGCAAGTAACACTAAAATATCTGTCCAAGAGAAAAGGAGAAAGAAAGAGCATTGCCAAGGAGCATCAGTATACCTGATAAATTTTCTCTTGAATTGAATGTTTCCCTTCTTTCAAGCATTTTAACAAGAGAGGCCATACATTCTCTGAAAGCAACTCGCATAATTTCTTCCAAGCCTTTTCGTTCCTTTCATTTGATGAAACTCCCAGCATTACTGGAGTTGACGAAGCAGTATAAAATAAAGGTTGCATGAATCCTCCTTTTTGAGAATAAGAAGACCGGCATTCAGCTTCCTCATTGTATGCCCATTTATTATCACTTGCACCAGAGATTAGCAATTTAGACATGACAAAAAAAAGATGATGTAGAACTCGTGATGTTGAAATAATTGAATCTACCATCAACTGCATGAAAAATAAGGAAATGTGTAAATATAATGATCAGAATATTCAAACAGAAATTTCTGCATTGAAACAAACAAACAAGCTTGACTCTAATAATATCCTTTGAAAATGTTTGGTCCTGACAACCTTGTAATTCTTGTACTAATTTTGCAAAGCCTACCAAAATGCAAATGAATTTGACATTCTTCCAAAATCTAACATTGATAGGGATGAGAACCCCTTCCCTCATACTTAATATTAGAAAACAGTACAATAAATAAAGTTCTAATTAAGAATGGTTTTACAAAATATACCCATGTCAAGGTTTTCAATTTATTGCTCTTTCATTCTTAAGTTGATATTGAAAGTCTCTTGTTAACATCACTTCATTGCAATACCTCATATAATCACCAGCTGCATCTCTGGCGAGGTTGGTATCCATCAACTTATGCTGGTATATAATTTTGCAGTAGCTAATTTTGAACAGTTACGTGCTATGGTTGTAAATAGTTGTAATTTCAGCTTCTGACAGAAAAACACAGATGGCTTCCAAATTTAAGGCATGTAATAAAACAACATTGCTTTTTTCTATTATTGTGAATACAGTAACTCTAGTAAAGGGGTCAGCAGAAATATATATCGCAATAGTGCTCTTCATCACAGTTTTCAACATGTGAAGCGAATAATCAAACCATAGATTTCAAACTCAACTCCCAAGTACTCGCATGGGATTTTTTTGGCTGAGTAAATCGACCACAAACTGGCCACTTGCCATTTCCAGGTTTTCACGAGTCTGCAGTACAAACTCACTGCAAGTACTCAGTAAGTATGCACAAGTCTGCAACATGGACTCACTAGACACAGTTTACAATTTGACACAACAAAAATAAAGCGAAAAATGCAAAGAAAACACTGCAAAAAGTTTAGTTTTCTGGTCTTTTTAAGCTACTTTGCCCAAGCCATTTCCCCACAAAGCATTTGCAAGTTTGTTTGAGTGAATTCAAACAAATCTGAGACAGATTTGAATAGCAAATTTTTGCAATTTCAAGATTGATTTATTTTCTTTTTACTGATATTTTGTTCAAGCATTGTAATTTCCTTCCAATATATTAGATTTAAGTTTTTAAGCATGTTTTGAAAATACTAAATTCAATTTTTTTTGTATTTAGGGTTTTGGGTATTAAAATCATTATTTTGCTTAAATTATAAATGCTATTACTATTAATTAAAGTTTGCGACACATTTTGTGTTTATTGTGTTTTATGCCTTAGCCTTTCAGATTCAAATCACTATACTTCTAATTTTTTTTTTGTACTTCAACATGATACACTAAAATTATTTTATTGATTTTATGAATGTTAGGTTAACATACAATGGCCTCAACATCAAGAAGTGGAAGCTGGCCTGTTCTTGAAGGTCACAAGTTACAACAAGCTTGCCACTTGGAAACATGGCACACAAGGACTGAACCTGAGGACTATTGTTTGCAAATATTTTGGGAAGAGGGCTTTTAAAGGCATCAATAGCCTTAAGTACCACTTTGCACATCTTTCTTACCATGACATCAAATTGTGTTCCAATGTTGTGATTAAGATAGAACAAGAGATGCAGACAACTCTTGCATTGTTGGATTAAAAAAAATTAGAGGATGAGGGCAAACATAGGCATAACAGTAACCATTAATCCCAACTTGCCACAAAACAACAAAGGTGTATATGACAAGGATTGTGGGTTCCAATTGTGGACTAAACATCCACCTCGTCTAGCTCTAGCAAAGTGTAATCATAGAGTTTTCTTGCTTCAAGGAATAACATAGAACAAGGAGATGCACGAAAAACAAGTATGACTTGTGGTAATTTTTGTTATTAAAACCACCTTTATTTCAACGTGATAGTGAGCCTACACTAAGAGCATTTGATCACAACATTGATAATTGCAAAACAAGAGTACAAGGCACACTCTCCATGTGACTTTGCTCCAAAATGATGTCACATATGCAAAATCAATTTTGGGAGAACAAAGGAAGCAACAATACAATTTTGGATGCACCATACTTTCAGTTGGGTGAACAAATGGAAAGCACAATACACTCAACTTTCTAGTACAGCAACATACATGGCAATGAAGAAATTGCTTCAAGAGAGGCATCCATCACTTTTTTGGACCCCTTGCATTGCCCATTGCCTTATTCTTTTGGAGGACGTAAGCAAGACTGATTGAGTGAAACTGATTGTGGAAGAAGCTAAGAATATCACAAAACACATTAATAAATACCCTTGCATTCTTAGCTTGATAAGAGATCACACCAAGGGGAAAGAGATTGTACAAGTTGGTATAACAAGGTTTACAACTAGCTTCCTCATGTTGCAAAACATTTATAGTTTGTTGACAAGTTTGAAACAAATGTTTGTGAGTTAAGCACAGCTAGATTCATCATACTCAATGAAGGAGATTGGAAAGAGGATCACAAAGACAAGTTTTTGTACTTATGAAGAGAGCTACAAAGACCATCAAAGTAACTTCAAAATTCAATTTGAAGTAGGGCCAAAAAGGCCATCCAAAGGCTACTACTAAAGAGAGATAAATTTGATCCTATTTGAAAGACCCTAACCAATGATGAAAAAATCAACTCACCAACCCATTCATGCATCAAAGAACTACCTCAACCCCAATTTTTTCTTCTCAAATGAGTTCACAAATATTAATGGAGAGATTTTAAATGGCTTCTCAATATGCACTGAAAGGATGACATCTAAGACTGAACTGAAGGACCTAATTATCAAAGAGTTGAAGAATTAAACACAAACTAGAGGAAAGCTCTTTTCCTCACCACTAACTATCCAAGGTGGTCATACAATATTTTCTTCACCACTATCCAAGTTGTTGGTGCATTATTTTATTTCCTTGCATTTAGTTTATTTACTTTATTGCATTATATGCACCTAAGATAGGATAAGCTTACTTAAGTAAGTATCTACTTGGGTAGGCTATACTTGCATCAAGTGACTTGTATTTTCCTAGTTTAATGGAGATGTTGAGTACACATGTGACTACATCTTCTTTATCCCACCTCTTGTACTCTTGTATCTCAATCATATTCTATTGCACCCTTTAATTAGAATGCAATTTATTCTACCATGTTGATCTTCTATGTTCTTTATGGTTTCCATTAGGCCTTCTTAATCTTGGATGCCTATTACAATAGCCAAATCTTACATGGTACCTGTAATGCTAGTTTTCTCCAATTGTTGTTTAATTAATAGCAACAAAATTAGTACAATAAACATTGGAGTTAAGAGGTCTTGTATTTGTCGTTTGGTGATGGTGTTCGTTGTTGTTGTGCAGCCCACGCGGCCTTGAGAGGTTGGTTTTGTCTCTTTCTGGCGGTGGAGGTCGTTGCATGTGCCTCTGTCACCTCTACTTTTCTTTACTGAGTGTGGTCTTGGTGCATGCAAATCAAGTGGAGGTTGATTCTGGGATTTGTTTTTCCAGATTTTTTTGAATTAGTTTTTGTGTTGGGCTTATGTTGTGGTGCGGTGGGGTTGTTGGCTGCATGGCTCCATCTGGGGGTCTGGGGGACCCCTCTCGGCTATCTTTTAAATCTATTGCCTTAAACGGAGATGCTTCTTCCTTGGGGCATGGTGATGTTGTTAACTTTCTTTTGCGTGCGGCAAAAGAATCAAGACTTAATCGTTCTGCGGAAATGAGATCAATACCAACGGGTTGCTTGGAAAGAAGTAAGGAGCACCCTGTTGTGGTGATCAAACACTTGAAAATATAGCAGAAGATGTTATGTATTTGGCGGAGCATGCTTTAATCTGCAAGTTCATGGGAGTTTGTGTCACCTTGCCATTCTTGGAGGCTTGGGCATGGAGAAATTGGAACCCGGAGGGGAATATGGAGATCATCCTAGGGGCGAATGGTTATTTTTTTGTGGTGTTTTCAAGGCTTGCGGATCGAAATATGGTTTTTGAAAGCGGACCATATTTCCACAATCAGGTTGGGCTCTTTATTAAGCCATGGCATTTGGGGTTTGATCCTTCTGAAGAGCTCCCATCAAAGATCCTGTTGGTGTGCGTTTTAATACTCACCAAACACAAAATAAAATGCCCAAAGACACTCTATCCTCTCTTGAACAAAGTTGTTGTGTATGCTAAGATTGCAAAGAAGATCATATAGCAACTCCAAGGTTTCTTTCATCAGGTCATGACACGTGGATAACATCAGTGGGCATTGTGATATGCTGGTATCACAAAGGGACTTACGTAGAATTTATTCACAAGCTAAGGACTTAGACTGTTTTGGCATTGATTGCTCTTTCCATTGGGGTTTTTCAGATTTCCAAAAAAATGTAAAAGAGGATAAGGGTTTAGGAGCCTAATTTATGCCTAAGAACTCAAGAGACGGCAATGATTGGATGAAACGAAATAACCACACTTTGTTTCGCCTCCTTGGGACAACTACGCAAAGCGGGTGCAATCTTCAAGGGGTGTGATAATAGTTTTCATGTCTAAAATAAGACTGAAGTTAAGCATCCACAATTTAAGAGCTCAGGCTAACTTTACGCATTGGATACAAATCATCTATCCAAAGAAAGTATAGATTTCACCAATCACCACTATCAGATCTTTCATTCACTAATAAATATTCAAATAAAATTCTAATCTAACTTTAATCTAAGTGTTGAAGGAGATATGTAAACCTTGTACACCACTTGAAAATAAAAGTGATTCAAAGCAAATCATGCATAAGAGCTTTTATTAACGGAAATGGCATAACACAACAATCTCATACTACTCACTTCACACCTTACAAATGAGGGGCAAGCTCAATTTATAGGCTTCCCGAGATTACAAAATAAAACCCTAATTGGGGCTTGTCACAACTAACTACCTCTCGACCAATGAGAAAATTGCATTTTGGGACACTTGTCTTTCTGCTAAATATAAACCAATTCCATGGACAAGTTAGGTTCATTGAACCTAGACATGTTGACTTGGAACAATTTGATTGGTTGGAAGATGACGAGGCGCCACCTCAGCGTGTTGGATGTCCTCCTTGGTCTCCTTGTTCTTTTTCCATGCATTTGCCTTAGAAAATTTCTCTTTGCCAATGACTCTGTCCTTCGTGCTTGTTTCTTCCTAGCTTTGATCTTGGATTTCCTTTGAGATTTTGATTTCTTCTTCTCACTTGCATCTGAATCTTTGAGGTTTGGAAGTCTCCCCTTAGAGCAAATGTCTAGACTTGAAGATTTTCTTTCCTGATTGCTTTGAAATCCCTTCAAGTGCCTTGAATTTGGAGAAAAACTCCCCCATGCTTTTCACCATAATGGAGGAAATTGGAACTTTCTTTGTGAAGTATTTCCCATACTTAGCCAAATTTTTGCTATTCAATTTCATTCTGTAACGCCTTCATGTGGACCATCCAACACTTAGCCAAGATTTTGGCTATCTTTATGCTCGAATGAACTTTTCCTATGGATTTGTCTTCAATTCTAAGTTTGTCTTGTGCTAAGTAGGGTAGACTCCATCCTTGGGCAAGAAATTTATTCATTTCCTCTTTATTCC